>MU839093.1:421530-576503 GCA_030685235.1 Copromyces sp. CBS 386.78
GTCCTTCCTGGCTTCAAACCCACCCAGTGCCTCCACGCCGCTCCTCGGCCAAAAATCTCAAATCGTCAAATCCATTGAGCCCCTCGAGGGGGAATCCGTTCTATGAGGTTCAGTTCATCATAAAACTGTCAGCATCCAATCTCCTCCAAGCCAAAAACCATCGACGAAGAATCGCCACCAATTGAAGCCAATTCACCTCCAATTCTAGGTCTCGGCTGTCATTCGCTCTGAACCCTACTGCTCGCGTACTGCTGACTGATCCTACTCTATCGGGGCAGGCCGCCTAGATTCGGACACTTCATTGATCACCACCATGAGCCTCAGTCCGTGGGTGAATGATTTAGGCAGGGGGTCCTCGCGGCCACTAGAGTGGATGTCCAAATATCCATCGCCTGTAATTGATAAATGCCCTTTGGGTTATACCAAGAAGGGAAGTACTACATAGCAGAGAATATATCATCCGTCATGCATAGGGAAGCTCGCAATTTTTAAACCCACTGATCCCATCGGTGTCCATCCCGGTATACCAACCCATCCGTCTCAAACTGCGGACCTTCCGCCTCCACAATGTATCCTTTCTCGCAGCGGTCGAACTCTACCCTCTTCTGCTCTTTCTCATAAAACGTATCAAACCTACTCGAGAGAGCATCATTTAAGTTCTGCACATTTCCAGCCGGATGCAGTGCCTCCCATGGTCTAATGCACGTCTTTCCTTTGCACGACTTGAGGACAAAGAGAAGTGAGTCAAGTCGGGCAACGACTTTCTGGAACGGCGCCCTAAGGAGGAACGACGGTGTCTTCCCATTGGCTAGCGATGAAGGATCGAGCAGGTTGCTGAGCTGGTATGGATCGGTCTGTTCATGTAACGAGTCGGTTAGCATCGTTGATAATAAGAAGGTATTCGATATCAAAATGGGAGGAAGCGATTTCCAGACAAAGAAAAAGAGACTCACCTGAAGATCGTACAACTCGTGCTCGCCACTGCACCAAACAGAGTAGTACAAGTTATACCCCTCGCCCAAGATCCTCACGGCCTTGTACGTATTGTTCGTCCAGAACCTTTGGGCATCCTTCCCGAAGACTCGACCCTCCGACAACGCCAACCCCCAATACTCAACAGTGACATGCTCATGTCTCTTCCCCTTCTCCTTCGCTTGAGCCAGATCCTCAGCGGTAAGCGGGATCGCCTCACCATCCAGCTTGTACTCTTCTTCCTTGTTGTCATCATCACCCCCCAACGCCCCAGCCAACTTCAAAACCGTAGACGCCAAATCCACATGACTAGTAACCACCTCCGCCACGCTTCCCTTCTTCACGCCCGGTCCCCTCACAATCAACGGGACGTTGATATCCTCTTCAAACCCGCACTCCTTGCCCGGCTGCAAGCGGTGCTGACCAATATGGTAACCGTTATCAGACGTGTAAAAGACGTACGTATCCTCCAACAACCCGTGACGCTCCAGCCGCTCCACCACACCGGCGACCAGCTCGTCCACCGACTGCAGCGTGCGCAGCCGCTGGCGGTAGAAGTGGTCGTTGAAAGCCACATTCTCGGCGCTTTGCACAGGCAGGTGAGAAATCCAGGACACGCCTGAGGCGCGCGAGGAGGGGTTGAAGTGCGGGGTGCGCGGGACGACGACGTCTGGAAACAAGTGGGCGTGCCGGGCGGCGGGGATGGGAGGGGTGAAGGAGACGAATTGTTCGATGTCGTCGTCTTCGCTGGTGGGACGGCGGTGGAGGGTGTTTACGCCTTCTGAAGAGGAAGAAAGGGTGCGCGGCTCGATGTTACTGTGAGGAGCAATGGGAGCGATACCGAGGAAGAACGGCCGTCCTCCATCATCGTGTACGTTTCGGGCGGCGTCGTCGAGGAATCCGTAGGCCTTTTCGGCGAGCACGTCGACTGAGTATTGGCCTTCGTAGCTGACCGGCGGATCGCGGTTGCGCTGGAAGGTGGCGTTGAGGTACGAGTAGGTGTAAGGATCCAGGAGAAAGTCGGAGCCGTTCCAGCCGGCCAGGTAGGGGGAGTCGTAGTTGTCGACGGTGTGGGCGTTGAAGAGCTTTCCGGTGTAGTAGGTGTCGTAGCCGGCTTCTTGGAGCCAGACGGGCAGGTAGGCTTCGTTGAAGCCTTGGCTGATAAACTTGGGTAATCCACCTGGTGCTCGGTGTTAGTCATTGCCGACCTAGACTTAGCCATAAATGCATATTTAGGGAAAATTTTACCATATGGCGGTGATACATCCGTGACATTGGTGTTGTGAGCTTGCTTTCCGGTCCACAGAGAAACTCGGGCAGGGCAGCAGATGGCCGTTGTACAGTAGTGACGTTTGTATGTAGTACCTTCATCGGCCAGGTGTTTCTTGACAAGGGGAAGATAGTCGAGAGACTGCAAATGCAGGTCTTGGTCGTCGGTAAGGATAAAGACGATGTTGGGCTGCTTCTTTTCCTTTGCCGCCGTCCCCTTTGATTTCTGTCTGAAGCCTAGGGGTTTCTGTTCGCCGCCCACGACAAAAGCAGCTGACACTTGCAGACCTGCTACAAGAGCTGCCGCTGAAAAGCGCATTTTGAATGGCTTGTATGATCAAGTGTTGGGAGGTGAGAGACAGTCAGGTTGTGGGGATTCTCAGGGGTTGTAAACAATCATGATGAGGTTCCAATAAATAGGACCGGGGCAGTAAAACGGTCGGGAAGCCGGTAATCATCAATGATCCGAACCAGTGTTGGGATAACTCACTCATGTTATGCCTTCATCGTCAGATATTCCAAGGAAGTCAAACAGTGCGGCTCCGGACCGGCGCTGTGATTGCTAAGCGGTTATTCATTTACACCTCTGCCGGCATTTATCTTGTTAGCGTGTTTTTTGGAAAGTGGCAAGAACTTTGATTTTCGTACAAAAGATGAGTGGTTTCATCACCTCTGTACCCTTGAATATTGTAATGTGGCGGTACCGCGCTAACAAGATAAATGCTGGCAGAGGTGTACACTAGTGGTTGGAGTGTAAGTCATTGATGGCGTGCTAGTTTGGCGCAATTGCACCAATGCATGCGCGTTTATTAGAGGATTCCACTATGACAAGAACTCTTCCCCGCACCCTAACCCCAACTTCGCAATGATATAATTGGTTTCTCTTTTCATTTGCCCATCTTTGTCGTTTCGGCAAGCAATATTCTCGAAACAGCGTGGGAGGGTAGTATCCCGTTTACAATTCAAGGGTCCCCAAAATGTGACGTTGTCCGGACCTGCGGTTAACGAAATCCAGGTACCTATGTCGTGATTGTCTCGACCTTTCGTTTACCTCATCGTATCTCGGGGATCACGGGTTGTCAGACCTCCGGGTTCGGGATGGATCTCATTCGGGTGGAGTAACCCTCAAGGTTGTTGTCTTATTTACTTGAGCCTGTTTCCGAGTTCGAGTTTAGGGCTTCGTATTCTTTGCGCTTTCCAAGATCTGCAGGTATGTACCCTTGCGACAACTCAAAGAAGACCGCTAATCTTGTCCAGGATTGCCAACTGGTTTGGACGGTCGTTGCTCAACACTGGTCAAGATGGTTCAACGCCATGGCGACGAGCAGTCCCAACTCTCAGAACGAGAGCCTCTTTTGAGCGAAACAGCGCAACCAGGCTCCGGCTACCACGCCTGTCACGGCATTTCTAAACAAGATAGCGGTAATGGAGTCCTCGAACCAGTTCCTGAAGTGGACGAGGAGTGGAGTCTTGGACGCGGGGAGACCGAGTCGTTGAAGGAAGGCCCTCATATGAACGTGGTCAAGATCATATCTGTCATGCTGCTAGGCATTTTCGTCGCACAGACAGATACGTCCATTCTCCTGGCGACACATACAATTATCGCATCCGAGTTCAATGCCTTAAAGGACTCTAGCTGGCTCATCATCAGCTTCTCTCTGGCTGGGGCGGCCACGCAGACTTTGGTGAGAAACGCCACTGATTGGAACAGCTCTTTGCACATATGCTGACCATTTTGGCCCTGCACAGTATGGAAAGCTAAGTGACATATATGGGCGCAAGAGGATGGTGATCATTGCCTATACTATGTTCATGGTCGGCTGTGCCATCGTCGGTGTTGGCCAGAGCATGTGGCAGGTTGTCTTGGGTCGAATTGTATCCGGTGCCGGAGCCTCCGGCATGTCTGCACTCGTGTCCGTGCTCATTACAGGTGAGTTGAGCTTTGAAATAACCGACGCATCATTTTCAGCGACGACTAACACCCAGTTACCCCTTAGATCTGCTCCCTCTCCGAGACGTTGCCCAGTGGAGAGCATACGTCAATCTCGTAGCTACCCTTGGCCGAAGCGTGGGGGGACCTCTTGGAGGTTGGCTGGCAGATGTCGTCGGATGGCGATGGTAAGCCCCTTCTCCTTCTTCCACTGACCACACCAGATACCTAACCACTGACATTGATACGCATAGGTCCTTCCTCGGCCAAGTACCACCCATAACCCTCGCCATCATTCTCTGCTCAGCATATCTACCCAACCATACCAGCACGCTAGACGACGAGACAGATGCCAGCGCCGCTCAGTTGAAGAAGAGCAAGTTCAGCCGTATCGACTTCAAGGGCGCATTCATCTTCGCCACCCTTGTGCTAGCCCTTCTTCTTCCCATCGAGCTCGGCGGCGTCAACATTCCCTGGTCCCACCCGCTCATCTTCGTCTTGCTCGGTGCCAGCGCCGTCCTTCTCGTCCTGTTCATCGCAGTGGAAAAGCGACAGGAAGAACCGATCCTACCGCTGGAGATCTTCCACAGCAAGGACGCCATCCTCTCCTTCTTGATCCTAGGATTGCAGACGGCTGCCCAGCTGGGTATAATGTTTACCGTCCCCCTCTACTTCCAAGTGACATCCACGCCACGGCCCTCGGCCACCGTAGCGGGCGCGCACCTCGTCCCCGCTGTCGTGGGTAACGCTGTTGGTGGCATCATCTCCGGTTCTGCCATCAAGCGATCGGGGCGGTACAAGTCCCTCGTCGTCTGGGCCGTGACCGGCTCCTCCATCGGCTATCTTCTCCTGATGCTGAGATGGCATGGCAACACCAACTGGCTTGAGAGCCTGTACATCTTCCCCGGTGGATTCGGCTTGGGGGTTGCCAGCAGCGCGCTGTTCATCTCGCTTCAGGTGGTCATCGACCCGGCCCACATGGCACCTGCTGTATCGTTCATGTATCTGATGCAGACGGTGTGGATGACGATCGGGTTGCCAGCCGCGGGTGCGATTATGCAGACCGTTCTTCGAAGGAGCCTTGGGATCAGGTTGTTTAAGCTGGGATATGATAGCACTGAGGTTGCCGAGGTTTGTGCCCCTGTGTCGTGCGTCTCGTCGTACAGAGAGTGGTTATCGCTAATGCAAGAGACACAGATCATATCGAAGGCTGTTTCTGACGTTGACTTTATTGACGGCGCAATCGAGAAGGTTAGAAATGCTGTTGTCCAGTCGTATATTGACGGCCTGTGGTGGAGCCATGGTCAGTTTCCCCCTCTTTGCTCCCTTTTGCGAGTCTCCTTCTGGCTTTCTGGCACGTACGGCAAGAGCTAACCACTGTTACCATGACGTAGGGTTCTCGTTCGTGTGCACAGTCACTGCATTTGTGCTGGCTGTCTTCCTCAAGCAGAGAAGGCTCGATGGAAACTAGTCTAAACCTTGATTACCGCACCCTTGGTGAGTGAGCACTGCTGCTGAAGATCGAGCAAGTGCAGCTCTTAGTTATACAGAATCAGCTTATACCAAAGTCGTTGAAAACGGCAGACTAATTCGGGGCTGTTGCGCACAACTCCATGACCGGTGCTGCTTTTTGTGTTTCGAATAAATCCACTGAGCAAGAAACTTCGCAAATCGTGAAACTGGGTATGTCCTGGAGTGATGTATGCAAGGTAGGTGAGCAGCTAACTAGCCTGGCTCTAAAGGCCTTCCACGTCTGTGTCAGTGTTAGTGTCAGCGTCATTGTTTTGTTTGTTTTGGTACGGGCCTAAGCCCCAGAAAGGGGCGAATGATCAATCGCTTACTGGCTTTATACAATGCTTCCCTAACCGGGCTATAGCCAGCAGTCGGACTGGTTTAAGTTGCTGTTTCTCTTTTTGCCTTTTCGAATGTAACCTTGTACGCAACAGGATATCTCCCAAAAACGCCCGGCTTTATGAACCATTATTAACAGTGCTTTCCATCGCAAAGAATCTTATGCACCCATCCCATCCTTCTACCCTGGGTTGACATCTGGTCACGCGAGCGAGAACCATTACGGTTTACATCTGCAGCCTCATCGGCGTACTAGATCCGAACACCCCAAACACCGCGTCCTGCGCTGACTCCCAACCAATCGCCATACTCGCCGTTGCCCATCGGGGGAACCCATCCAAGGTTTCCAACCTCATAGTCACACTGCCAACTAGCCACAGGACTCCTCGTGTTTTCAGGCTGTCCTGTCGCGTTCAAACCGGAAGGCTGGTTGAGCAAGTCCCAAACGAGCACCTGGCAGTCGTCACCGCCCGAAGCAAGCGTGCCTCTCCGCGTGGGCGACCACTCAATGCAGTTCAAGGAACCCCCATGGCCCCGAAGCTCCAGCAACGCCTGTCCTGGTTGACGAACGTCCAGTATCCGGATGACATTGGAGTCCATCGCGAAGGTTGCGAGCAAATGCTGGTCGTGGGGAGATGTGGCCAGTCGCAGGAGGGGAGGGGGGTGCGACATGGTTTGCTGAGCCAGCGTAGGGCTGATCCGGCCGCCATTAGCGTCTAAATATCTTGGTTAGCAAGTTGTATAAATACGGACCCCAGGAAACTCAACAAGTGTCACTTACCACGTTCTTCCTTGCCCGTGGGCTCGTAGATGATAGTACTGTGCTCAAGGCTGCGAAGATCGAACATGCGCACACTGCCGTCCTGGCCACAGCTTACAAACACATCTACACTGTTTGCGCAGAAGCGAACGTCGTAAACCTCCTTGTCATGGGCAATAAGTTGAGTCTTTGCCGTTAGCGAAGGGATATCCCAGATGGTACACGTAGTGTCGATACTTGATGTGATGATCAAGCTGGGCTGAACGGTGTTCCAGTCGAGCGAGGTTAAGGGAGCTGTGTGATCGGGTGTCTTGGAGTTCGACAAGAGAGCTAAGGGGGTGAGCTTGGTGATAGGGGCGTCACGGCCGCTTCTAGACGTGATCGAAGAGCCGCTGGTAGGGACCACGGGGTCAGCCGGGAGGGACCACAGTCGCAAATGGTCTCCTGAGGTCGCAAGCAAGTCTGTTGATTGTTTCTGCGACGAGGGAGGTTCCCACAACAGGCGCGTTACAGGGTATGAATGTGTAGCCTCGGCGGTGCGGGTGAACTCCATCGAGTACTTGGAGGTGCCCGGGGAATACACATCGGGTGATGTTTGCGTCAAATTGGCCTCCAAGATCTGGATGTAGTTGTGACCATCCTCCAAGTAGCTGCCAATGGCCAACTTGCCGGCACTGTTTGCGCTGGGGCGCCACTTACACCAGTCGAAGGCGTACGTAGCCCAAGGGGCCATGTAGTTGCTGGTACGAGACTGGGGATTGGCCAATTCGTAGGCCTGGCTACCGGGAAGCATGCCATCGGAGAGGCTGGAATCAGCCCGAGGCCGGATATCAGACAGTCCCAGCGGGGTGTTGGAGACGTTGCGAGATGACGAAGCGGTCGCGTACTTGTTGGTACCTGCGGGAGACATGTATTGCGACGAAGAGCTGCCACCTGGAGGAGTCGGGTTATAGGCGGCGTAGGCCGAGTTGCCGCCGTCATAGGAATTCGAGGCCATGGCAGCAGGGCTGGAGCGTTCATAGCCGTGGGACTTGTAGTCAGCCGACTGTTGCATCGTGGGAAGAGTAGGGGCCGTGTTGGACTGCATCACAGGCGGACGAGACGACATGCCTCCGGGCTGTAGAACATTGGGCACGGCACCAGCGCTCTGATAGCTCTGCATGTTGGGGGGGCTCGCGGGCATCTGTTCGAGCTTGATATGTGGTGCGCCCGAGGACGAGTACTCGCGGGGCGACGGTATGGGGGCCTGATGTGCCGACATGTGAAGCTCGTCGCCGTGGGAGGGATAGGCACTCGGTCGGCGCGCCGGCTGATATTGCTGCGACTGCTGGTTCATAGTGCCAATGCCAGTCGGCAACACGAGATATCTTGGGCGAAGGAGGTTGAAGAGTCGCGGTCTTGAGGAATGCGGTCGAGAAGCGAGTAGCCTAGCTGGCTTGGGTTGCCCTGACGCTAGCGGGCGGGATGCGACTAAGGGCGAGCTTGAAGCGATGGGGCCACGGCGCTGTTTAATATTAGGTATGTACCGGTATATACTGGGGATTTGGTTATGTATGAAGGGCGCTGTTTGCGAAGGTTGTCGGGATGGATGGTTGTACTGGTTGCGATATGGTGGTTGAGGTGATGATGGATGGCGCAAACCGAACGGCGCCTGACGAGGACGGCGCGGGCTGTTACCGAGAGCGCAAGAGAGTGACCAAGCGAGTATCGATATGCGATGGCCCGGGCGGGGGAGATGTAGGTAGGTAAGCTTCTGTTCGGTGTCGGCAGCCCCGTGACAATTACTTGGCTCTCGGTTAGGTTTGTATCGTCACCGTGGAAAGGTGGACGGCGGAGAGTGAAAGGTGCCCGGGAGGAAGACGACGGGAGACGGGAGTGAAGGTTGAGGTTAGGTGGTGTACCTGGGGGAAACGAACGACACTAGGTATGCGGCGGCGGCGCGATGCCGGGGTCACACCACTCAGCTCTGTGACTGTCAGGCCAACAGCGGGCTCCCGGCGGGCTCCCAGCGTGGAAAGTGAAGGTTGCGGGGGACAAGGTGCACAATGTCCTTCACTTCCGCTTACAGCTTGGCCACTCAGTAACTCAAACTGTCTATGTCAAGAAAATAAGCTCCCAATTACCAGGTAGGTTGCGTTTAACGGGGTCTCTTGAGGGAAACTTTGGTGCGTTTCTGTGCGCCGATCTGACTCGAGAAGCGCATATACTTCAACCGAGTAGGCGTTTATTCATATATGCACATCAACCACCCGAAAGCCGCATAACGACCTCTGATCAGACCCCACACTGGCGATTGACGGGCCGGCAGACAATTCGATTCCGCGCGCTCCAGCGACGAGCACCTCGACGGCGTCAACCTTCAACCCAACACCTCAACGGCAGGCAGGCAGGAAGGCTTACTCTCGACCAAGTCGGCCAATCTCAATAACCAAGCAAGTCACCATGTCGAACCTCTTCCGGTCGCTCGCATCCTCGATGCGCGCGCTTTCCCTGGCGACCCCTCGCGCCGCCGTCAACACCACCAAGACCGTTGTCTCGACACACCAGACACGATGCCTCTCCCAGGGCCTCCTCTCCCGCCACGTCTGCACCCCCATGTGCTCCCATAACAGACCCGTCGCCGTCTCCCAAAGCGCCAAGAACGGCCTCCAGTCGAAGCAGCAGTCGAGGGGCATGAAGGTTCACTCCGCTATCAAGAAGCGTTGCGAGCATTGCAAGGTGAGACGCACAGCATTATATATCGTGGGAACTTGAGATATCTGGAGAAGTCGGCGAGTGTGGAGGCTTTAGGGATGGGCCCGGGCTGATCTGTCAACCCGAAATCTACAGGTCGTCCGTCGCAAGGCCAACAAGAGGCAAAACGGCTACCTCTACATCATCTGCCCTGCGAATCCCAGACACAAGCAGCGCCAGGGTTACAGGTGAACATGACGACAAGGATATCGACGACGGAGAGCGAGAGACACATGGTGTGTAAGATGAGCGCTGGACAACGGGCATGATCTTGTGGTTATTTACGGGTCTACATAAGAGGGTTGGGCTGTACGATATGTTAGGCGAAACGACGATCCTGAAAAAAACCAGCGCCGACTCACATGCCGATACAGAAACGAACGTGTATATCAGGTCTGCGGTGCAACGGGCATTTCCCCCCGCCCAGAATGAGGGATTGGCCGACATAGCCGCACCTAGCAGCGTCCGGTCGTCCGGATTGATACCAGGAAATACGGCAAGGATTGAGGCTCGGAAATCAGGGGAACGGTTGTCTGGTGAGTGACGGCCGAGGCCAGAAATGGTCTCTTATTCAGTTACAGACCGTCAATATACCTCTCCATGTTCTCCCATTCTATCTTGCCCGTCGAGAGCAGATAGCGAATGTGGTCCTTGTGAGTGAGACAGTGGGCCAGCGTTAGTAGCAAAAGGGACGCAAAGCAAAATGAGAAATCGGGCAGGGAAACAGGAATACGAACAAGATCTGTGACATGGCGGTTTCTCTCAAACTCGGCGCGGGCCATCCCTCTTGTCTCGGAACGGGTGGCCGGGTCTGGGATCCGGCGTGTTGCCCGGATGATGTGGCGGTACAGGGCCAGGACTCGGGCTCTTTGGAGAAACTAAGTTGAGACGGTAGGTTGGGAAACAGTCATTGTTGCGAGGCGAGTGGTGGGGTGACTTACATGTTCCAAACTCAGCGTGTCCGCCAGACGAGGTCGTGGACGGCTTGCATATCCCCGAACGCAAAGCCGCAGTGCTGGCAAGCACCGTAGAAGCGGTGCCGGGCGGTTCATGAATTGGGTATTATTATGCCGGTGATGTTTGTGTGTCTGTGATGAGATTGGTTGATTCGTAGTATCGTTCTAATGAGTGAAAGGAGCAAGCAGATCAGGCTTGGCAGGTACCGGATCGAATTGTATGGTAGCAAAGTTGAGGTATAGATACTTATGCAGACTATGCTTTAATAGGAAAGGCCCTCAATAAAGTTACGTGAACCTCCCTCCTTTGTGTCTTGATATTCGTTGCTTTTGTATGGTGTTACTGTCCTGAGCCGGAAGCGGAATTCGAGGGTTTGTTCGAGAATGAAGTGACCATTTAAAAATCAGATTTCCACGCCGTGACTTCAACACAACATCATTCTTCACCCGAGCTCCAAACACGACTCCTTCGACGAGTGCGTTACTTCTCATCTCCAAATTATCAAATATCACCAATTTTGCCATTCCATGGCACCAAAACGCCAGCGGGCGCCTACAAGCCCCATCGAGAGGGCCAATCGCAAGACAGACGAAGATTTCATCTCCGACCATCTTCAACCTTCCGTTTCCTCCACACTACACAAATCACCAGCGGCGGCGCAACCACCACCGAAACCCTGGACAACAGAATGGACGCATCCCAAAACCGGCACTGCATACACCATCAGCCTAGTCCAGTCCAGCAAGCTCAGCAAGGAAGAACTCCAAGCATGCTTCGACCTGATCAAAGAGACCAGCTACGACGACTACCAAAACTCCAAAGACAAATGGCAACCTCGAAAAAAGATGGAGGAAATGAAATCGCCCGGCCTTCGCTACGTCCTGGTCAAAGAAAAGGACGAATCCAACGACGGTTCGATCCGTGCTTTCACGTCCTTGATGCCTACCTATGAAGAAGGGCAGCCGGTCGTCTACTGCTATGAAATCCATCTGAAGCCGGAATTGCAGGGGTAAGGAAACATGAAGCATGAAAACAGATCCCGCTCACCCATCCTCCGTCGTAGTCCACCATAGAGTGCGATCAATTTGCACCTACTAACAATTAACTGACTACCTGCCATAGCTCCGGACTCGGTTCACTTCTGATGGGCTTCCATGTAATTGTCGCCAGTAATCTGCGTCCGATCACTAAAGTCATGTTGACGTGTTTCCTGTCCAACGAACGCGCCCTTGGCTTTTACAAACGGCACGGGTTTGAGACGGATGACATCTCACCTGGGCCGAGGAAGTTCCGGTCGGGAAAGGTTGTTATGCCGGATTATGTTATCATGAGTAAGCCTGTTGTTCGTTCAGCGCTGGTCTCCGAGGACAAGCCTCTCGAGAGCAAACCATGCGAGGACAAATCGTCCGAGAACAAGCCGTCCGAGAACAAGCCTTCCGAGGTCGAGCCATCGGAGGACAATCCATCTGAGGACAAATCGTCCGAGAACAAGCCGGCTGAGGAAAGGCCGTCTGACGACAAGCCTTCTGCACACAACAGGCTTAAGACCGACACATCTGGAGATCACTCACTTGAAGATAAAGCATCGTGAGCCAACCTACAACGGGAGACTACAGGCGAGCGAGGGATACGTTTAAGGAGATATTGACTCCGACAAAGGAGTAATTCGTGTTTGCCAAGACCAATGTAGGCCCCATATTCTAAAGAACAAAACAAATCTATACAAGGGAAGCTGATTCGCTCCATAAATAAAGGTTTTCCTCGTCAGGCTACGCGTAGCCTAGAACATAGACTAGACGCTGCGACGGTCGTGTGTGCGTGTGTGTAAAGTCGCTATCATTCGCCTGAGATCACCCACCTCACAATGCTCAAGGCAAACCACCCATCACCATATACCTCTAGGTATCCATGCAGCATATTTCCAAGCTGCCATCAACACCAGACGCCCGTGTCAGACATGTACACTGACCTGGCATGGATCGAAGTAAAACGGTCTTTTCCTAAAGACGAACGGAAGAGATACGTCAGCGAGATGTTCCCAACGACACTGGACGCCTGGTTGTTGTTGCAAAGAAAAGGACGGGCGGGTAATACTCACGTTTACGTGACCTGTCCCGTGTTTTCGCTTCGAAGAAGAGAAGTCTCAAAAAACCACGCGCATATGATGTTTATATCCATCTTTGAAAACAGAAACAACCGTCGCCAATCCATCGACCTGACGAAGAGCCCAGCCCACAATGGCCCAACCTGACCCATCCGTATATCCAGTTTCATCACTCGTGTGACATCCGCTCTTTTCCGTTGTATCTTGACGATTTTCGACAAACACTTGCGTTACTGTCGTCCCGAGATTACTGCTCTGCTACCGACGAGAGTGCGGCAACCATCAACGAATCCGCGGGAGCTACATCGGCAACAGCAAGCTCAACCCCCTCATGCTCAAAGGCTCTGTGCTCTTCCTGAGACGGCGGCAATCCCTTCTGAGGTTGGCGCTGTACAAGTGGCTGTTGGTCCACCGTCTGCTCGCCGCTGCTATTATTCGCAATGTCATCGTCACCATTTTCTTCAAGCCCAGCCCAAGGGCCAATCCCAGACCAAACGACCGGCTCTCCGTTCTCACAGGGGCGCTGGGGATGGGGGGCCCACATCCGCCAGTTCAACCCGTCAGTGCTGATACGGTTGATCCTGGCTCGGTCCTCTTCGGTAGCTTCGCCCCACCATCTTCTCAAGTCTTCTGGCGACGGGATATGCGGAGGATTCGGCGGCAAGTCGAAGTCGCTCCATTCCTCCCTCCACTCTGGAACGCCCTTCGGTAGTGGACGTCGCGGCGGCAGAGAGGGACTCGGAGGCGGACTCCATGACATCCAGTTCAACCCGTTGTACTGCATGTCGTGCACCTTGCGGCGCTCTTCAAACGAGAGTTCGACCCATCGTTTGATGTCCTCGGGCGTCGGAGGGATATAATCGAGGGGGGGAAGCTCGCCAAAATTGTCGTCGGGGTCGAGGTCGAGGTCGCCGATGACGGAGCTGTATGTCGAAGAACCGGGCGAGATGAGCGAGGGAGGGCTATCGGTAGAGGCGTTCGGGCTAGCACCCTCCGCAGCCTGCTTTCGAGTCTCAACGGCTAGTTGTTGACGATTGGCTGGGGCAAACGAGGGGACGGCAAGGTGGACAAGCAGCTGAGCAACGCCCTTCCAGAACAAAACCGTGGCGACGAGAAACATGCAGAAATACCGAACGGCCGTGAGCAAACGGCGTAAAGGGCTGACGTAGAAGTCCAAGGCATTGTTGACAGCAGTAGCTGCCGTTTCGGTTGATGTCGCCATAACTACTGAAATGGCTTGGGTTTTTGGTCGTAACGGCAGTGCTGCTTCTTGTGGCCCTAGGCTCTGGAATGAAGAGGCTATGGTAGTGATGTATAAGAAGGATAAGAAGGGTAGTAAGGAGTAGACGAAGGAGGAGAGGTTACTTAGCAAAGTCGAAAAGCACGAGTGTACAAAACTTGCGGGTTGTTTTTATACTACCTTAGTACTATGCCCAAGACCTGCAACGAAGCGAAGTTCCCCGGCGCAGCCCTTCACCCTCGATTTTCTGTTCATAGTCCGGACGCAGGTGTCACTTGTGGGAAGCACCTTTCGAAGAGTAAGTAGGCGTGCAGCAAGCAGTCCATGGCCAAACCTGGCGGTATCACATGGCAGCTGCGGTTCGTGAGTAAGGCAGTTCAGGAAGCTGCCGGTGGTGTGCAGTGGAAGTCGTTGCTCACCAATTACAAGTTCATCCGATTCTGCAATTTCTTAATGAAGGTTGTACCGAGTCCCTGGCCTTGCATAAGGGACTCAAAATGTACGCGATACCCGTAAAAGCACAGAACGGATATGCGACGTTGACGAGTTTATACTGTCTTCCAGTTCAGAGGACGTCGATCTTTCTTATCCATCTCTCAACCTTCCCTCCGATCAGTGCTCTATTGATAAACTTATCAACATACCTTGTAGCCTTGCTTTCACCAATAGATGGCCAGCTGTAATTTTGAGAGAGTTGCGCAGCTGGAAGGCGAGGATATTGGAGAGATGCAATGATGACTTAAAAGGCAACCGACCCCCCTATCTTTTGTTCATAGCTGTCGTCTTCATGTTATCTGCGTAGCACTTTAGCCTCGACCCCTCTCTACTCGTAGGTTGCATATTCCCGCACATACCTATTTTAACAGTCAGTCCAATCGTCAAGGTACGCACAGGATGTGCACACCGCGCTAGGCCACGCGCAACTACCCCGACAGGTACCGACCCGTCACTCTAACATCCCAACGCTCGCGATCTGCAATGATGTAAATGGTCCAGAAGCAATGTCCCGAAGCTCAATCCTGAATGGGTCTGTTTATATCAGCCCAAGAAGTCTGTATAGGTAGTTCCGTTTCCATTGTACGAAGAGTCACACCACAACACAAGCGCGGCTCCAAAGCAGATATGAACAGATGTTTGAATGGCAACATCTGGTATCATTATATTCATAATTTGTTCATATCTCTGCATCTAACTCCCAACAAAAGCTTAAAGCTTCTGCATGGCAGCGATATCGGAGGACTGGACCCACTCCTCGAAGTCGGCGATCTGCTCCTGGAGCTCATCGAGGGAGACCTTGTCGTCCTCAATGACCATGTTGATCTGGAGCTTCTTGATACCGAAGCCGACCGGGACGAGCTTGGAACCACCCCAGACGAGACCATCCTTCTCAATGCCACGGACGGCAGCCTCAAGAGCGACCATGTCGGTCTCATCATCTGTAACGGCCGGGTTAGCACAAATGCTTCGTCAGTACACCACAAGAGCAAGGAAAACATACCCCAGGGCTTGACATCCATGGTGACGATGGACTTGGCAGCGATCTTGGGCTTGGCAGCCTTCTTCTCGCGGTAGGCAGCGAGACGCTCCTCACGGATGCGGGCAGCCTCAGCATCCTCCTCCTCATCGTCGGAGCCGAAAAGGTCGACATCCTCATCCTCCTCCTCGGCGGCAGCCTCGGGGGCCTTGGCGGGGTTGATGGTGACCTCGGCGACCTCAGGGCCGTAGGTAGTGTAGGGGGCAGAAGAGTCGCCGGCGAGGGTGGCGAACTCCTCCTCGTAGGTGGCGATGTGCTTGTACCAGCGGGCAGCGTTGGGGTACTTCTCGGCGGAGGGAGCCTCCTTCAGGGCCTTGAAGACGGCAACATCAGCCTGGGAGGCAGTGTAGCTATATAGGGCTGCGCGTTAGCGAAGAAGTGTCCGCCAAGAATCAGAGCGCGCATTGATGGAGATATCCAATGTGTTGTTGGAGGAGGTTGAAGTCAGAAGTGCACAGAAGTGCTGTTGTGTTAATCATGTGCAGGGTCTTAAGCTGCTCAGCAACACGGACCAGTGTGTTCATCATTCGAAAGGGCAGGAAAGAAACCATCATATCATGTAGGACTTCGTGATATACATACCCAGTAACGTAAGAGCGGGTGAGGAGCCAGTTGTTGAGCACTGGAATCACATCGTGTTAGTCAACCAGTCCTTCTTCCATGATTGCGCTTCTCCTTGTCGAGCGCACGCGCAGGCGCATGCGGCGGGTTGGGGGTTGCTTACCGGTAAGACCGGCATCGGTGAGGAGATCAGTGAAGCCCATGTTGCTGGATTTTGTGGATTGATAAGTGGTGGTGAGAGATGGATGTTGTTGATGTGAGGAATGCCTGGTGAGAGAGAAAGAGACAACAGAGGCAGAGGCAGCGACGACAATGTGGCCCAAAGATGGCGGGGTTGAAAATCTTTTGGATCCATCCAATTTCGAGCCCCACTCTTTGGTGCGCGGAACTGGAAGACCCCGCCTTCCACGAAAAGCGAAAAGCCGCTGAGTGAGTGCAACTGAACTGAAGTGAGGGGACCTTCCTGTCGTATCCGCAGCGCCTGACAGCTGAGCGCTTGCAGAGTTGCAGTGAATAAGAGCACGGACCACTCGATTGATCGTTATGGAATCAAAATGAATTCGGCCGCCGAGGCACATGGAGCCGCGCGCCACTTCCAAACAGCCAGAGATAAGATACCTCCCTAGAGGTAGCGAGCTAGCTGCACAGCCACGGTTAAGTCTCTAGCCCCATTTGGGACTCGCTCGTCCTATTCCCGTCGTTCTCACTCTTGCCCAGCATCAATGCCAGCCAATGAGACATGACGTCACATTTCTCCTTTTCCCGGCGGTTACAAAGTAAACAAAAACAACATCAACGGCAATATAAACTTTGACATCTCAGGGATATCAGATTTGACAGACGACATGAGGACCCTTACGGGTAGCTAACCATCGTCTACCGAACAAGCTAAAAGGTATAAATAAAGAGCGAAACCCTTGCTGCAGTCGCGGGTATCCAGCAATCCCCATGCCCAACGAGCCCTACGCACAACTGGCCCTTGCTAGCCGTGTGTCAACTAGACCCTTGGCCAACTTGTCGATTGGCTCACGATGGGTGCACCAGCTCCATTGACTGGCGTCTGTGTCTCCCCGTAGCTCGACACCACGTTAACGTCACTGACCCCTCTTGTGCTCTGTGGTCCAAAATCTTGCAAGCATTGCTAGCTCAGCTTGTGCTGGGCGCCAATTGTTACCGCGCGTCATGCGTGTTCCCTGAAAAAAAGACAGTGAGGGAAGCTTGGCTTGAACAGAAACTTATAGATATAAGCTCACGGCAGTGACGACTCTTCAGAATCCAAATCTTCATCTGCATCATTCAGACGTTTTTCACAACCTAATCCGGCTCGCCTTAAACTGCCATTGAGTGACAACGTATTCACCAAGCAACAAAAGACAAACATTATTATCAAAAGTTCCACTCTAAACAACTCAAGACTCTCAAAGACATTCAACCACCGCTCGATCACCTTGAACTACCAAACACCACATATCACATCATCACGTCACCAAAACCGCAAAAATGGAGTCTCTAAGGCACTACATCCCCTACGCCCACATGGCCGCAACAGTCTTTGGCCTCATCGAGCTCGGCCTAACATGTTACCGTAAGTCTTTCATCTCCACCTCACCGCCCTCCAGCTTTAAAGTCATCACACCACTAACACTTTGTCTTAGTCGTATCACCCTTCTGGCGAGCCCCCGGCATCTACGCCTTCATGCTCTTCAACTCCGTCTGGACCCTGTTGATCCTCATCTACATCGCCCTCTTCCCGCCTTACTTCCCCAAGATGTTCCAGCGCACCATCGCGCTCGTGCTGGAGTGGATCACCATGATCTTCTGGTTCGCCGGGTCGATCGCCTTGGCCGTCTATTTCGGGTCTCCGACCTGCGGTGCCGACACCTGGTGCGGATGCGTTGAGGCCGCCACCGCCTTCGGTTTCTTGCTCTGGGTCACTTTCCTGTTCATCGTCGTTGTCGATACCATGGCTACGCTCAAGGGACGGGCGAGGGGCCAGAGGGCCAAGCCTGTTGTTGGTGTTTGAGCGGTGATCTGAGCATACACAGTTTGCTCTACGGGACCCGGAGGTGGATGGAGATATGCATGTCGGCAGCAGTGGCCGGATGCCTTGCTTGGGAACTGGCTTCTTAAAGCGGCAGCGGCAGCGGCAGCGGCAGGGAAGATTTTAATGTTAATGGAAAACGGGACGAAATAACAGGATGCATCGAATGCATGAGGGCGGAACTAAGAATGAGTGAAAAGATTACATGGTTTGCATCGGCATTGGGACAGGCGCATCATCATCGCGAAAGACATCGCGGACAGCATTATAGTATAAAATACCCTTTTCCTTTTCTCACCTAGGCTAGAGCATTTATATAGTTGGAATAACGTACACCTGGATATCAAAAAAACCGCGTCCTCACCATGAACCGATGATGGATCGCCATTACATGCCGCTTTGTTGCAATGGATGGTGTCATACGTTGCTTCTGCCGGCCGGCCGCAAATTAAGGACTCCAGAGCATCATAAATACCTAGTCGAATTCCATAACCAAGTCCGTTGGCCGAGTAATAACGATGAATGAGTAGATGATACTATGATACTGAATAATCTGCTCCCTGACAAAAAATGCAAGTAAGTAATTTTGACATGGACTAAATTCCCCCCAACATCCCACGCCTGATGCTAATGGCTGCCTTTGTGCAATTTTTTTGGTCTTTTTCTAGTACATGAATAGGGGACACATCACTCCTTCTTCTTCTCTTTTCCTTTCTCCGCTGCTTCCCTCCTCCTCTTCCTCCACGCCTTCAACTCGTTCAACATGCCCATGACCAACGGTACAGCCACAGGTCCAAGCAAAGGAAGATACACGGCAACCTTGTGCTCATCCGGGAAATACAACTGGCCAACCATGCTCTTCTCGAAGAAGGCACGTTCAGCCTCGGCCTCGGCGATTCTGGCATGCTCCAGGCCTTCGGCTTCGCCCAAGGTCTCGCAAGCTTGGCGCAGATGATAAATGGTCTTGGATACACCATCCGCGACACTGCTAGGGATGGAAATCGACTTTAGTGCCAAGGCAAGACGGGCCAAAGAACCGAGCGTAGAGGATGCCCGGAGAAGTAGGTCTGCCGAGCGGATGCGGGACAGGGTAGAAAGGCGAAGCGGGAGGGAGCCCGAATTCGGAGTCCCGGTCAGGGACAAGAGGTGAGATGTAAAAGTCAACAAGGGCTGCTTGAGGGCATCCACAGACACATGGGCAGTGTCACGCGGAAGCGAAAGCAAGTAAACGGTGCCCCATTGTGGGATCAGCCACGACTGGGAAGTGGTCAACCCACCCTCGGTTGAATCCTGGGCATTCTGGGAGGACAGCGCAATGGTCTGATTGCCAACGAACACAATAAAGTTCACCGTTGGTGCACCGCCGATCGAGGGTGAAAGAGGCCATTCAGCGGCGTTTATGAAGGACGAGAGGTCATCCTTGCTAAGAACCTGGTTCTGTACTCCAGGGGATGCGTACAGCTGCACCTGGGTATCGATGGTGAAGTTGTGGATGGGCGAGAGCAGGTCTAGCACGGGCTTCATATAGTCTTGGATCGCGGCTTCAATATCCCAGCTGCTTGGGAGCGGTCCGCTGGTGAACAGAGAAAAGGTGAGGTGGTATGTCGGCGCATATTTGAGCGATCGTGTAGTCCGCTTGGCAAGTGACTCGGCCGCTTCTGGGGTCAAGCCCTGAGGCCGGTAGTCGGTCGGTATCGAGTTGCTAGAGAGCAGGTAGGATATAACGGCTTGCTCCTCGGCAAATGTAGATCGTAGTTGGCCGGCCACATAAGTCGCTAACGATGACGATGCTGATGTTGCCGAGGGTGCAGCATTTGGCGGGTATGTGATATCAAGGATAGGCTCGTAAGGATCGAGTGTTGCCGTGACGGTCTCGCCGGGGAGAAGACGTATTGTCAGAGCTGTGCCGGGTTCGTCGTTCTGTTTCTGTGCCGCAGCGGGCGAGGAGAGTTGCAGGCGCAAGTGGTGCCCCGAGAAATCGTTAAGGTCATCGAGGGCGTGCTGGGTGAGACGGAGGAGGTTCTGAGCCTCGTGCTCCTGGAGCGAGTTGGCTTGTATCGAGATGCGGAGGGGAAAGACAGGGCGACATGCCTACATGTCAATAAGACACTGGTTAGAGATGCCAAGTTCCGAGCTTCAGATGTGGCCTTCTCCCATGATGCGTACCTTGCCATCGGCCCAGTCGAGCATCTCCTTCAGGGGAAGGTTAGCTCGATGGATGGTAGTCGTCTTCCACCATATTGGCAATCCCAACAGCAGCACGATCAACCAGAACGAGCCTATAACCCATATGCGTCTGCGAATATCGGAAAGCTTTTCGGGAGGTGGTTCCTTTAGTGTTGATGTTTGCGCTGTGGTCGCCGGATCGAGTGGAGTGGCCATGGGAGTCGATGTCATGGTCGCCGTCTGAGTGTCGGAGGATAGAGTGTCGCCAGCTGCGCCATGGTCGGTTGGTCGTCGGGCAGACATGGCGAATGCTGAGTCGGACCTATTCGCCAAGGTCCATTTACCGAGCTGTTCGAGGAATGGAAGGTCCTGAATACACTACAGCAGACAGGATGACCTCGAACATTGAACACAGCGCCACATCGCATTGGCGACCACCAACCGCGTCTCTCAGTGGATGGCTCGTCCCGAAATGGCTAGCGGTTGATGCACGTCCATGGAGATCGAGTACGTACCTGCCTGATTCCACTTCCGCCAAGCGTTCATCTTGGTTATCGATAAGAGATCGAGCTCTAATTGACCAATCACAATACTGCTTTTGCGGATCCTACAGAATGTCGGGTACCTCGACGGCTCGCCTAGGTAGTCTAGCATTGCACTGAGCTTTCGTGTTCCAGTTTGGTAGGTTTGGCTCTCTTAAGCTCTTCAACTTCCATTCTTACTTAAACACCTTATTTTCTTTTCTTCTGTCGGATTGTAGCCGTGAAGAAGCACCACATTCGAGTCGAATCCCATTGATAAAAGCTACGACAAACCTTATTTCTTTGCGAATTGGACATCTGCTCTTTTTCTGTGCCCCGTCGTCTTACATCGTCTTCACTTGCCGAACGTGTTCTGTCGTGCTAGGTGCTGTGGACGGTTGCACCAGAAAAAGAGAAAAATACCATACCTTACCCGACCAGGCCACCGATTCGACCACTCACTATCGGCTACCAGCAGACTTGGAACAGACTGTTGGAATTACTTCACGGTAGAATTTGTCCTATACCTGGCTGGCCTTTCCTTGCCCGCCGCCATCCCTTGATGGTACATCTCCAGGTCGGCCTTCTTGATCCGTCTTGCCCCTGACGGGCCTTCGCTCAGATTACGCTACTGCACCCCGCTCGGCTCGCCTACGCCACGAGGCCATGTACATTTACACATCGGCATCACCTGAAGACCAGGAGATCTTGAAATTGGTTGCTTGACCGGATTTCCACGTTTGGCCGCCTCTCGCACCGTTTGGCTGATGGGTGGGCAGACTCGTTATCCCTGACGAATCATTCAATATCAAGCCAATATCTCTGGCCAGTGCCAATGCTGCAGGTCGTGGTGCAGTGACGAAAAGACTCCCGAAGCCGAGGCACACAAAGACCTGTGATCATCGGACAGCATCCAAGGTGACATCTGCCAAACACAATACATACCGAATCGGCGGACCGACCATCCATCGTAGTTCTGCGACTGGCTCGTTGCTCTTTCTATTGTCCAGCTGGCTTGTGATTCCACGTTCCTCACGTATTCCAGCGCCCCATATCAACACAAAAGGATATACTGGATATCGTCGACGGGAGAGACGGATGGTAGTGTCCGTGGGTACCTTCGAGTCTTCCACGTCGTCCTTCCATTGCAGGCGGGCGGGTCCGAGTCCCCGGGGCGGTCGGGACAATACCCTGAATTCCTATTTAGACTATCTTCACCCAGTCGAATAATAGGCGAAGATCCAAGATCAGAGGCTAGCGATCCCAGCTCTGGCCCAAAACGAATCCAAAGACACGGGACCCTGCAGTCGTGGGGTTGCCACTCATCACTAGTCATCAGGTTTAAAGCTCCGCCAGTGTTCACCGTTGTCCCTAATCAAGGCCCCCTTCACTAACCATCTCATCCTGTCTTGAGCTTAATTGCACCAACCAACATTTGGTGTTGCACTGTATACCTCAGGTGCAGCCCTTAAAGTACCCATCCAGCCGTCTCCTGATCTCCAACTTCTTTTTTTTTATACCTTTCTTCTTGCTTTCGTTTTGCATTAACCTTCCTACAAGGGGGCATTATATTACATATAATCATTGGGGTCCTTGTACTTGACTTGCCATCTTTGCACCGCCCGTGTCTTCCGCCGACATGGCGCCATGTAAGTTCAAGTCCACACTACAGAATGTCATACATCTTGAACGTGCTTCTAGACGTCAAGTGTTGGTTGCATGAGCCGCAAACCCGCATACAGTTCGCTGACACTTCCGGAATCTGTTCCGCAGTACCCCTACAGGTTACCGTTCCCGCGGTTGCTGCTGTCGCTGCTTACGTCAATGCCCGATTCCTCGCTTATTACGATCTGGAACTGCTTAGGGCCATCGTTCCTACCATCCTCGGCGGTGCCTGGAAGCGCTACCGGGACCGTGTGAATCTCTTCTACCAACTCGAGAACCTCGCAACCACCAAGTCGTCTGAAAACAGAGTGTTCCTCCGATTCGAAGACCGGGCTTACACATATGCGCAGGCTTACGACACGGTCCTGCGGTATGCCAACTGGCTCAAGGACAGGCGCGGCGTCAAGAGGGGCGATCTTGTTGGCTTGGACTTTCAAAACACCGACACCTTCATCTTCCTTTTCCTTGCTACATGGGCTATCGGAGCGTCGCCGGCGCTGCTCAACTACAACCTTACCGGTAACCCGCTTATCCACTGCGTCAACAAGTCAACGGCGCGGTTAGTTCTGGTCGACCCTGTCGTTGCGAGCAATGTCACCGAGGAAGTCAGGTCGGCACTTGGAAACGTCACCTTCGAGGTGGTGACGCCAGAGATGGAACAAGAGATGCTGACAATGGATAACGCCCGCCCTGCGGATGAGCTGAGAAGCGGATTCAAGGATGAAGACATGGCGATGCTCATCTACACCAGCGGTACGACAGGCTTGCCCAAAGCCGCCATTATCTCATGGGCCAAGGCCAACACTGTTGCCAATTTCACATTCCGATGGCTCGGCACCCAAGTGACCGACGTTTACTATACGGTAAGTCTCCCTCAAAGAATTGCCAAATCGCTTCAACTCACACTTCTTTCAGGCTATGCCTCTTTACCATAGCACAGCCATGCTGTTGGGCTTCGCCCATACTCTGGCATCAGGAGCTACTTTTGCCATGAGCCGCAAGTTCTCAACTTCTGGGTTCTGGAATGACGTCCGGAAACACGATGCCACGATTATTCAGTACGTCGGAGAGACGTGCAGGTACCTCCTATCGGCACCTCCCAACGTCGATCCAGTTACTGGTGAAGACCTCGACCGCAAACACAGAGTACGCGCTGCATTCGGAAACGGACTGCGACCGGATGTATGGAACCGATTCAAGGAGCGCTTCGGCATCGACACGATTGCCGAATTCTACGGTGCGACCGAAGGCACCTTTGCGACGTGGAACAAGAGCCGAAACGATTTCAGCATGGGTGCGGTGGGACGCAGCGGCAGTCTCTACAACATCATCCTCGGAAGAGACGTTGCCATTGTCGAGGTGGACCACGAAACCGAGCTCCCTCACCGAGATCCCAAGACCGGGTTTTGTACCCGAGCACCCCGCGGACAGCCAGGCGAGCTTCTCTTCAGATTACCCCCTGGCGACATCAACTCTCGCTTCCAGGGCTACTATGGCGACAAGGAATCGACATCGAAGAAGGTGATGAGGGATGTGTTCAGCAAGGGCGACGCCTGGTTCCGCACCGGTGATGTGCTCCGCTGGGACAACGAGAACCGGATTTACTTCAGCGACCGCATCGGTGACACTTTCCGGTGGAAGAGCGAGAACGTGTCGACCGCCGAGGTTGCCCAGGTGGTCGGCTTGCATCCCGCGGTTCTCGAGTGCAATGTCTACGGCGTCCAGGTGCCTAGTCACGAGGGTCGCGCTGGCTGCGCCGCCGTGGTCTTGAAGCCGTCGGGTTTGGTACAGACAAGCGGCGAGGAGGCTAGAGCACCCAGGCCAACCGACGACACTCTCAATAGTCTGGCCGAGCACGTCAAGAGGGGACTTCCCAAGTACGCCTTGCCCCTGTTCATCCGTGTGGTGCCTGAGGGAGGTCTCCAGACGACTGGCACGAACAAGCAGCAGAAGCACAACCTACGGAGCGAGGGCGTGGATCCGGCGAAGACGGGCGAGGATGAAGTGTTCTGGCTGAGGAACGGTTCGTACGTCAAGTTTGGTGTGGCGGATTGGAAGGAGCTTAATGGGGGTAATGTGAGGCTTTGAGTTTGGGCTGGGGTTGGATTTGGCGCAAAGCTTCTGGAAATACGTACGGAAGGGGGTTTAATAGATTGGCTGAACAAAGGAATCCGGAGTCCGGAGTATGTTACTATTAATTAAGGAAATTCTCTCCCTCCCAACCACCTCATCATCATGGGTCGGTTGCCAGAACACATTACTAATTGCAGCGAGACATTCACTGGCTTTTTATGATACTCCCATCCCGCTTTTGGCATCCTCGTTCCCCATCGGCGAAGCTCCGGTGCCGCTAAGAGCCCGGATCCGGAACGATCATTCGCCATAGCCGATATTGATGGGGAGTTCCGGCGAAAGCGCGTGTAGATGACTGCCGTGATCACCGATTATTCGCCGTCCGTATACATGATCATTTGATGGGCAATGGCCGGTAGAAAGTGGAAGCTGTAAGCGATGATGGTAACCCCGTGGCCGAGATGAATCGGCGTTCAGATCGGAGCTGTAGGTAGGTATTGCCAAGGCGAGACGATGTGATGCCGAGCTCGCCGTCGACCCCGACACCCGGCGACTTACACCATCGGACACCCTTGTTGTCTCCGGCTATCGGCCTCCACATGTATGCGGATGCAAGCTTTCCCGATGGACGGAGGCCAGACTCACCAGGCAGTATGCTTCATTCTGTCATATCATCCTTTGAGTATTACTGTAAGTCGATTTGAACGGCACAACTCCGTAGGCAATTCAACAAAAGTGCCAAGATGACAAAGGAGTTCCGAAAACCGATTTTCCATTCATAACGCGGCGGCCCCCCACACACGGAATTGGTTTGCGACCGTTGCGCGAACGAGCACCAAATGACATAATTGTTAATAGCTGGCGTTGGCGTCCAATGAGAGATGCAGATGATTGCGCAATGAGCCGCCAAGGCCGAAAGAAGGAGCGATTGCCCCTCGTCCATGGCGGCGGAGGGGCCAAATTCACCCCGCGTTTTGGAAATCAAAAGCTACATGACCCAAAAAGGTTGGGTTGAAGTTCATGTCATGGTGGTGTGCAATTGTGTGAGACATCCCCAAGGTAGGTACACTACTTGTGATGGGAAGGAAAATGGGATGGATGGATGGCACGCGGTCGAGACTCTCGTCGAGAGTGCAGCGGAGACCACATGTTGCAAGCAAGCTTTCGAGCGGGGAGCATACTGTAGGGATGGAAGAGACGAGGGACATCCTGACTGAAAGGCTGCCTGCCCTGGGTGGAACAAACGGACTTGTGAGAACCTCGATGAGCTAGCTCCTTTGCTGCGCATGTTAAGGAAAGGAGAGGAGGAAAGCTAGCCGTATGGCTACGATGAAGCTATATAGAAGACATGTATCTCATTACGTCTTACAGTACGTATACATACACTACGGCTGATTAAGGCAGCCCATGTCCATCTGGCCAGAAATGGAAGTCTTTCGAAGGCGACATTTTTGGATTTACACTAATAGAATCCGGACGCTAAAATATGTAGGTACCTCTGCGTGTCCATGTACATGGCGCGAGCTGCTCGTAGGGATTAGTCAAGCTTGCTAGTAGAAACAAGACGGTTTTAAATACCTCCCGCTGTTGCCCCTCATCACAGTCCTCCCCATATTCTGGTTTTCTTTCAGCTTCTCTCTTCTCTCAACTGTTTCTGCTGTTTCTCTGAGATACCCATTCCTCTTTTCCCAACCACACAAAACATCATCCACAATGGCCTCCACCGATCGCAACGCTCCGTAAGTCCTTCAGCTCCCTACCCTATGCCATCGCTATCCACCAAGTTCCTTTTTGCGTGGATGAACGTTTGACTGACCGACCTGTGATTCCTGATGATGCAGCCTCCGCCTGGGCACCATCGCCCCCAACTTCCAGGCTGACACCACCACGGGTCCCATTGACTTCCACCAGTTCATTGGCGACAACTGGACCATCCTCTTCTCCCACCCCGAAGACTACACCCCCGTCTGCACCACCGAGCTCGGCGAGATGGCCCGCCTTGAGCCCGAGTTCAAGAAGCGCGGCGTCAAGCTGATCGGTCTCTCTGCCAACACCCTCGGCTCCCACGAGGGCTGGATCAGCGACATCAAGGATGTCACCGGCTCCCAGGTCGAGTTCCCCATCATTGCCGACAAGGAGCGCAAGGTTGCCTACCTCTACGACATGTAAGCGCACCGATCACCAGATTCCGATGGGGACTTTGAAGAATTGCTAACGCATTCCCCAACAGGATCGACTACCAGGACACCACCAACGTCGACGAGAAGGGCATCGCCTTCACCATCCGCTCCGTCTTCATCATCGACCCCAAGAAGACCATCCGCACCATCCTTTCCTACCCCGCCTCCACCGGCCGCAACTCGGCCGAGATCCTCCGCATCGTCGACTCCCTCCAGACCGGCGACAAGCACAAGGTCACCACCCCCATCAACTGGGTCCCCGGTGATGATGTTATCGTCCACCCTTCCATCAAGGGCGAGGAGGCCACCCGTCTCTTCCCCAACCTCAAGGCCGTCAAGCCTTACCTCCGCTTCACTCCCCTTCCCAAGGACGCTTAAGCGTGTGCAGGTGTGCATGTAGTTTTTTAGGTTTCTGGGAGGCAGGTTGGGTCGGAGTTTTTATTTTATTTTTCAAGCGTGCCTAGTCACACAAAATAAATCGAATGAATGACTTGAAGGACAATGACCGCTCCTGAATCCTGCACCGTTGACCATCTCTTTGGCGCTTGATTCGGGAACAGATTCGCTCTACTGATTCACACGTCTCGCAGTTGCCGACTTACTAGCCCCCACGGGCTTTGGCCTGACACATCCGGCTACCGAGGAAACACCATGATTGCTGAATGTTTTGGAAGCTCGAATGATGACTTTAACGGTGGCATGGGGCTGGACCTTCGCATGTAATATGTACAACTGGTGTGCTTCGCGTCATAGGCAATTCTCAGCATCACCGCTGAACTTGTGCAAGAGTCGCAAAACCTAGCTACCGCAGGACCTGCCTTTCGAAAATCTGCGCCGCAGATACCATGTGAACATCAAAGAAACGTGCAAGCTGTGAACTGAGATATTGGGAGCAAGGGTCGCATACGAGTCCAAACCGGGTACAAATTGCTATAATGGACGGTTGATATACCACAATATGTCCAAGGACTACGGCAGAGAATGGATTCTCTGGTTTTTGTGAAACATTCATGTAAAACGGGGACTCGAGTATCAATTAGTGCCATGCGGACAAATAATGCTGGGTGTAGATATACACAAATACCGAGCGGATAGGTTGGAGAATTTTGGCCTCGTTTACACAGCCGGCGTCTCCTAAAAAAACAGTTGGGTTCGAGCTGGGGTGGTAAGGTATGCGCTTAGGTACCTACCCGGCGCATAGAACTACCGTATAAGGAAGGATCCAATACATAGGTACTCAACGAGAACCGAAAAAGTGGGGGCGTGGCACGGGTATGGGCATCACGATCGCACTCAGCTCTGAAAAGGATAACTAAGGTAGGCAGGTATACATAGCAAGCGCGCGGCCACAGTTTACCTAGGTAGTTGGGTTTCCTTTGGTTGACTGTGCTTTTTTTTCGTTTATATCGGCAGTGGTGTTTCGTATCCGAAAACTCTAAAAGGGGGAATATCACGGGGCGTTCAGTCGGCGCGATGGAAGTGAACGATCGAGCGATGAAAACTGTGAACCTTGTCGGCCACGGCGGGCGAGATAACGGTAGGGATGTGATTGAGTCAAACCGGAAACTGGGTGGGATGGCAGTGGATAGGTAGAGGTAGTTAACGGGTTTCTGTTAAAAGGGGGAAGGGGTATAGTGTAGGTGTGTTAAGTGCAGTATGTCGATGAACAACATAAGTCAAGGACTGTGTCAGCTGATAGTTAAAAAAAAAAAAAAAAAAAAGGTTTCAGAAGGAAGCGGGAGATGTGTTACTCTTCAGAATAGTAATCAAGTTTAACAAAGGAGCAACATGCCCACGAGCACTGATGGACCAACGAAAAGATGCCCGGGAGCAACGTGCGTCGTGGGGAACTTCAACTTTCATGTGCTGAGAGTGTGGATCCCGAGGGAGTCCCTGCGTAGGTAATTCTTGGCATTGCTTCTCGAAGGCGGACGATTCGCTGACATTAGTGAAAGCGCCGCAAGTTTAAGCCACCACCTGATCCGTGCGGCTCTCTTTGTCGAACTAAATGTGGTGCCTTGGATCCATCATCCACGAGAACCAAGCGGAGCGCCGTCGTGCCTACATATCTCTAGCGCGACTGATGCCTGCCCCTGAATGGCTTATTATCTTATGGCGAAGGCAGACGGGAGTCAAAGACACTTCAAGATTGGTCTTGAGAAGAGAGTTGCAAAAGAGAGTTTTGGAAGTTTTTTCGCTTGTTATTTTCTTACCCATTGGGAGCATCTTTGCAGGCTTGCGCCGTCCCCGGTATCTATTTTCGTAAAGGTTCCAAAGTGTAACTATAGTTCGCTTCGTTCTCTTTGAAGGAAGGGGGTTTAGTTCGGCGATTCTTCCAAGTGGTCACCCGCACGGGATCAAAGAGGAAAGGTGTAGTGTAAGTAGTAGCAAGTAACAAGCCCATTCCCAATTTCTTGTCTACTGTCCGACACACTTCCTTTTTCTCCTCTTTACACCAAACGGCGAGTAATCGCCGCACCCTACTCCTTACAAACTACACTGCGTATACACGCGAGTGCACATGCACGCGCGCGCGCACATATCGAAATCTCTGGTCTATACGTGGTATCCTCTGCCTTTTGAATACGATCCAAGCAACCTTACGAACGAACACCGAGTCCGTGCGGCAACCCTGCAACCTCTACCTGCACACCGGTGCTCTCTGCCTCGGACAAGTCGAACGTATCGATCATTCCATCAATTCGTCTCTTCATCCCTCTCGACTTTCGTCCGTCGTCTGTCCCGCCTGACCATCCCATCTTTTCGCCCACCCGTTCGCCTGCGCGTCTGCCCCGCGACCCTTATACCACGCTCGACGAAGCCCTGGACGACGACTTCGGAAAGACACCCGATCGGAAATTAAAGCATTAACTTCGGTCGCAACATCAATTCCATCTTCGAAGCTATAGTCTTATACGGCGGAAACAGTCCACGGCACACCGTCACCTTGATACGTTTGCAACGGTTCTGATCAGGTACGCTGCGCATTGCCCATTTTCCCATGCCCGCGCTGTCAAATCTGTCATTCCTCGGCCCCTGATCCCTCTCCGTCTCTTGTCGCCGCCCATGGACCATGATGCTTGCCCATATCGTCATTGTCTTCCCATTCCTACCCTGTGCCATTGCGCAGTCCCCCGAGCCACGCCGCCCTTCCCGTGATGGATTGAGGTCCCGGATACTCAGGGCACCTCCGAGTTCGCACTGCCCGTATTGCTACTGCCCCCACAACATGTTTGGCTTTCTGCTTCAGATCGGCTGGCCAAGGTTCCCTTCTTCGCTGTGCTGGTAGGGAACATCGCTGCTCGAGATAGGAGCAAAGGCCGCGGACTGGCCGGAGAGCCGTTGGAACTTACTCGGGGCAGCCCGGTGTGTCCAGCCCCCTGGCTCCGTCCAAGATGTGAATGCTGGCCATCGCTCACCTTGATCTATTGTCCCTGGCATTGACTCCTGTCTGTGCCTCAACCGCTGACCCGGCCCATCCTGGGCTTTTCCCTCCCATTCTTTCCGTGTTTGCCATTTGCCAGGTGACTGGATGGATCTTGGCTTGCTCTTCACATTCCCTTTTGTCGCGCCGTCGCCCTACTTCACTGCTCTTTTACACGGCCTTTTCCTTCCCTTGGCTTCTTGTGACTATGCCCATGTCTTGTCACCTGTTTCACTCTCGAGAGCCTTTTTACCCAGATAGTTTTGCGCTGCAGGCGCAGCAACTGTCGACATGGCGGGCTTTGGACTGACACCGACAACTTCAGGCCAGCAGCCGCCGAGTGCTTTCGACCTCAGTCACTTCTCCGACTCCGAACCCGAGGAACAGACCTCTCGTTCCCTTACGAGAACCCCGTCCGACTTCTTCTCTTCAGCCTTCCGCGGCATCAAGAAGTTCACTTCCGGTCGAGAGGAGTTTGCGAGGCTCACGCGCCAAACTTCACAGCTCGCTCTACGACGACCTTCTGAGCCCTGCGTGCCCACCGCAGAGCCATCTTCCAAATCGTCTCCGATAAATATAAAATCTCCAAACCCTTCCAAGGCGCAGCAACATGCACGGAGCCTGAGTCTTCGAAACTGCCTTGCAAAACCTTTACCGGAACCTCCTCCACCAACGCCTTCCCCAACGAGCCCATCAACGCCCACGTCATTCCCTCAGTTCACCCAGGAGCCGCTAGAAACGACCTGGATGGACCCTGGTCGAACAAGAACCATGGATCCGGCATCGTCAATGGAGATGGGAGGTGGCGGCATGTATATGAGATCACAGGATGCCGCACGCCAGGATGTCAGCATGAACAGCAGTCAAAGCAGCTTCGCGAGTGTGCACAGATCAGAGGCAGGAGATGGACGCCAGGAAAACTTGACACCGAGGAGTAATGGGCCAATGTCTGCCGGCCCCTCTCCCAACGGTGGCCAAGGGAGGCCACAAGGAGCGGGTGGTGGTGGTGGTGGTGGGCCGCATCCAATGTCCTCGCCGTCACAGCATTTGTCGGGTTTGATGTGCAATGTGCACCGGACAACAGGCAGAGAGCCGCCGCCTCTGGTTGGCGCCACGACAACAGTCTTGGGAGACAAACTATTCGTATTTGGTGGAAGGATACTGTCGAGAACCAAGCCGGCGCCGTTAACAGCTGATCTGTACGAGCTGGACCTCATCCGGCGACACTGGTCCAAGATCAAGACATCCGGAGATGTTCCCCCACCTCGCTATTTCCACTCCATGTGCGCTCTCGGCGATACGAAACTTGTTTGCTATGGTGGTATGTCCCCGATATCAAGCCAAAACACAATAGCGCAGGACCAACAGCCCGAGGTCAAGGTCATGTCGGATATATACGTTTATGACGCGCAGTCGAGGAAGTGGACCTTCGTTCAGACACAAGATGCCCCTCAAGGACGATATGCTCATTGCGCATGCATTCTCCCGTCGTCGGCCTCTTTTGCGTCCCATAGGGCCCCGTTCTCGGCGCTGCAGCATAATCCCTCATCGGGGAACCCCAATGAAGGTCGCATTGGGATTGATATCGATGGGACTGGCGGCGCCGAAATGGTGGTTATAGGAGGCCAAGATGCTGCGAATCACTACATCGAGCAGATCAGCGTCTTCAACCTGCGAAGCCTCAAGTGGGTTTCAACCGAACAGCTGGGCAAGAGCTGCGGTGCGTATAGGAGTGTGGTTGCTCCCCTGCCACCATCTCTCGCGGCAAAGATGGGCAAGCCACACCCGGTAAGCGGACGGCAGGACCCAGGAGCAGCTACTACCCAGGAGGCCAAGGATGCTGGATCGAGCATGCTGATTTACAGCAACTACAACTTCCTTGACGTCAAGCTGGAGTTGCAAGTACGATCGAGCGATGGAACCCTTGTTGAAACCACAATGAAGGATCAATACAGTCCGCCGGGATTGCGATTTCCCAATGGAGGAATCATTGATCACTACTTCGTAGTCAGCGGCACCTATCTCACCTCCTCGAAGCAGGAGTATGCCCTTTGGGCATTGGATCTACGGAACCTGAGCTGGAGCAGGATCGATGCCGGAGGCGCTGTCTTCAGTCAGGGAAGTTGGAACAGAGGCGTGCTGTGGAACAGGAGGAACACGTTCGTCGTCTTGGGACACCGGAAGAGAAGTCTTGTGGATGACTATAATCATCGACGCATTAACTTCAGCAATGTATGCATGGTAGAGCTGGAGGCCTTTGGTTTCTACGATAACCCACGAAAAACGGCGCCCATGGGCGGCTTCGTCAGCGCCAGTAGTCCTTTTACCGGTCCTGGATTGAGTCTAGCCCGTAAGGCGGGCTTTACTGCCGGCGGTAGACAACACAGTCGCGCTGCTGAAGAGCTTGGAGAGAAGGTGCTTATGATGCGGGAGTTGGCGGACATGGATATTCTGTGCATAGGAGGCGAAAGAATACCCGTCAACTCTAGAATCGTTGCCAGGCGATGGGGCCCGTACTTTGTCCAGCTTCTCCGGGAGGGGACAGCCTGCCAGGACGGCAGCGACGTCATGACACTCAGATCCAACTCCATTTCGGCGTCTTCTGGCATGGGCCGCAGTTCCAACATGACACCCACGCCCGGAAACAGGAGTACGATGGAGAGTCAGACGTCGGTATACTCGGGTGGTAGCTCAACTGGCAAGCCGCCCAGCACCGCCGCTACATCTGTTGCGGGAAGCATCATGTCACCAACGGGTGCAGACCCTGCCACGCTCAACAGTGCCCCAACACCGCGTACTCTTGCGCCAAACAACCGACCGCGATGCCTCTATCTGCCGCACACCTTTCTCACCATCCAAGCACTTCTCCACTTCCTCTATACCTCCAGCCTCCCCCAGCCTACCTCGCCGTTGTGCACTCCACAAATCCTCTGCAGTCTCCTCCAAATAGCGCGGCCGTACCGGGTAGATGGTCTCCTCGAGGCGGTGGTAGAACGCCTTCATAACCTACTCGACAGCCGAAACGCAGCCGCAGTGTTCAACGCGACTGCCATGGCGGCCGGAGGCGGACGCGGCATTGACGGTACCCTCAACCCCAACTTCTTCCCGCCTGTCGACCTGGATGGTTTAGCCAGCCCGGTTGGATCAATGCCACCTTCCGCTAACGGCAGCGAGTATGGTGGTGGTGGTGGTGGTGGTGGTGGCGGTGGCGGTAGCCTTGCTGCAAGGACGGCGGCGTTGCATATCAACACGACCGGGCTTCAGCAGGTCAGGAGACCGCCTAGCGAGGAGGAGTTGAGCGCTACGAACAGCGTGAGTGGAAGTGAGTGGTCGGATATGGGGGAGCAGGAAAGGGATCGAGGAGGTGAAATCTGGTCTGGTGAACTGAGCAGTGTCATTGGCCTGCAGAAGAGAGGTCTGAGGGGCCTGATGGAGGGCCGGAGGATGAGAGAGCGGACGGGAACGAACCCTGGGATGGGACCGGGAGGACCAGGACATGGACCGAGTGGGCCGCATGGAGGTCCCGCAGGACCGGGCCTTTACGGATCAACTCCCACGGCGACATCTTCGATGCAACATATGCAACAACGTGGCGGGATGGGTATGGGTGGTCCTTGATTTGGATATGAGACAAAGTGCGTGAGCGGAGCGGATAGTATAGCATGTCGTTGATTTAACCTGGGATTTAGCGGGCATATAGGAGGCGATGGCCATGTGTGGGAGTCGGAGACTGATAGGCGTATGCGGATGTCATATATAGATGGATGTTTAGTAGGTAGAGGTAGTTTATAATGGATAAACGATGCCAGTGGGCAGAAGCGGAGTCGGACATGGCTACTGTACAAATCTCGTCGCCATAAAAGCACTGCCCAGTGCCCACTGGGCAGTAGATGAATATGTTGGAGAGGCCCGTGCACCTGGCCATGGCACAGACCAGGCAGGGTACAGCCTCCCTTTAGATTTAGCCCTCCAGACCTTTCCATATAGTTTTTCCAGACTTAACAACTCAATTTAATACATCATATATTATAGCTTTTTCATTACCTTGTACGTCGCACAGGTTATAAGCCCTTTGAAGCTATTATAATTAATTAATTAACGATCGAAACCTATTAAATTTAATCCGGGAATTAAATTTATTGTTATTTAACTCGCAAACGATCTTCGTCGTTACGCGCGATTATAATTGACTTTTGAATCGTTAATAACCGACTTTCGAATCGTTAATTACCAATCTATACTATATTCGTAGGCCTACTAACCTTAATACATTTACCAACCTTCGAATCGTTAATTAACAATTAATACCGTAATCGTAGGCCTACCGGTTACCGGGAATTAACTTCATCACGTACTATCGATACTAAAGTTACTAACCGTCGTACCTATATAAAAATTATCTAGGAAATTAACGAGCTTATACTTCAAATTACCAAATTTTTTTCGAGTATTATACTTATTACTACAAATAATACCCCTATACTTCGACTCTTTACTTATAATAATAAAATGGGTATTACTACTATTAATTTTAGTTTTGGTTCTCTAATTATACTTCGTAGTTAGTAGAATATCGATTTATAGGAACGTATTTTATATATTAAGTTCGAATACGCTAACGTCGACGATTACGTTTATACTATTATTATTGAATTTAATAAGGCGATTAAACCCGACGAATATAAAATTTAGAAATAGAGCCGTATTTATACTTTTAAGATTATTAATACTACCCTTAAGGATAATGAAATTTTAATTAGCCTTCATATTAATAGTTAAGACCAATTTAATAGGGATCCTAAATATTTTTTTAACTTTATTAAAAACCGTATTAATAAAATTATTAATATTACGTATACTAAGATCTTTAAATAATACTAAGGTCTCTACCGCTTTAGCTTCGATTTTATATTATTTTTTCTTACTTAATACGAATTTACCCGTTGTTATATTGCCGATAGTAGTTTTAAGATTGATTTTACTATTAAGGTTTTTAATTTATTTAATATAATTAAACGTAATTATTTTACTAACGCTATATTATAGGAGAGGGATATTAATAATAATAAGCTAACTACCGTCGATTTATTGGAATAGCTTTTAGTTTTTAGTAATACCAAAAAACGTTAGACTAATTTAATTATTTAAGTTAAAACTACAATTAATAATAATAAAATTAATAATAAGAACAATAATACTAATACCGCTTCTACCTTATCTTCTAATAATAATACTAATAATAGTGGCAATAAGAAGAATATTTATACTATTTGTAATAATACTATTTCTAAGGATTATATATATTGTATTTATAGTCGTTACCGTAATAATAAAATTATAATTTATTAGTAGTATAAATCCGATAAGGCCCCCGATACTTGGAAAAATAAGGAGGAAGCTCGTAAGTATATAAAGCCTTCCAATACCAGTACGATTGCTGCGTTAGGAAATATTAATACTATTTTGGCTAATCCGGCTATATTTGGATCTATTCTATTATTTAATAGAGGAAGTAATTTTAATATAGTATCCTTTAGCGGTAGTAATTTAAATTTTTATTAGAGCTTATAATAAGGTATATTATTAATATTGAGACGAATTAAAGATATTTTTAATTGTATTATTTATAATATTCCTATTGTAACTTTATTAAAGATTAACAAGCTTTTAAGGTACTATATATTAACTTAATTAAAAATTTAGTAATTTATAATTCTAATTGTAATTCCTATATTTTTAACTACTAAAAATAGTTTATAAAATTATACCCTTTAGCTTATCCTTTAAAATACGTTATAAGTAATAGTTTAATTAGTTATATTTACTATATTAGTATAATTAAACTAACCTTATTTATAATAATTAATATTAATATTAGAATTTATATATTTAATATTATTTTCGATCTATTTACCCTAACTAATCTATTATTAATATAAGTACTATTAAAGTATAGTTTAAAATAGAATATAAGGATTAACTAGATTTCCTTATTTAATACCAACGGGAAGGGATTTATATAATATAGTTTCGTTAATAATCTAGTCGTTTTACTAATATTTTAACCAAACGATTTTAATTAGACTATCGTTATACTTAGGTATATAATACTAGCGTTTATTAATTATATAACAATATACAAAAGGATAATATACGTAGGTAGGGAATAGGTTTTAAAGGCTTACAAATAAGCTAGCATTAAATTTAGCAATATTAACGATTACATTTATAATACGTACTTACGCGCTAAAGCAACCGATTACATCCCTAAAGGCACCTATCTAATTACGATTATACTCCTCTAATATATATAAATCGATATAATTTCATATAATATACTTAAATATATAGGAGTTCGTTACGCGGTCCATTTTATTTATAATATCTCTAAATATTACTAGGTAAAATTTTATAATAATAAAGGCGATACTTATATTATTATTACTTAATTTAAAAAGTAAATTAAACTTTAAATTAGGCTTAAGATTAAGATTCTAGGCCTCGATAGCGGACTAGAATTTAAATTTAATACTAAAGAATTCTAATATAGTAAACTCGTTAAATAAATTCGTAAGGAAGGAATTTAATTATATAAAACCCTAATATATATTCCCTAAATAAATAGTAAGCTAGAACGAATTAGCTATATTATTATAATTAAAAGTAGGGTATTAATATTAAATTTAAGTATATTAGAATACTTCTAACTATTAGTAGTTTAATCGGTTATAATAGTATTTAACGTTATACTAATTAAATTAAACCCTAATAATAAAATTCCCTATAAAATTTTTATAAGGGTAATCCCTAATTTTCCAACGGATTAAATCAAATTTAAAATAAATTATTTATAAGCCTTCTTCTATATAGTATATTATTTTATTAAATTAGAAAAATATATTAAGGGAAATAAGTTTGAGGAACGAATCCGCTATAGTAAATTCTTTAAATATAATAACAATTATAGAAGGATCTATTAAATTTAAAATCTAGAAACTAGTACGATTATATATATTAGTACTATCAAATTCTTTAAAAACAATAACAAACTTAAGAATCTAAAGGTAAAAGCCTTACCCTATAGAATTTTCTTTTTAGATTAATCTATTGAAGAAATCGAAGAGGTCGCTAATAATAGGGTTACTATTTAGGTTACTATAACTAATTCTTATTGACGATCTCCAATTAAATTAAATTAATAATTATTTAACTAAACCGCTAATAATTAATAGAAATAATAAAAGAAAGATACTTTTATTCCCTTTATATATAATAAACCCTACCCTACCCCAAAGATTACTCTAGATCCTACGGCGAATATTCTAACTATTAGGGGTATTCTAACTATTAAAAATATTCTAGCGACCGTAAGTACTCTAAAACTAATACCCTAACCGACGACCGAAATAATTCTACTTTAAGACAAACTAATTTAATTAATCGAATATAATAAATAACGTAATACTATAGATTTCGAAGATTTTAATAAAAATAACCCTATACCTCCTAGTATATTCCCTAATTAAAAAATAGTTATAATACTTAATAGTCCAATTACTAACGGACTACTTCCCCCTTAACCTCCCTTAATAATATAGTTTTCGGTTACCCTTCAACTACTATAGAAACCGCTTATATTACTAGCGACTACTATACCTTTAAAGGTTGAAAGGCAGGATATTAGTATACTTCAAATACCCGATTCGCTAGCAATTAGACTATTTATAGAATTTTTAACCCTAATAGGTAGACTACGTCGATTAACGACGGTTAAACTACCCGATTTCAAATATAATATATAATTTATTATTAATAGTAACCGTAATATTATTAAACGTAATATTAAACTATTCTATAGTATAGTAGAAGCGAAGTACGTTATTAAACTACCCTAATACTATTTAACAATAATAAAAGTTATCTATAATCTTCAAACCTATAATCGCTCTATACCTAAGAACTTTTAAGCAATAAAGAAACTTTATAATTATAATACCTATTAACTCCTAGCGATAGAGAAGTAGGTAAAGGCATTTAAAAATTAAAGTATTTATTACCTAATTAAAAGGACCCTAAATATAATAATCTTACCTAGTAAATAGGTTTATAACAAAAAGTACAATATTAATTGTAAAGAGCATCGTACACGTATTTAATAGGTCGTATACAATAATTTCGAAACTAATAATAATTAGGCAATTTAAAATATCTACGCCGCCGTCGCCAATATAGTTAGCGTATAGTTATTTCTAATTATTATAACTACCTATAACTTCGATTACAAATAATTTAATATTAGTACCGCATTTTTAAACGCTTTAATTCCTAAGGATTGTAAATATTATATTAAATAACCAATTAATCTTAAGAAAGGACTTTGTAACAAGTTCGTTTACTAATTAAAAAGGGTTTTTTATAGTTTACGTTGTAGTCCTTTATATTAATTTAAAATAGTTTTACCTATTTTCAAAAAACCAAGTTTTTTTCCTATTAGAAGAAATACCTATTTACTTATTAATAAGGTTCTTAATACTTTAATCATCCTTTATATTAACAATTTCCTTATTATAATACTAAATAAGAAAATTATTAATAATATTTATTAATACCTATAATAATACTTTACTATTAAAGATATAGGACTAATATATATTTTTTTTAGCTTTAATATAGTTAGAAATAGGGAGGAATATATAATCTTTATATTATAAGAACGATATACTAGATCGATTATTGAGAAGTTTAATTATAAGTAATTTTATCCGGTAAAAACTCCCTAGCCTCCGGACTTCAAAATATATAAGGGTAAAGAAATTCCTAATAATAAATCTTATATTAAGAAGACTAAATCCTTAAACTAGATTTTGTTAAGCACCCGCCCGGATATTACCTATATTATTAGCAAATTAATTAAAGGCAATATTAAATTAATAAATCGCTACCTTCTCGTTATAAAGCATTTATAATAATACTTTACCGGCTATCCCGACTTAAGTATTATCCTAGGCGGGAAATTCTTACTAATAGACGATCTATAATTTAGAATATACGTAGATACTTCATATATAAATAATATACTAATAAGGCGCAGTATTACGGGTTACGCTATATTCTTTATATTAAATCTTATCCTATAGATATAAAAAAATAGGATTTTATTATAATTAGTACTATAGAAGCGGAATTTATTAACTTCGTACCTACTATTAAATCGCTCGAATAGACTAATAATATATTGAATAATTTGGGTATTATTAATAACGATATTAAAAGGATCCTATATACCGATAATTCGAATATACGAGATAAGGCTTTGAATAAGAATATTCCGGTTTGTAATTGTTATATTAATATTAAATATAAATAGTTTATTGAGTAGGTAGAAAAGGAAGCGATTATAGTCGTTTATATTTCCGGAGAGGAAATGCCTACTAACGGACTAATAAAACCGTTAAAGGTTGATAAGTACGCGAAATTTATAAAATTAATAGGTTTATATTAGTAGAAGGTTCCTTGGGCTTGAAAATACCATTATTATATGTATTATATAGTAAATAAGGTAGTATAGTTTAGCCTCACTTTTCCCTTTTACGGCCATTAGGGTCTTTCGGTTTATAGGGGTGTATTAGAGAGGCCCGTATATTTGGCTATAGTATAAACTAGGTAGGGCACAGCTTCCCTTTAGATTTAGTCTTCTAGACCTTTCTATATAGTTTTTCCAGACTTAGCAACTCAATTCAATATATTACACATCACAGCTTCTTCGTTGCCTTGCACGTCGCACAGAATAACATTTGCAGGGTTAGGGTTGAACTTGGACTGCAGCATGTCAAACGGATCATACGCCGATCTATTTGTAAAATGGCGGCACCTCCGCACCTGGACACCACACGGCAAGTGAGAACCGAGGTGCACCTGCACTCATCCTATCAACAGCCCGCATCTTGCTGAGTTCCATATTCAACAAGATACTATAGCCTCCAATCTGCAACACCAGTTTACAACCCACTCTTGAGGCTGTCTTCGCCTTCACCTTGTGTGCCGGAGGCTGTTATCCGTCTCATTCCCACCACCGGAACAAAGGAGGGGCAGATACGACCATATCTCACCACCAAAACTACCTACCACTTGTTACTGCCACCAGCAACCAGCTCTCATCTCATCCGTCGCTTGGTTTTTCTCCAAAACCAGGACTCAGCTCCCGACATACCATTTCTTTACACCCTAATCCATCCTCACCAAGTCACCATCACCATGTCCACCTCCACCACCAACAAACGAGACCAACTCCCCTCCCTCCTCCTCCTCCCCTTCCCACCCCACCCTTTCAACCGCACCCTCCTCAACGCCGCCTATCGCCCCTCCCTTACCGCCGTCCTCTCCAAGCTCAAACACGCCGCCAACCCCCACGGCGCATCCAAGAAGCTCATCATCGCCGTCGCCGTCCCCATCCTCCAAGGGCCCCCTTACCAGCTGCGCGCCAAGACCCTCCTCTGGTCCCAGGCACAGTCGCTCGTTGCCGGTCTGTACGCCATCATCTCCGTCATCTGTGCCCGGCTGGGGATCAGCACGGAGATGGATGATGATGATGATGATGGCAGATCTGGAAAAGTGTCGGTGGATGCCACGGTTATTTTGGTTGATCACGATCGGGGACGTAAGCCGTTGAGTGCTGAGGACAAGGCTTTAAGGGGGGGTAGTGGGACAAGTGGTGGGAGTTTGATCGAGACGAATAACACGGTGGTGGTGGACTTGGCGAGTTTTGCCGAGGCGTATCATCCGTGGAATTACATCTTCCATGTAAGGACGGAGCAGGGGATCAAGTTGAATGAGGTGTATCTGCAGATGGCGGAGGGGAAGATGGTGGGCGCGGCGAATAAGATTAGGCAGGAGCAGTTGGTGGCTGTGGAGGGGGGGTTGACGTTGAATCAGGGGCTCGGGCTCACGTCGGGGGCGGGAGGGGAAGGGGAGGGAAAAAAGGTATCCGGTGTGCCGGTGGTCTGTCTAGGCGGTACCTTTGACTATCTCCACCCAGGCCACAAACTCCTCTTGACCGCGGGCGCTTTGCTCCTGGGACCGCCGAGCAAAGACGAGCTGTCGCTGCCGGCTACTTCCCCCCGGCCGCGCCGCGAGCCGTGCAAGTACCTCATTGGCATCACGGGCGACGAGCTGCTCAAGAACAAGAAGTTTGCAGAGTACGTGCAGTCGTGGGAGACGAGAGCGCGGAACGTGATTTACTTCTTGTCACGGCTTCTGCAGCTCTCTGACAAGGGGTGGAGGGAAGCGACGGGCCCGGAGGCGGGAGTGCACATCGACGAGAAAGACGGCGATTTCCGCGCGGCGTTTAGGGATGGCACGATCATCGTGCAGTGTGTGCGGATACAAGATGCTTTTGGGCCGACGATCACGGAGGAGGATATCGATGTGTTGGTCGTGTCGGGGGAGACGCGGTCGGGCGGGAAGGCTGTCAATGACAAGCGGGCAGAACAAGGGTGGAAGACGCTGGAGGTTTTTGAGGTGGATGTGTTGAACGCGGATGAGATCCCGGAGGATGTTGGGGAGGATGTTAAGGGTACGGAGGATTTCACGTCCAAGATTAGTAGTACTGTTATCAGACAGCAGAGGGCGGCGCAGGCTACGGGGAGGAGCGAGGCTAAGATTTGAGTTGGTGTTGAAGGAGCGCGGACATACACACACGGAGACATAATCGGCACACACAGAGGGAAATGAAAGGAAGGACCTGGGCGAGTTGTTAGTCGTGGGACGGACAAGCCTACATTCGTGACGAGATGGAATGAACCCAACTAGCTATGCTGTTCCTAACAATATGGACAGGGAATCTAAAGACGCTCCCCGAATATTGTAGCCGTATATGGTCTTCATGAACCGAACGGCGTATGATGAAGGTCATCAAAGTGAGGATTGACATTATTTCAAAGTATAAGAAAAACAAAAACGGCACGGGGGCGTTTTGTAACGGGATTTCAGGAGTTGGTATCAGCGTGGGCTGCAACCAAAGTTGATTCTCACCAATACGTATTAATGTTTCCCCAACCACAGCAACCAGCCCCTTTTGGATAAGGCTCAACACCAAGAAACCAAGCAAAACAAAAGAAAGAAAAGCCAAAAGATATTTTTAGGAATCTACGAAAAATGAAGAAAACATTAAAAAAAAGATGTTGACAAGAGTGGGATTCGAACCCACGCCCTTTCGGACCACGGAACTCTGAGAGGAGATTAAGGGTTAACCTTAACGTGGCGCCTTAGACCGCTCGGCCATCTTGCCCGATAATTGTAAGTTATTTATAATCTTCAGCTTATAATCACTTTGTTGGCCCCGTCTAACGCCAACCCCTTTTTCATCCCATTCCCTCAGTCACTCAGCCAGACCTTTTGACAGTTCTCGAAATTTCTACCTGCTTGAAAAAGTCTTGATGACTAGTATTTGTATCATCGCTTCGTGGGTTTAATCAAGTGCAATTCTGCAGTCGTAGTGGCTGCTTTACAACCAGCGCCGCCTTTCAGAGTTGATGCATTTCTACCTCATCATGGACACCACGGGGCTTGCACAGAGAAAAATATTCATCAATAAACTCAGCATGGTCTGGCTAAGTCAAGTCTGTTAGATCTTGTTAATGTGGCAGTTTGATGCAATGCCGTTGGGTTGGGTTCTGTTATTCAACAAACTGATGCTTAGACTGGCTAAGTCAAGTCTGTTAGATCTTCTTAATGTGGCAGTTTGATGCAATGCCGTTGGGTTGGGTTCTGTTATTCAACAAACTGATGCTTAGACTGATGATCTCGACGGCCCAACGTCGCATGCCATGGCACTTCTAGACACAACCCTTCTCTGAGGAATATAAGCCGTCCATTGTTGTCCATCGTATACTACGTTCTAGAATTTCATCCGAAGTTCTAGGGAGACCAGCTGCAGACCGACTGTTTTGGAAGTTGGGATGACTTCGGTTGGGACACTCATTCATGGCGAAAACGGTTCAATTACCATTCACTCCTACTTGGATTCTAGGACTTCTTCCAGATTTTATCCAAAACAATAGCAACGATCTTATTCACGAGCTGGCTGTCTATAAACTAGTCACACAATAGGCACGCGGTCCTGGTCGGTCAAAGCCGGGGGAGAAACCTCTCACGAATTTATCGCGACGCGGGCACTTCGACCGCGAGCTCATCTTGATATATGCCCTCCGAGGCGGTCTCGAAATAAAACCTCTCTCTGCATCGTGCACGCTTCGACATTTCCTTCATCCCGTCTCTCTCGGGGAGCATACGATTTCGGAGTGGGTCCTTCCCACAGGAATAAGAAAGGGGCCTCCCCCCTATTTTCTCCTCTTTTCTTCTTTTCTCGTCTGTCGCGTCCCTCCCACTCTGCCGTCACCTCGTTTTTTTTCACTTGCGACAAAGCAAAACTTCGTTGCTCAACCGCTCGCTCGAGAGTTCATTAAACCCACTCTCGCCATCACTCGCGCAAATCACGCAACTCCAAGCCCGTCTCCAACAACCCATCTTTCACCCAGCTCTCACTCTTGATCTCGACACCTTTGCGTGTCGCGACTGGTGATCTCACCAGCCTCTCAGCACACCGATCGTGAACTGTCTTCTCGATCAAACGATCAAGCGATCAAGATTGAAACACGAGTCAGCCATCTCATTCAAAGATGTCTTGCCAGTGCAAGGCCTGCCTGGACCAGCTCGCAAGCCCCCAGTGGCTGTGGTTTCACGAGCAGCATCACCACAACAATTACAAGATCCTCGCCTGCCCGCACTGCGACACCGTCTTACCAACCAAGGCCAAGTACTTCCCTGCCGAGACCGAAAAGTCTCGTCAGCTACTTCTCAGCTGCCCCTCATGCAACCGTCAAGACCACTTGCACCTCTTCCTTCGTCGCCAGACCGCCTTTGCCTGCGGGTTTTGCTCGGACTGTTTCTATTCTTCTTCTTCTTCTTCTTCTTCTTCTTCCTTCGCCACTGAGACGAAATCCGGCTCCAGCTCTAGCTCCAGCTCCAGCCGCGACTTGCACACCCGCCTCATGCGGCGCTTCTTCGCCCACATCGCCAACGAACTTGCTCGCAACGATGAGCTCATCAAACAAGGCCAGCCACCGCGCGAATGGAGTCGCTCCAACGTCATCTTCGGCTTACTCCAGCGTCCGGGAATTGCCAAGCACTGGAAGGCTTTGGTTGTGGGCAGTGACAGCAAGGAGGAGGGCAAAGACGGTGGTGGTACTGGTGCGCGCAAGATTCCGGCTGGAATGGATGCCTTTTTCAGTTGGGACGACGCCGCTGTGCACAGCACCGATGACATGGGCGCAGTGCAGAAGTGGTTGCAGTTCTTTGATCCCGAGAAGGATGGTGATGAAAAGGCTGCGAAGCTGGCGGAGTTGGCGTTTGCGCAGGCCGATAAGGTGTTTCAACCTAGGAGGGCTTGGAGGGTTGAGGCAGAGAAGCATCGGACGGTTACGGATAAGACTGGCGGCATCGGAAAGGAGAGCGAGGAGCAGAAGCGCAAAGAGAAGAGCATCGTCAGACTGGATAAACCGCTTCCAGAGTTGCCTACGGGAACGACATCTTTTTCGGCATCGCTAATGCAGCTGACTGGATTGAGGAGCACAGATTATCGGCGGAACCAGGAGAGAAGTCCAGAAGACGAAGAAATGAAGACCAGAAGCAGGATTAGGCGGGTTGTGAAGCAGATTGAGATGGCCTTGTCAGCTGCCTACTGTTGAGGGAAGAAAGGGTTCTGTCCCGATATTGAGGCGTGTTTAGAAATGTGGAAAGGGTCCTGTGTATGCTTGGAAGGGTATGGTGATGATTGGGAGGAATCTCGAATTGTTTGCAAGACATCCTCATATGTCCGGAAGGTGTCCAAGGGAAACGTAAAGGTGTTCTGGCGTAGACTCATTCAATGATAGAATGTCGAAATAGGAACGTCTTGTTCAAAATTTCGATACCTTGAAAGCAGCAAACACAGATATTACAAACAAGAACACACCTTGTATACGACGCTGTTCTGAGCCAACTGATTGGCACGTTGACCATAAGTGACACAATGATGAACAGAAAAAAGTCGAGAGTACAGGGAAAACGAAGATGGTGACAAAAAAAGACCTCTGCAACGAAGAACGCATGAGCAAAAAGGACGATCCGGATGGGACTCGAACCCACAACCTCAGTCTTATCCTCCCGAATTAGGAGGACCACACGATACCATTTCGCCACCGGACCGTTGCTTGTTGCAAAACGACTCTCAGACTTCTCTTTATGAATGCGGGATTGGAATCGGTTCAAAGCTGAGGCCACACCTACGCAAAAACTCGCGCGCACAATGCCGCGCAGACAATGCTGACATGTCCAGAGATCGGCATTGGCAAAACACACACACACACAGAGTGGTAGAGTGGCGAAGTGGTTGAATAACATAGTCGATACAAACAATGATAAGAGCAAATATGATGAAAAAAAGGAAGACCGGTGTGCTGAAAGCAAAGTGCTAAATTTTTCGATGTTCCAAGAGGCAGGAGGAAGGAGGAGGCAATAAAAATTGCAAAAATGACTGCGAACAACAACATGTTGTTCTTGTGAGAAAACAATGCGCCAGCCGCGAATCGAACGCGGGGCCCATCGATGGCAACGATGGATTTTACCACTAAACCACTGGCGCTTTGTGATTGTTGTTGGAATTGTTTTGTGGGAATTGGACTTATGATGGAGACCTGGACGTGGGAGAAAACAAAAAAAAGGTTTCGTTTGCACAGGAGCTCTGGAGCTCGAAGGTAGCGACGCTGGGATGGGGCCTGTCACAACCTAACAGCTGTCACTTCCATTCCGCTCCAACCTGGACTGTGCGTAGGGGGGCCAGGGGGTGCTACAGCGGGCGGGCTGGCTATCCTCGGCAAAAGAAGTTGGGACCGAATTCTCGGTGAGATCAGATGATCTGATAAGCATTATCAGATGGAGGTGCATGTCTCGGTTGCATTCATTCCCGACTCCCAGCGCATGCACGCCAACGAAGGCAGCGCACAACCGCAGAAAGTGGGAATTCTCGTTGGCCAGAAACAAGGTTCAGGACTTCCAGAGTGGGCTCCGTTGTCCGCTGAATGGTGGGGAAAGAGAGAGCTGTTGGGCCGCCGGGGTTCTGCGGAAAAAGAATACGGGATGACATGGAACAAAAAGTTGACGAAAATGGCTCTCTCTATCCGATGCCGGGTGCGAGGGGTTCCCAGTGTAGTCATCAGTTTGTCATTTTTGGTTTCGTAAGTTGTTCGGTCGGAGCTCTTTAGAATACAGTTTCTGCCTTTTGCCATTGACGTATTCTAGTACCTGATAGCTAACTATGATGGGTAGTTCCACCGTCCTTTTTCTCCTGTCGACTTCAAAGTTCGAAACTCATAGGGGGATCTGATAAGCACTCAGGAGAAAGGACATGCGCATGTGAAGCAGGAACTCGACAACGGGAAGTGCATGGGCTAGCTGCCCCTAGAGGTAGGATCGTGGGTGGGGGCGCTACACTTCAATTGTTGCATATCTTCACCTTCATTCTTTTTTCCCGGCATCCCGTTCCTTCCTTCCTCTTGAGTAAGGTACCTTGCGAGAGGAGAGCCAGAGATCCACCCACCCTCTTATCCTGGCCTCAGGATCCATGAAGGTGCTCAAAATGACCAAAGTGACAGAAGGCGCGAGCCCGGCATATCCATCCGACCTCCTTCCGCCCACCAGATCCATCCCGTCATAGTTGCCCTCTCTCCCACATCCGTCGTCTCACTTTCTTCCCGAGTTCTAGTCTGTCGGGTGTAGCCATCCTCTTCCTCTTTCGATCGACACATCCTACGAACCCAACCCACGCTATCTGACATTGAAGTCCCTTAAGTTGAATCCATCGCCAGAAGAGGCAGCTGCGAAGTCTTACAGACTACCTACACACACACACACACACACACCACCACACCCTCAGATTCAAAATGGGCTCTACTGCCGTTGACGACGCCACCATGACGAGGCCACCCTTCAAGGTCCTTGTTGTTGGTGGTTCTTACGGCGGTCTCTCCGCTGCCCTCAACTTGCAAGACATCTGCAGTGGTCGTGCTGCCCGCTGCGGTCCTGATGCCAGGAAGGCTGCCCTTGACGGCACTTCTGCTGCCCACGATGGCCCTCAGTTTGCCGTTGACATCACTGTCGTGGACGAGAGAGACGGCTTCTGTAAGATGCACCCGCTTGTATCCGCCCTCAGCAACCTTCACAACGACTAACACACATGCTCTTTCCACAAGACCATCTCATTGGTAGCCCATTGGCCTTTGCCGATGAGTCCTACGCCGAAAAGTGCTGGGTCAAGTACGAGGACGTTCCCGCCCTGCAACAATCTCCCAACAACATCCGAATCCTCCGTGGCTCTGTCCAGTCCATCGATCAGGAGCGCAAGGTTGCCAAGGTTCTCGGCTCTGAGAGCGGTCCCGAGCCCACAGAACTCAAGTATGACTACCTCATTGCCGCCGCCGGTCTGAGGAGAGCCTTCCCTGTCGTGCCCCAGTCCCTGCTGAGGAAGCAGTTTCTCTTTGAGGCTGGTGACCACATCCAGGCTGCGACTGCCAACAGACATGGTGTCGCTGTTGTAGGTGGAGGTGAGTTTGCCCTACGGAACCATCAACCTTTTATCAGAATGACTCTTGCTGACTGATGAATAACAATAGGTGCCGTTGGTATTGAGATGGCTGCTGAGCTCAAGCTCGTTTGCCCCGATCTGAAGGTCACTCTTATTCACTCCCGTGACAAGCTTCTCTCAGCCGAGCCTCTTCCTGACGAGGTCAAGGACCGCAGCTTGGAGCTCGTCCACGAGGCCGGTATTGAGGTGCTCATGTCCCATCGTGTCGACGGGACCGAAGAATTCGTGGATAACGGACACAAGGCCTACAAGGTCTACTTCACCAACGGCCATACTCTTGTGGCCGACTCCGTCATCATGGCCATTTCCAGGAGTGTGCCATCGACCACCTTCCTTCCCAGTGAAGTCCTCAACGAGGAAGGTTATGTCATGATTCAGCCCAGGTACGTATCCACTCCAGTTTTAACGAAGCTCAAAAATCAAAACTAACGCGTTCGATGTTGCAGCCTCCACTTCCCCTCCGAAACACCCAACTCGGATGACCATCTCGCCATCGGTGACCTTGTCAAGTGGTCCGGTATCAAGCGTTGCGGTGGTGCTATGCACATGGGCTACCTGGCCGCCAACAACATTCACATGCGCATGAAGCAGGCTGTTTCCGGCACCGAGCCTACATACCTTGAGCTTGACGAGATTCCTCCCATGATTGGTCTCGCCGTTGGCAAGAAGGCTGTTGCTTACTGGCCCACAAACGGCGTGACCTCGGGCGAGGATGTCAACAAGCTCTTCTTCGGCGATGACCTTGGCTTTGATATTTGCTGGAACCACCTGCGGCTGGGTGGTTATGATGTTATCAAGGCTTAAAAGCATTTTAGAAGGCACTGGCGTTGAAACGGGTTGGATATTAGGGCGTTTGGGACGGCATTTTGGGGTATTAATGGGTAATTTGGAAACATATTGGGATTCTGGGATATACACTATTCAGCTGGGTTGGTTACGAGCTGGAGGTCTTCATGAAGCGACGGGTTTCTTGGTCATGATGAAGTAAGACACTTTGAGTGCAATCTTGAATAGAATTTCTTGGTTTGATACATACTTTGTTTTTTAATAATGAAAACTTGATGTGACGGCACATGCCAGCACTTGTCTCATTTGCAGATTCTATGTGGTGTTTGGTCGTCCAGCCCATCTTTCTTTGCATATTCTAACCATATACCAATCGAATGTAACTGCTCTTTCTTTTCTTTGTACTTCTTTTTCTTTAAAAAGAAATCACTGTTGTCTGAGACTCTAAATACGCCAGTTTATAATTTACGTGTCATGATAATGCCGGAGTTGGCTATTTTGCAAGGCCCATAGCCACTACCACCATTTGTGTAGCATTCGTAACTACCTATTTCGACGTTCGCAAGATTCAAATTCCGTTCTTTTGTCCGACTACCTTTTCCCAAGTAGCTTTTCCCGCCGTTTTCCTCATTAGTCTATTACATAGAGGTATCCAAGATCCAAGACCAAACAAATGCACCAATTCTTTTTTTAATTTCTTTACAATCACATCCAACAGCCTAAGCCATTCATTCATCCAACTCTCAACACTAGACTCATCCCACTCAAAGCTTGGGAACAAGGCCAACATGAGTACCGCCAAGGAACTTCTGGTTCTCGTCAAGCGGGCACAACTGGAAGAAGCGCTCGCGCGAGCAAGTGACAAAGGCAGAGCGCTTGTGGGGGAGATCGACGAACTTGTCGAGGCCGAAACCGTGCATCATGTCGTACATGAGCACGGAGCTGTTGGTGTACTTGGGCTCGCCGACGACGCTCATGGTGCGCGGGTCATCCAGGTACAGGTAGTGCATGAGGGACGACCACCAAGCGGAAACGCGGTGAGGGCCGCGGTAGCGCACGTCGCCGACCAGCGAGTGGCGGCCGCGGTCGTAGTCGCCGGGGGTGTAGTAGGCTCCTAGGCGGTCCTCCTTTATTTTGTTTAGGGTGTTAGTATTAGAGGGCTTGAAAAGGGGAAAGAAAAAAAAAGAAAAAAAAACGAACCTTGGCCCAGTAAACCTCAAAGTAAGCGAAAAAGACATCATCAAACGCCGCCAACACGGTGATCTGATGCGGGTCCTCGTGCGCCTTGCGCAGGTACTCGCGGTGCTGGTCCAGCGTCCCTTCCTCGTTCCACCCCTGCGACACGCGCGGGTCGTTCTGCCACGTGTGGAACAGCTCCAGGTGGGCGGGGTTGGTGTAGTCCAGCGCCACCATGGAAAAGTTCTCCTTCAGGTGCGGGATGTAGCGGCTGTAAATGACGGACCCGGGAGCGGGCTTGGCCCGGCGGCGCGGGTGCCAGCACAAAGCGCTGTTGGCCTCGTTGGTCATGACGTACTCGGTCGCTTGCAGGGGATAGACGGACTCGAGGGAGCCGTCCTCGCTGTCGGCCAGGGTCTCGGGGGCCCAGGCCGGGCGCGCGCCGAAGGGGGAGCCGGCGCCCTGCCAGAAGGCGCCGCGCAGGACGAGGAGCTCCTTGCCGGCATCGGAGCCGTGGAGCTTTTGCTGCTCCGGGGTGGCGGGGGAAGGGTGGTCGATTGCGAGGCCGACGGTCTTGAGCTGGCGGGCGAGCTTGTCGGCGCCGAAGCCGTAGGTGGCCAGGCGGAAGGCCTCCTCGGAGGGCCGGAGGGTGAAGATGACGTAGGCGATCAGCCAGAGCTGGCCGACGGTGGGAGCGGCGGCAGAGTCCTTCCACGAGACGGCCACGGAGGGGGAGCGGCGGGCGCGGCCCCAGGGCGTGTTGATGGAGATGTGAGGCTTGTCCGAGGACTTGAGGTCTTGGGGCTCGGTGAAGTAGAGGGAGTCGTTGTGGAGGGGACGGGGCAGGGCGGCCTTGGTGTCTTGTTGCTTGAGCTGGTACGAGTTGGCGACGCCGGATTCGCCCTTTACGACGACGTAGGAGGTCTGGTAGGGGTGAGGAAGCTTGAGAACGGGCTCAGAGGTCGCGACATAGTCGGCGAGCCGGCGGACTGGTGATGATGCCATTGTGTGTCTGTGTGTGTGTGTGTGTGTGTGTGTGTGTGTGTGTGTGTATAAAAATTAAATGAATATGCTTGTTTACTTTGGGGTATCGTCACGTTTGGAAAGAGAAAAATGGCAAACTGTAGTCTAGGAGCAAAACAGATTGAAGGACCGAAAGACTGATGAAATGGCTATGGACGGAACTGAAGCCAAAGAAAACGATGATCACAAAAGCTACTGGGTACCTTACATACTGCTAGTACTCTGGAGGAGTACGAAGACACGCGGGCAACCTCCTCTGCTACGTACTGCGTAAGCCCGAGCCAGGGACCAGGGAACATAAAGGGTGGAGGTTGCGCCGGTGAGGTTATTTCGATAGTGGTATATGCTCGGTTAGATGAGTTCGGTTTGATCCCTCACGATGCTGTCTTTTGGTGGTGGTCAAGGGGACAAATTGACCAATGAAAATGGAAGTTCAGAAGGGAGGGGGAAAAAGTGGGTGTGACGGCTGTACTAGATGGGGTCCGTGCTCGACCTTCGGATCTGATAACTTTACTCGGACGCCAAAGAGTGGGTCCCGTTCGGGCGGATCTGATAAATTTCCCTCACCTGCTGTCCCACTTTCCTTGCTTCACCCGAATTCGGAGCGTTTCGGGGGCGGAGAGAGGTGGGCTTTCCTCGGCATTCTTGAAACAGCTGTAGAGGCAGAAGAGACGAAACAGACGGGGGCAGGGAGATACCACTGCAGACGTTGTAGGGCCCAACTCATTGTTCTCTCTTGAGACCTAATCTTGGAAACATATATTTCTCAATGCGGGAATTGGCAGAGGGGAGAAGGCCAAAAGAAGGGGAGGGACAACATGGAGGAGACCGACCACGGCGGCGAAGGGGGTGGTAAGGGAAATTCTTATCAGATCCTTTTCTGTCGGACGATCTTTTGCGGCATTTTGTCAAACGAACGGGAAGGGTTTACTTACATACATATGTAGATATGCAATCCGCTACAGTACACTATCGAGGGGCCAACATACAGTACCTCTAGGTAGTGTCAACAAGCCGAAGCAAGAAGCGATCAGTTCATGTCCTGCAAGTGCATCCAGCACATCCCGTCCCCCCTTCGACTCACCGTTGCATTTTGAGTTATCAGATGGAACTAACGACCCAGCTCCTCCACCTTCCATGCCTCTCTCATGTCCACTTCCTCCTGCCTCGTGCCTTCCTTGTCCCCTGTCGATTCTTTCCACGACCCCAGTTTTGTGAAAAATTCTTCGTCCCAAGTCCCACCTGCGACTCCGTTCTCTCTTCAACACTGGATGCCACGATGCCATCCGCCATCAGCCGAGGGGACCGGGTTGCAACTGGGAGTGAAACACGCCGTTGCCCTCTCCACCTCCAGCTTCATCTGTCCGGGATCCAGGACGGTGAACATGTGTGTCAATGTCACCCACGGCTTTCTCACCACTCTGTGACTCCAGCTCGAGATGGAGCACCACGAAGGGAAGCTCGAGGTCATTGGAGGTTGACCCTCCTCGCCTTCCCAAGGCTGTACCAGGAAAGATCTTATCAGATTGATTAGATCAAGATCAAGGAGGCAGCAGTGAGCAGACAGCCACCAGGCAGCACCGCAATCGGGCAATATCACCGAGTTTGTCGACGATCCGTCATGTCCGCCGTGTCCCAAAAGTGGGAACTGACCAGCTCCTCCCATCCCCACTGTGGCCGGTGGCTGACCACCACCAGCTGGAGTCTGGGAAAACGAAGACGAGTTCTGGGTCTACGAAGCTTTCCGGCCTGAGGCGTCCCGGTTTTTCTGCTGGTTGCATCCCATCATACGTAAACCTACCGGCTCTGTTTTTGATGGTGTGCTGCAAATACCCTTGACCCCCATCCCGTCCCGCTCTGAACTCGTCAGTGGCCAGCCAGTTCGTCATTGTACAGTAGCATCGAGTGATTAAACAAGCCCATCAGATTCATTGCTTGTGTTATTTTGCCTTATTCTTGACCTTTCTTTTGCCTTTATTCCCTCCCGCTGGACTCTTACAAGACGGGCCCATAATACATCTCACATCACACAACATGTCTTCACCAGCATTGGTACCCACAGCCGTCGAGGAGGGAGCCGTTCTCCCTCAGACTCAGAGACCATCTCTCCTTCACGGCCCAACAGATCCTCCTCTTGTCGACCTCACGCTAGGAGAGTTGCTCAACCTCCAATGTCTTCACCACGGCACACAGGAAGCTCTCGTTATTCCATGGACTGGCGCAAGATGGACGTACAACGAGCTCAACCACCAGAGTCAGCTCATGGCACGCGCTTTGCTGAAATTGGGGATTCGCGTGGGTGATAGGGTGGGCATCATGGCTGGAAACTGCGAGCAGTACGCTTCCCTCTTCTTTGCTGCCACGAGGATAGGCGCCATCCTCGTTATTCTCAACAACACCTATACCCCTACCGAGGCTCAGTATGCTTTGGAGTTCTCAGGTATGCTATTTCGCCCATCAGCCATGTCCGGTACCGGTTCCAGTTATGCTCACACTTTCCAGACTGCAAGGTTCTCTTCACCACCAAGAACATCGGTCGCCTCGACCAAGGACCCCTGCTCGCTGAGCTCAAGATGAAGTCCAAGGCTCCCAAGGTGGTAATCATCAGGGGAGATAGCGAAGGTTACCAGACCTATGATCAGTTGCTTTCCGAGGGGTTCAAGGTCAGCGTAGAACGTCTACATCATATGGAGAGGAAAGTCCTCCCTCACCTCGTCTGCAACCTCCAGTTTACCAGTGGTACGACTGGCCTGCCCAAGGCCGCCATGCTCACGCATCAGTAAGTCCACTTTCGGTATACTTCAAACCCGGTCCCTCCGGCTAACCTTGTTCCAGCAACATTGTCAACAACTCGCGCTTCATCGGTGACCGCATGAAGCTCGGCCCCGACGACGTTCTGTGCTGCCCTCCTCCTCTTTTCCACTGCTTCGGTCTCGTCCTTGGCCTCATGTCTGTCCTCACCCACGGTGGCAAGATCGTCTACCCGGCCGAAATTTTCGACGCCCCCGCTACCCTCAAAGCCATCGTCGACGAGCGTTGCACCGCCCTCCACGGTGTCCCTGCCATGTTCGACAGCATCCTCGCCCTCCCCGAAGCCAAGAATCTGAAGGCTGCCGATTTGCGTCTAAGGACGGGTATTATCGCCGGTGCCCCCGTGCCACGCTACCTGATGGAACAGCTCGTTTCGAAGCTCGGCATGGCTGAGTATACGTCAAGTTACGGACTGACTGAAGCGTCGCCGACCTGCTTCAACGCGCATACCGATGACCCGATCGACGTAAGGCTGACCACCGTCGGCACCCTGATGCCCCATGCCCACGCCAAGATCGTGGACAGAGATGGCCAGATCGTGCCTGTCGGCACCAAGGGAGAGCTTTGCATTGGTGGCTACCAGCTGCAAGCGGGATACTGGAACAACTCGGAGAAGACGAACGAGGTGATGATGAGGGATGAGTCCGGCATGTTGTGGCTGCACACCGGCGACGAGGCCGTCTTTAACGACCAGGGGTACTGCTCCATTACCGGACGGTTCAAGGATATCATCATCAGAGGTATGTTCCATCCACCATGTTCCGTTACCCAGCACGTCTTCTTTGCTAACCTCAGCATTAACTAACACCAGGTGGCGAAAACATCTACCCCCTCGAGATCGAGGAGCGTCTCGTAGCTCACCCGGCCGTCTCCATGGCCGTCGTCGTCGGCCTCAAGGACCAGCACTACGGTGAAGTCGTCGGTGCCTTCCTCGGGCTCGAAAACGGCCATCAGCCAATGAGCACGGAGGAGGTGCGCGACTGGTGCAGGCGGAAGCTGGGCAAGCACAAGGCTCCCACCCACGTCTTCTATCTCGGCTTGGATGGCGTGCCTAGCACGGTCCCATTGACGGGAAGTGGAAAGGTGCGCAAGTTTGAGATGGCGCAGTTGGGCAATAAGCTGCTGGAGGAGAGGCGCAAGACTTCCAAGCTTTGAAAGCTCTGAAGGGAGGATGTGAAAAATTATCTGTTTTGGTGGTTTCTTGGGTGTATGTATGTATGCACGCGCCTGGCGAGGATGACAGCGTGGGGGAAAATGGCATGTTGATATCACGTTTCTTTTGTACGGTAGATAAAAAGTATTAATGGGATGGGGAATTAAAGAAGTACCCTTGATATCTGTATTCCGACTCGTGATGTCCAAATCGAGAGGAAAAGTACGAAAAGCAAGGTGACGGAAAAAAGGAGGAGACAAAATCAATCGTGGAAGGTGAAATGCATTACGGGTCGATATCACATATGGGTCGATGCACGGGAAGGATGAATATGGAGAGGAAACAGTTTCTTCGTAGGTATTTAGTAGTGAAAATAAAAGGATTCGGAAGAGAAAGGATATTCAAAAAGTAAAAAAAAAAAGACGAAAAGAATATCATGGTAGTTCTGGAGAAAAAAAGAAAAAAAAGAAAAAAAAATAAAAAAAGGAAAAAAGAAAGAATCTTTGCGCCAGCCGCGAATCGAACGCGGGGCCCATCGATGGCAACGATGGATTTTACCACTAAACCACTGGCGCTGTGATTTGATTGATAGGCTAGTGCACATTCCAAGATTATAAGTTAACTTTGCTTTGCTACTTGTTACCACCCAAAATAGCTATGTCGCGGGTAACATCATGCGATGGAGGGTATGTATGCACGTATAATAGCCGGAAGATCCCGTGTCTGAATGTGCGTTGGTACAGTGTCAGGGGGTTTCCCCGCATCATAATGCAGGCCTTCGGGTTCTCGGGGTCAGATCTTATACCAGACACCAAACTTCGTGTTGGTGTTGGTGCTGTGATCGATTGATTTTGAAGCTATTACTGGAACCTTTTCAAGTCAAAGCAATCTTCAATTTTTACAGAATTAGACGTTTTACTAAAGATCCAATCCATAAACATGTCGGGTTCAACTTGCCCAAGCACCACCAAGCCCCAGTTCGCCCCCCGCTCTCACAACGATGTCTACCCCTTCATTCACCCCAGCAAATTCAGAGGCGCTCTCCTGGATCAGGTGGCAATCATCACTGGTAAGAGATTCTCCTTCGACGCCCCCAATACGATTTCGAAAGCTGTGGGCTAATACATTTACAACAAAAGGCTCCACCGGGGCCATAGGTCAAGCTCTCGCCGAGTCCTTCGCCGTCGCTGGTGCCAAACTCGTTCTGACTTACAACAACACCCCACCGCCGGCGACACTCAAGGAAAGATGTATCAACTTGGGAGCTAGTGGTGTTATCTTTATCAAGTGTAATGTTGCTGAGCTCAAGGGTTGTGAGGATCTGATTAAACAGGCGAGTATCAATTTTTCCTGACCTTTGTTCGATTTGATTCTAGGAAAACGTGCGAAATGTTGGGGCTAACGACCAACTCTCCTACGGTCTCAGACTTATGAGACTCATGGGAAGGTAGACATCTTAATCAACAATGCTGGCGCGAATAGTCTGGGTCTTGTACGTTGTTCCCTTTTTTTATTTTTTTTTGCCCTCGGGACGGCAACCCCCAACCAGCTTGCAGTTCAACGGACATAACAACTAAAAACTAACCCTGTTCTGTTTATTACCTTCTTTTGCCAGTTCGACACTCAACCCCCCGAAGCCTTCATCCACGAGCTCGCCGTCAACCTTCACGGTCCTTACTACCTCATGCGTCTTCTCCTCCCGCACTTCAAGTCCCAACGCAGCGGCTGCATCCTCAACATTGCCTCGCGGGCCGGCACCGTCGCCATCCCGTACAGCACCGGCTACTGCGCCAGCAAGGCGGCACTGATCAACCTCACTGCTTGCGTGCAAAAGGAGGTTGACGTCGAGGGGCTGGATAACGTACACTTGTACTCGCTACATCCGGGCGGGATCAAGTCTGCTATGACTCTGTCCAAATACTCCCCCTCCTCAATCTCCACCCTTCCCCCCGCCACTCAATCCGCTTTCACCAACTCCTTCGACACCCTCTACAACGATTCTCCATACCTCAACGGCATGACCTGCGTCGCTCTGGCCACCGGGATTGCCAAGCTCGTCCTGCGAGGCAAGTATGTGGATGTCGGCCAGGACCTGGAAGACATACTGGACCAGCCTGAGGCGATCAAGCTAGATGAAAACTTGTACTCGTTGCACACTAGTTTTCTGGGTGGGTTGGAGAATGGGGGGACTGGGGCTGGGGCTGCGACGGGAAATCAGGCGACGAAGGAAACAAAAAGAAAGGATGGTGCTGTGACTGGTGAAGAGGGGAAGGAGAGGAAGAGAGGGGAGGAGAGGTTTGAGTTTCCTGGGTTTTTAATGTGATAATGGAAGGAAGCTGCGAAGCAACACATGTAATCAATGTGGTTGAAGTTTCAGGTAACGTACGCACGACCGACACATGCACATTGTGTTCATTCCATCATATAGGTGTCAATCAATAGCTCCTTCCTCTGGCATCTCCCTAACTGTCCTCGTGTACCCAATGAGCGCTTCCCCGAGTAGGTAATGTCGCGTCCTCTCAGATCCGAGGGTATGCAAATTGCCCCTCTATAGTAGATATATTTGAAAGATTTGGTATCAATCAATCAAATAGCGCCAGTGGTTTAGTGGTAAAATCCATCGTTGCCATCGATGGGCCCCGCGTTCGATTCGCGGCTGGCGCAGCTTTGTAATTTTTGGCAGGTTTTTTTTCTCTCTTCGCACCATAACCTGTTACCAAAACATTTTGGTTTATTTCCACCTTGATTGTCGTGGGCTTGTCAACAACACTTTTTTTCGTGATCTCCGAACAACTTTAGCTAGTTGAAACATTTTCTGTATCTGGACACATGCTCAAAATAGATGTATATGTTTGTACAAAGGCAACATCTTGCATTCGTCTTTGACGACATCGAACTGAGCAGTGAACTGCGCTACTATCAACTCCACCGGGGAAAGTAATTTCAAAAGCCTGATGCTATAAAGTCTTAAGCCACGCTCTTAGACATTCATGAAGCAAATAACCATACTCGCACAGAACACCCAATACGTCCCCGACTGGAAAAACAGTAAACAGACAGTCAAGCTCAAGTATACAATTCGGTATCATTCATCGCTTCGTTTCATATGAGTGCACTTCAGCAACTCCAGCAAGTGGTATCTATCCATATCCATATCCATATCCATCATGGTATCCCCTACAATAACACAACCACGCCATGCTATGCCTCCCTGCTACTCCGTATAAAAAGCAAACAAAATGTAGGCTGACTTAAACCCAGCTCAGCCTACCCAAGCTACTTGGGCCATGTGAGGTTACACCCTCTTTCTCCTCTCCACTCTCATCTCCACTCCTTAATTACACGCTCCTTAACAACCAAGACTCTCGCAAACCCATGCTGTGAGACGTAAAAACAAGTATCAACCCGCTTCGCTCGCTCGTTCCCTTCACGAAGCACTCCTCCCCCTCCTCTTGGGCGCTGGCGTCCCGTTGACACTCATCCCCAGCCCCGCAGCAACTCTGCTCGCCCGCCCAGCAGCAGCAGTAACGACCGTCTTACTGGTCGCAGCAGGTGTCTTGGTGACTTTGTTGCTAATAGGAGTAGAGGTTGCAGTCGACGACGCCGGATTTAGCCTCGGCCTGCCAGGACCGCGATGGGGGGCGGGTGGAGGAGGCGGAGCGGCGGGGACCGTAGTCTTGGGCTTTGTGGTGGCTGTCACCTTGATAGGCGTCGGGACGAGTGACTTGCCGGAGCGGGTGGCGCGCTTCGGTGGGGCGGTTACCTTGGAGATTGAGGTGGTGGGTTTCGGTGCCGGTGTCGGGAGTATTTTCGTTGTGGGGGTAGGAGCGGGAGCGGGAATGGACGAGGCGGCGGTAGCCCGTCTTGTTGTTGGGGTCGGTGGTGGAGGCGCGACCTTCTTGGGCTTGGGTATGGAGGGTTTGGAGGTAACCTCCGGAGCTGAATCGGTCCTGCTCTTAACCTGGCTCTTTGCTTTGAGCACCCTGGGGGTAGCAACCTTCTTGGAGCTTACTACTGGCTCATCAGCAAGCTCATCGATATCGTCGTCAAGAGCGGCGTCTGCCTTGAGGACATCGGCGAGGAGGGAGCTGGAAAGAGCCCGGGTTTTGGAGTTAGCGGGCGCCGATGCTGCATCATCCTGGAAGCTAGCCAAAGTCTCTGCCCACCGAACCCCCTTGTTCTTCTTTTTCTTCCCAGTCTCTGTCGCTTTGTCGTTGTCAGCGGAACTAGAGCTGAAGACGTACTCCTTTCCTTGCTTCTTCATCTTTTCCATCTTCTTGAGCACAATCTGCGGGAACAAGGCACTGCCCTTGTTTTTCCGAGTATTGTATCTCGTGACGGCAGCCACATCCTTCTGGTCGTTACGCGCTCTAACCGTATCCATCATCTCCATTCCGGGCATGCGCACTGGAATGGTGGATTTGGCGATCGAGTTGGCGGACGGTGCTGATTTGAGGTTGATAAGGGTCTTGCGTTGGCGCGAAGACCGGCGAGGAGCACCTTCCGAATCGTCACCCTCCTCAGTAGGAGGTTCGGAGTTCTCAACCATCGCCTTCCGACGCTTCACGGTCCGGGTGACAGGACTCTCTCCAGCGGTCTTGGGAGACTCCTCCTTGCTGGGTTCACTGCCCAGCTCGTCAAGCTTACGCTTTTTAGTTGGACTAGGGCTGTTAGGGCTCTTCTCGCTAAGGGGCGTCCTCTTGGGAGGAGTTTCAGAGTCCTCAGCGGGGGAGCCAGATTTGTCCTTGGGTGAGCTTCTGTTTTCGAGTTCAGCTGCAGCGGCTGCTTTGGCACTCTTATCGGCGGCGACTTTGCTGATGAACTTCCGGATCATATCCGTCTCGGATTCTTCGTGCAGAGACCGCAACGACAAAGTGTCGTTTTCAACACGGACGGGCTGCTCGGCAATCAAAGACACGTCGTCCTCATCATCGCTCATCAAAGAGTCCTCCGCTCCAACTTGTTCCACAACCTCAATTTCGTCGCCGCTGTTTTCGTCGTCGGAATCGCCTGGAGACGAAGTCGAGCTTTCTGGGGAATTTTCCTGGGTATCACCGACGTCTTCTGACTCTGTAGGCGCGGCCTCAATGGAATCACTCTCCTCTTCGGGAGTTGACTCACGGATCTGGGAGGTGCTGGAATCTTCAAGCGCATCTGCCCAAGCAGGTGAAACTTCGTCACTGGTAAATTGTTCCGTAGACATTGAACGGTCAACAGATTCATCTTGGTCCATGACCGATGACGTGTCGGCTGTCTCATCCTCTTTATCCTCAGTAGGCGGGACAGTGATTTCGTTGGCATCCTTGTTCGTTGGAACAAAGGAGTCGACAAAGGAGGCTGACGAATCAGTCTGTTCATTGTCTCCCACACCACCGCTCTGGGGCGACGAATGAGACTCAGCCATGACATCTTCCGTCGCAGCAACGTGGTTTTTGGACAATGTAATGTCATCCTCGCAGGTGATTTCGCCGTTGGGTGAGGATTGCTCTTCAGGGCCCAAAGCCGGTTCGGGACTTGGCAGCCCAGTACCCTTTTCCTGTCCATTGTTGCAGGGGCTGTTAGGCTCAATTGGGTGAGCAGCATCATCATTCTCACCCTTTATCGAGCTTTCACCTGTCGCTGGCTCCTCTTTGTGCTCTTCGGTCTTCACAAGGCCCACAGAGGAGTTGGACCGGATTGAGGATGCCGATGTAGGAGTGGCCGGCGTATCTTCATCAGCTTCTTCTGCAGTGCCGTCTTCTACGACAGGGGCAGGAGAAGCCGGTGCCTCAAAATCTGAGGACCCAGGGGTGGCTGAACGGGAAGATTCGGGCTGAACAATGATGGTCTCTTGGACACCGACTAACGGTAAAGGGTTTGCCTGTTGGAGGGAAATTGAAGGGGCGAGTGCGTTCTCAGACGGCTGGTCGACATTGCCGTCGTCCCTGACGGGAGAGAACGAGACATTGATATTCGCGATTTCAGGCGTAACCTCGCGAGGAGATGTTGGAGCAGAAGCCTCCTCCTCAATAGTCCCGTCCTGAGTAGTGCTCTCATTGGAAGAGGTAACAACAGGCGCCGTGCTCGTAATAAGCGCTTCCGGTGTGGCCTGACAAACGGGCGCCGGGCTAGATGTCACGTTCTCGGTGACTTCTTCAGAAATTTTGTCGTCATGTTCGGCAACGGTAGTGGGCAAGGCGTCATCGTCGTGGTTCTCCGGGGTGGTTTGTCGAGCTGCTTCAATCTCTGAAGACATCTCTTCAGGCTTTTCTCCGGTGGCAACAAGGTCCTGCTGAGAGGTAGCGGGAGATGATGCTCCGATAGCAGATTTCTCCGCAGTTGGTGCTGGTGAGGCTGCCTCGGCGAGTAGTTCATGCGCCGCAGAATAGCGGCGATGAGAAGCAGCAGACAGCTGCGAGCCGAAACCTAAATTCTCAGGCGTTACTCGCCGGACAGGTGTCGGGCTAGAAGGCGCCTCACTGGGCAGCTCCTGTAGAGAGATGCTCTCCTGGTGAATGACAGCGGGAGATGATGCGCCAACAGCAGGCGTTCCAAGGGTTACAGGCCCAAGGGGCAATGGGCTTGCAGGCTTCATTGGCGATGATCTGGTGGGCAGGTTGTGATGTTTGACAGGAGTAAATGATTCCAAGACGGAATCTTCCTCAAGAATGGTAGACAGCCCTTCGGGATGCAAGGGCTCAAAGTCATTATTGGCTTCCATTTCTGTGTTGGTTGATTCCTCAACAATGAGTGGTGCGGATGACTCCTCTCCCTCGGGCTGTTGGTCAGGAGAGATAGGCTCAGGGGTAGGGTCCCTGGATACCTGTGCAGGGGGCAAGTTTGCATCGTTCTCGCTGTTTGTCACACCCTCGGCGTTATCGACAGCCGCTATTGAAGGAATCGGAGGCGCAAATTCAAGCGGCTCAACGGTTAGAGAGACATCGACAACAGCGTTTGGAGGCGACGACGCAACGGTGGGTCCCTCAATAGGCATTTGCGCATATCGAGTTGGAGTAGGGGTTTGTGCCAACGGTTGGACATCTTTCCTCCGATGGCCGAAAATATCCAGGTTTGTTCCGACGTCAACCTCCAACGTCCGCGTAGGCGCAGGTGGCACCGGCTCTTGCTCAACAGTTTGCTCCTGGGCGTCTTCCGTGTTCTCTCGCACAGCAGCATCATCGGAGCCAATGCATGATGGGTCCACTGAATTCCGGCGGCTGGTGATGGTGGCATCCGCAACTGCTTGGACTGCCAAGCTAAAACTGTGGCGCCGTTCCGGGGCATCGCGCTCAAACTCTTTGAGAAGTCTGGTGATGAAGCTGGGGCGAGCGTCACTTCTCCTTGCCGATAGCAACGAAATGCGTCTCCTGTTCTCATGTTCTGGAACTGACGGTGTCTCTGGGATGGGCTGGTCGAAGAGTAAAGGCGATAGATGAAGAAGATGCGCAGGGGTCACCTCGCTGTCAGATTCGGACACGCTTGCTGGTCGGATGGGCGTAGATTTGAGTGGTGTGGACTTGACGGGCGTTTGTGTGGAGAGACTGAGCCTCGACGGTTTGAGCATGACTTTTGTAGGGGTGGCAGTGACCATAAACTTTCGTAATGGCGACTCGGCGACCTTTCTCGGAGAAGATAACTTGGTGGGCGATCGCTTGACTGGCGACATGATTCGGGACGCTGGCGGTCGAATAGGCGAAAAGTCCATCTTGCTGGGCGATTCCTCGGATGGGATGAGTGACAGGCGGCTGCTAGCACGCCGTGTCGATCTTCTCATCAATTGCGTGCCCTGAATGTGATGTGCTGGCTCGACCGTCTCGGGTTCTGCTGGGACGTTGAGCTCCATGTATGGCTGCATTTCTGCCAGCATGCGTGTAGGGTTCGTCAGTCGCTGGAGGGGCCAGCGCGAATTGTGTCGCTTTCTTGGGACATAGCTGAGGCGGTCATCGGGATAGGTGGCGCGTCGGGCCAGGATCTTCGCAACGAGTCGAGGGTCGGGTGCTTCCCTAGCCAAATAGCTCGCTGCTGCTGAAAGGTAGGCTCTTGCCTCGGCCAGGTCAGGGGTTCCGTTGTGGATGGCATAGTATCTCTCGTCGACGTTGTAGTTGGCAAAGGTTGGTACGTATCGTTCGGTGCGCGCGCGCTTTCGCTGTCCTCGGCCTCGACTGTCGAGCTCTACGAAGACGGGGTCGACAGGTGGAGGAATAACCAGGCCACCAACGCGCTTCCAGATTTGGCGCGGGCCGCAGCGGCGGAGAGCAATAATGGGGACGCGCTCCCATGCTTTGGGTGCGGCGATAGGCGGAGGTGCTAGGAAGTCGGATGCAAGAAATGGTCGCCTGCAACAAGACACATGCGCGGTAAGTCATCACCTCCATGCAAAAAGGGAAAAAGGGGAAAAAGGAATAGTCCATATGCAGCGGATGGATGGCAGTGGCAGACGTACTCTCGGGAAAATGTGAAGATGGGAGTCTCATGGAGAATGGCAGCGTTCAAGGCGCCGCCCGTAAAGTCCACCATTGTCGCAATTGGTGTCTCCGTCATGCGGCGACGTCTTTGTGTGTTATGTGTTGGTGTATAGTGTGTAGTGGTGTATTGTGTTTAGCTAGGTATGCAGGATAGCCGTAGTTGTCGCGTTGCTGGGACAGGAGGCGGCGGGCAGTGGCTGCGATGAGTCCCGATGTAAACAAAGGTCGCTGTGGGAAAAAAGAAAAAAGAAGAAAAAAAGAGTGATTGCGAAAACAGCAAGCAAATACGCGCCGAAAGCTATGCTCTACCAACAATGCAATGGGTATCCGTCGTAAGTCGTCGCAGGTACTGAAATGGACCTGGAAAGAAGTGGAAGGTGTCGCGTGTGTTTTGCGCAAGAAGTGGAAGGCCGGGAGGGGGGTGGAAAGTAGTCAAGAAGCAACAAATCGCGAAGTGCAAAGGGAAGGTGAACGGTTGTGAGTGACAATCCCTCCAATTCGAATCCCTCGTCGACCAAAAAGATGGGGTCGCCCAGAAACAGTGTAGCCATTTGTTTACATTGCCCAACCATCAGCCAATCATCTTGCACCAAATTTGAAAGCTACCAGCCTGCCAAGAAGGAATGCTCCACCTGCCTTCTACCCCACGCGGCCTGACGCCTCTGCCGCCGCAGGAAAGCACTGAGGTGCCTCAACTGCGTGCCTGCCAGCCTGTCACTGCAACCCAGCTTATCTCCACGTGATCCAGAAATCTTTCCCCCAAGCGGGGACCCTGCGCGCAACGAACGGAAAGCCGGCCGGCGCACACACGGCATCCGCAGTGAGTAAAGGTAGAAGCTCCTGAGTCCTGACAGGTACGGAACACGGAAGTGGAAATCCCCCGGTTATTCGAGCACCGTAACGGACCACTCCCCCCCGCCGCCCGACCGACCGGATTGTCCCGTGTCACCGTCCACACCTCCGATAACGTCTAAACAAACGTCGTCAAAATGGTCAACAAGCCCATCCGTCTGCCGCCGCTGAAGCAGCTGCGCGTTCGCCAGGCCAACAAGGCCGAGGAGAACCCTTGCATCGCTGTCATGTCTTCGGTTCTGGGTATGCATGCGTGCCTTCCTCTATCTGCCCAGCACTTCCGCTTGCTTCACAAAGGCTTCTCTTCTAGTCGACACGAACTAACCAAACCATTTCTCGAAAACAGCTTGCTGGGCTTCCGCCGGTTACAACTCGGCCGGTTGCGCCACGGTCGAGAACGCCCTGCGCGCGTGCATGGACGCGCCCAAGCCTGCGCCCAAGCCTGGCAGCACTATCAACTACCACTTGTCTCGCTTCCACGAGAGGCTCACCCAGGGCAAGCGCAAGAAATAAGCGACTCGTTGTTCGACTTGTTGTTGGGATGAAACGAAGTCTGCGACGAGGCGAAGACGACGACGACAACAACCCCCGATGATGATCATGATGTGTTGGAGACTCCGACCGAAGACAATCATTCTCTTCTTTCTGACTACTACAACAACAACAACCTATACATGCGACATGAACACCATGTGCTAGGAAGAAAGGAGACCGGTCGACAATGCGTTGGGGAGAGACTGGAAGGGTTGTTAGTGGGAGAAGGAAACAATTGAACAGAGTTGGTTTCCAAACACAACGAGACAAGACCAGTCAAGTTCAAGCTTGCCCTGTATCCAAACTTGTTCGATATCCTGTTTTTTCTTTGGGAAAAGGGAGGAAAAGGACAGGATTGGTATGGGGTGTGCTATTCCGCCCTGGTGTGATACCCCCGATGGAAAAAGTAGGAGGTGGAAATGGGGAGGCACGAAGGGCAACAGCAAGGCAGCCCGGAAAGTTAACCGAGGTTGCTGTTGCTGCTGCTGCTGCTGCTGTACAATATTGTGGCAATATGGAAGGCATTATTTGGGAGGAGTGAGGCTTACACGGCGTTTCAGTACACTTACTTGATTTCAGTGGGTTTATAACAATACAACAATACTACCACAGCACGGAAAGGGGGTATCGAGAATGACCCCCAAGATGGTTTCTTCTTTGCAAAATCATAAACTGTACCAAACTGATCCATGTATCTGTCTGAGATGGTAAGAGCATCATCACTATCACACTTCCGGCTAGAATATCCGAGTCTGGCAAGATCCATGTACCAGAAGAGAGATAACTTGAAAGGTGATACCTCAATGAAATGTTTCGACCCGGGATAACCGAGAGAAGGGCCGTTATCAAGGTCCCTTTATCAATGTGATGCATCCCTGAACGAAAATATTTCAGTGAGACTGATCCGCTGATCTGTTTGCGGACAGAGTGAACACTTTCGTGGACAACTTTACAATTACTGTAACATCATGAGACATCATGAGGGTTACTGGCACAGGCGTATGAGTAAAAGTATCTGATCTAACTGCTATTCTCTCCACATTAACCGACGTTACCTAGACACCCAAGTTACTCTCTGCTCTGCTCTGCTCTAGACTCTATATATACGATTGGGATAACAAAAACAAACAAACAAACAACAAAAATGCGCAATTGGGTATTCATATCTGACTACAAAGATCAACCAAAAAAGAAAAAAAAAAGAGATAACAACTTCACTGCCCGTCAACCCCTTCCTCCTGCTCTCCGTCCATCTGTGTATGCTCTCGGTCCGCTCGCATCCTTCCTCCTCCCTCTTCTTGCCCATGGTAGATACCATGCGGATTACTGGACGACCCGTACCGCTTGCGTTCAACCAACCAACCAACCCACTCTTTCCACATCCGCCTTGACTTTCCCTGATTCTCCACGGACCAAAACGAGGATCGAGGCAAGGAGACCGTAGGGTAACGTTTTCCTCATCCCTTCTCGTCACATCTCGTCGCCATCCCATCACATCTAAACCCGTCCCGAAAATTCCTGAACTAACCAACACGACTCGACAAACTGACACCTCAAAGACCGACGACAAGGTATATAACAAACTGTCCCTCACTTAGCAAAAAAAAAAATTTGATAAGCAAACGATGATAGGAGATGCAAATATGAAAAGAGAGAGAGAAGGGCGGTAAACCCGTGATAACAATGACAAAGAAAATCCAAGAAAAAAGCCCGTGTCTATAACCGACACCAAAAAAATGACTCTTTGTGTGTGTGTGTCTGCTCCTCTTGTGAGGGAGAGATAAGAGGTGATGACTAAAAGGAAATGTGGTGTGTATAGGTAGGTGTCTGTGAGGAGCCGTTCTTTCCAAGAAGCGTGCGATGATGCGTGGTGAATATGAGTCCACCTTTGTCTATGTGTTGTTAAACCCATAATGCCTGCCATGCCTTCGTTGCCGATTTTCCTCCTAGTTTGACAAGATGAAAAGTCGGTGTAGATACCCAAAAGGTGAGAAGAAAAACAGTCTTTGTCGAGTCGAGTTGCCGTAGGAATGATGGACAGTTGATAAGTGGGACTGAATTTTTTTGAGGGACGTGTGTAGAGTGAATAGATGATGGTGTCCGAGTTTATTCCAAAAAAAAGAAAAGGCCAAGGCAAGCGGAGGTGTTCGGAACTGCTGCGCTTTGTTTGTGAGCGAGCATTGCCAGCATTATGGGCTGCTCACTCCATCAGGTCCCCTTCGCAGTACAGGTCAATTTCCCCGGCGCTATCTGGGTTGCGTAGCCCCTCACGCCAATCCGAGATGGCGATTTGGATGTCATCGTCGCTCTCGATCATGACGAAGTCACCATCCTCATCTCGGTACCGCAACCTCAGGTTACCCGCACCGATGCTGCTGCTGGTAAACCGTGATAACTTATTGTCGATCCGGTCAATCAGTTTTTCATAGGTAATGTCGTAGAGCACAACCAATGTGATGTAGTTACCGCTGTCGCAGTGAACCCTCACCTTCAGTTGCGTAGGGAGCATGCCTTCTTCGGTGGGTGAGAGTGGGTTCTGCCCGGACATTATCGGTGCGGTACCAAGAGATGGGGTGATGTTTCGCGTTCCATCAGCCGGGGCAAGGGGTGCCATGCCCGGTGGTGGCGGGCCAGACGGCGGAGGGAAGCCGGTGACACTGCCTGGTGTACCCTGGCGGATAGGCTGTGGAGGGAACTGGTTCAGCTGGCCTCCGTAATTCTTCCGTTCTCTACCAGGGGAACTTGTCTGGGTCCGTAGAGGGAGGTCGTTTGCTGGGCTGCCGGAAGTGCTCCTGGGAACGTTGGAATCGTGGCGGGCATGGGTTAGATGAGCGGGGATGCCTGGCACCGCAGGTACCCCTGTCTGGTTGTTGCGTGCCGCGGCCTGGCCGGCAATGTCCGGTGTACTGTAACTCCGACTGCGTGCCTGCTGAAACTGGCTGTTATCTCCCCGCGGCATGACGGGCATCGAGGGTCCTCGTGGGTTCCTCCCGTTTGGCGTAGGCAACCCGAAGCCTGGAGATGAGCCGTCTCGCGATGGCGCCCTTGGCATGGCGGGGGCTGTGTAGCGGTTGCTATCATCCTGCCATCCTTGGGGAGTACCGACCTTGGGGAAGGGATAGCCGACTCCAGCACCGGCAAAGATGCCGCTCGCTGTGCTTGTCCGACTCGAAGCGGGTGACTCGGCTACAGGAGAGAAGTAAGACTCGCCTGCTCGAACAGCGGGTGATGGCTGAAGGCCAACATTGAGAGGGGCGGGAGCTTGTGGAAGAGGGAATCGTGGAGGTGGCGCCCGAGCCATACCTGCTAGATTTTCACTGGTGGCGGCCCGCTGCCGTAGACTTGTGCTCGATCCGTTCCGTGGCATCGTACCTGGCATGGCGACAGTCGGGGTGACGCCCCCGGGAGGTGGCGCATTGTAGATATCCTCGTCCTCCTCCTCCTCCTTATAGGGATTCTCCAGTCCGTTGCCTTGTGAAGCGAGCCAGGCGAAGTTTGGTGGAGCTTGGTCAGGAGCAACAGCGGCTTGGGTGTTTTGCTTTCGCTGTTCATCCAGACCTGTAGCCCATTTCTTCATCATCTCTTCGGTCTGGAACTTGATCATGAAATTCTCCACGCCCGGATCGCCCTTCCACCATATTTGTACGGTATACGAACCTGCACAGTCAGCACCTGTTGTATTCCGCCGAGAATTCCAACTGTGTCGCTTACCAGGCTTGGAAATGGCTACTACATCGGTGACGTTGGTCATGAAGATGCGGCCCTTGAGTTGTAGTTTGGCGAACTTGTTCCGCACCTTTGGTACAGATGATCGCGTCTTGTCCTTCTTCTCCTTGGCTTTAGTGGTGGCGATTTCCTTGCAACAGAGCAAGATATTCTCAAAAAGATAGATCTCATACTGCTGAGAAAGGTTAGCGGTCCATTATCAGCGCAGCAAAGGGGAAAGACAAGCGCTAGGGGCGATACGTACGTCCTTCTCTTGTTCAGTCTTGCCCGTTATAACAGTATATACTCCGTGTAGGAGCAGAGTTCCAAAATTGTCCACCTTATGGCTCTTCCAGTCGTCTACTCTGTGAATAAGGTCCTGCAAAGCCTCCTCGAGAATGTTCTTATCAACGGCCGAGTTGGCTTTCATCAACACTCGTTCAGCAGCAGCGATGCCAGCGGATAAATCTTCCTTGGTGTGCTCGTCCTCGCTCTTCTTAAGCAAATCCTGTAAACCAAATTAGTATGCGCAGTGGCACCAGTAAAATGACAAAGCATTCATACCTTGAGCAGAAGCGGGTACTTGACCAGTCTCTGCATAGGCTTTAGGAGGAAACCATCAAGGGTATTAAAATCACACGCGACCGGATGGCCAGCCTCTTGGATCTTGTCAAACACCTGCGTCGCAACCTGGGCTGCCTTTCTCTGGTTCGCGATGAAGGGTTGGTAAATGCCAAAGTTCTCTTCAGCCGTGACGAACAAGCTTCCCCATTCCTGCCTAGCCTGTGGCATCGAATTTGTTGTTTCTACCCTGATGAGGAACTTTCGTTGATGATCTAAGATGGAGTTGATATTGAGGAATATATCGTGGATGAATTCGCCAGGGATCACGCTCCGGTGTTCCAACGTCCTCTTTAGGTCGTGGAGGTTCTCGAGATCCTGTACGTATTTGCGCTCCGTGTCTACCAATTCGCGAACAATGTAATCCCGATGGGTCATCTTGGAACCCGGTTGCGTGATATCATCTTCGGGGTATGGTAGGGTTTGGAGCAAAAGGCCCCGTTTTTCGGCAAGATCGAGCACATAGTTGATAACAGAAGTCACCTGGTTCCCAGCATCTGCTCGTCAGCAAATATGTCCCATCAGGTTAGGGATGGTGTGAATTGAAGAATGGCAAGGGGGGAGGCCATAAGACTCGCTCACCTTGACGAAACCAGTGGTATCCTCCCCTGTAAGGTCGGCGACGATAAAGCATTCGGTAACGGGAGGGTCGAGGTCGCTCAAGCAGGCCTTGACGAATTCCATGATGGCGCGTTTGGACCGTCGCGCCTCCGTCTCGTTCGGCCTCTCGTCAACGTGCAGCGGTTTCTCGGGTTGAAGCGAATTGTAGATGGTGAGCAGGGGCAGTCCGGTGCGCAGGAGCTTCCAGAGGGCCTCGACGGGGCCATCATCCCCATTCTCCTGCTCGTGCTGAAGTTGTTCCAGATAGCCCTCGAAGCCCGGAACCTGGGCGAGGCGTTGTTTGAGCGACAGACATATTTGGTACAGCGATCGCGAGGCGTCGGCCCTCTGGTTGATGATGTTTGTGGTGGCAACGACCTGGCCGTTCACGGGGGTAACGGCGGTGGCGGACGAAGTAAGGGAGCTGAGCGAAGTCGTGGAATTGAAGGCCGTCGAGCCCGAAAGCTGGCTCGCCCGCGCGGCGTTGGACAGGCTCATGTTGTTCAATCTGGCGACGCCGTCGGTCGACGCTTGAAATACAGGGGCGGTGTTCGTTCGTAGAAGAGCAGCATGGGCCATAGTATACTTAGGTCTCCATTCGCAAAGGGTCGGTGGAGACTTGTGCTTGGTGCCGCGAGGCGCGGGGGGGAGCCGGGAGGGGGGTGGACCGATTGGGTAGGCTCGAGGGGGTTGAACGTTTGATGTCGGCCGGGGGTTGGCGTCCAGTTAACGGGTTCGGGCGCCGGGCGCGGGCTGTGAGCCTGTGACTGCTGCTACTGCGTGTGTGAGACAGAGGGGAGACACTGATTGACAGGCAGTGATGGTCGACGACTGACGGGGTCGGGTTGGCGTGCAGCGAGATGCGTCCTGCTGCGTGTGCTGCGTACTGCAAATGACTGCGCTGGGCGGTTGATTTGCAACTTGCAAGACGGCGCTAATTCGAGAATAGCAGAAGCCTCAATCAACGTGAGTGGAGAGCGAAGATTAGGGAGGAGATGGCTAGAAGCCGGCTATCGCTTGTGCCTGGCTACCTAGCTATGTCCGATGGAAATGTCCGACAAAGCGTGTAAGGTAGGTAGAGATGAATGGTTCACTTGTGGCGTTCGTAATAGAAACCGTGATCGGGTCGATTTCTGGTTTGCAGAAGAATCACAAGCAAAGTTGAAAGTTGTCAAAGAACGAGGGGGAGAAGAATATTCCGCAGATGGTCCTTGTTCAATGACTGATAGGAGGACTTGGAACTGGAGTGAGTGGGTTCACTTTGTACTGAATGACACAACCGTCGCGGGTCCTTATCGCTATTCGAGGGGGGTCTGCTTTGCGTCTCCTTTGCGATGCGATATGTCGTCGCTATATTTCGATTGACGACCGAGTCCGTGGTGGTCGGTGTGTGGTCTGTGATATTCGCGACAAGGCGCCCTCGTGTTGATTCTCGCTGTTTCTCCTGAGGGGAAGTTGTTGGTTTGTTCCTTCCGTGTCGCTTACAGAACATGTACTCGCCCCCGAGTCCGAGCCGAACGTTGAAAATTGTTAAGGAGAGTACTACGAGCAAGTACCGGGAGGGAGACGGCAGATGGGTTATGTACGAGGTTACCTAGGCAAAGGTAAGGGAAGAAACAAAAGGAAAGACGTCCCGTCCTTTCAGCCCCGGCAGGCTACCTATTAACCTGATTCCCTTATTATATTCCATTCTTTTGGCCGCAGAGACATCTGATCACAAGCATTGACGGGTTTGATATCTGACTGAAGTCTAAAGCGATTTTAATACGCCGTTACCTGGCCGTGCCAAAAAGAGGCTAGGGACTCGTGGCAAGTGACTGGGAGAAGGTTCTGGTTGGTCGACAACAAGAGTACAAGACACGCCCAGTTGTCCAGTCAACGTGCAATTCAGCCCAGGGTATGGGCTTTGAATTTTGGCCCTGTGGGTTTCGGGCTCCAAGTCTCGCGTGTCTGGCGTGTTTGGCGTGTCTGGCGTGGTCGGCTGCCCTTTTCTCTGGATATCTCATAGGTCTAGTAGGGAGCCAGGTAAGGGGCGGGCGGCAGGGCGGCGGCTGATGGTGTGAGAATGGAAGCTCTTTTTCTCTTGCGGAGATTTTTGGAGTCTTGAGAGGATGGATGGGTCTTTGCGTTGCTGCATCGCTGCATTGCATCACGGCGGCATGGATCCATAAAAAACAAAAACAATCACCGGATCATCATTACTCTTCACCAAAGCGCCAAATGGAATCAGGCTTTGGAAAGTTTGTTTTGCAAGGTTCGAGGGTCGTTTAAGAGACACACCTCATACCTACAGGTATTCAATTCTTGATCAAGGTGCCCATGTTCGCCCGAAACTCCACCCAGATAAGAGCTGTATACATACCTATATACCTAGAGGTATACCGACATCCGGCAATCCATTACTCATACCTACATGAGAAAATACGTGCGTACGGGTCGAAAGTGTAACGATATCGGGTTTCGCGGGGCGCTCGCGGATGCAAGGGCGGGAGTCAATTCTCGATCATGTGTGGATGATCCAGCCCGACTGCTAAAATGTGTGCGCATGAATGTATCAATCTGCAAGGTGAATCCATCGGGCGATCTTGTGTCCATCCCGATGATGATGATCGTAGCAAAATGACGTGGAAGAGAAGAAAAAGAAAATATTGAATGTCCGTCCGTAGGGCATATCAATTCAGGCCCAATGTCATCCAACCATCGACGCCGGGTGTGTTGCCCTTAGCCGCTCCGAGTTCGGATGGAACAGTTCGGTAAGTTACCCCTCGGATAATGTCGTCTCAAACAAGATACTAGAGACAAAAAAGCAGAGTGGGAAAAAAGAAAGATAAGTAACCAAGGGTCGTCGCAGTCGTGACTGAGGCTTCTCTCACAGGCGACTCGCTCCACAATCCGGCACTGATTGATCACCTTGCACAAGGTGCAAAACACTAACATGTCCGGCAGTAATTATACAGTGATTCTGTTAGTGACATTTGCATCCCATTTTCAGAGCCACCAGAGAAGAAAGTGTCAAGCTTTCAGAGATGCACGTCAACCAAGGGCGCTAGGCTCCTTTTGGCTTTACTGCCCGGTGACGGTGGGGAACCCGGAAAGCTTGATGGTGTTTTAACTTTTGAACTTGCCCGGCGACCATGCATTTACCGAAAGCGAGCACGGAGATTAAAGACAGACAAGGAGTCCACATGGAACGTAGTGTACAAAAAGGAAGACGTGGAAGACTAAATCCCATTCATGGTTTGTGATCCAGACCTGGATTCAGATCATCAAAAACCGCCATTTCCAATTCAGGTTGTGCACCATCCTGGGCTGCAGCGCCTCTCCTCATCTGTTACTTCCATCTTTGATGTCAACGACCGTTCGTGCCTTCCTGAAGCGAGGCGCTAGCAAAGGGGTCAAGAAGGGGCGAAGGGGGACGCTTGAATGGTGCCCGCTCATCTCCGAGTACCGAATTGACTTTTACACGAGGGAAGGGACGACAAGCTGCTCGAAATAATGTTCGAAACGGAAACTTCTCTATTCCAAGGTTAAACAAACTCTGAGGTCTGGCTCTAGCGAAAGCAGAAATCTAGTCTATGCCCAAAACCTTCTCAGTACCACGCATCTTCCTTCGTACCGACATCACTTCGTCGTCGTCTTCTTCTTCTTCTTCGTCTATTTTGTCGCGAATCATCATTATCTTCCACCACCTCCTCCTCCTCACAACGGAAAGTAATCCAACTCCACCTTCCTCGCCGGCTTCGCAGCACTCGTCGTAGTCACATAACCGTGACCCCCAAGACCAGCACCACCATGACTCTCCCCTTGAACCTCCTCAATCCTCCTCTTAACCCCATTCCCGTGACCTCCCATGCTGTCCAGCAGATCACTTAAGCTGACGCTATGCGCTGCTGATCCACCGCTTATTAGACCCGCTCCTCCCTTCCCGCTGCCATCTTTGCCAGCAGCCGCACCCCCTTGATTTTCCTTTTCACCATCGTTATCAACGACGACAACACCACCACCATCAAGCTCAGGATCATATAACCGATCTTCAACATCCACCTCGTGACAGAGAGACAGATCAAAGTTGATCCCCGCCGCCCCCACCAGCGCGTCGATGATAGCTGACTTGTTGAAGCGGGGGAAGAGGTCCGCGTGGTCGTGTCTGGTTAGACGGGCGTCTCGTTTGTGGGGTGCTGGGATTGGGGGCTGCTGCTGACGATGGTAGGGATGAAAAACTGGTTGGAACCTGGCTAGGTGGTGGTGGGCTGTTGTCGTCGTCGTCATCGTCGGGGTTGGGATCGGGGCCGTGGTATTGGTCATGGTTGTGAGCGCGGCGGGGTTGATGGTTTTGTTGGTACTCGAGCTTGTGGCGACGGAGGGTAACGGCTCGGCAAGCCATTCTTCGATGATGTTGCTGTCTGAATCCTCTTCCTCAGCTGGAGCCGGAGCAGAGCCGGAGACCTTGGGATCCTGAGTGGTGTCAGGAGAGGCCTTGTCCCGATCATCCGTTGACGCTTCCAAACTCAGGCTCTCCCCCGCACTAGTCTTGTTGGCGCCAGGTTCTGAAGCAGCGGGTTGATCTGCGGTCTCTTCCGCGGTTTCACTGCCCTCCTTATGGCTAGTAGAGCAGGCAGTTGGCGTGCTAGCAGCTCTAGATACAGAGTCCGTTTCAGCATCGTCTTTGTTCGACCCCTCGGCTCCTTGTTGCTCCCCGTTTGGCTCCTCCATCACCGTATCAAGCGCCGTGGATTCCAAAAAGTCAAAGTCGAAGAGCGCATTGTCGTCAGTGTACGCATCCGGCATCGGCGTGTTATTATCCTTGGCCTGCCCGCCTTGGCCAACCCCCTCACCAGAATCTCTAGGAGAAGTCAACGGTGGTGTGGGATACGGCGAGGTGAAACCGAAACCACCGAAATTGAAAAGGGAAGGAGTAAGACAGCCGCCAAAGTCAGATGCTCTTCTGCTCGGGTCGCTGAACCTCTGTCTCTTGGAAGGAGGTTGTTCGTTTTCGCCAAACAGATCATTTTCCGGTTGATGCCGACCAGAGAACTGCGAGTAGCCATGAGTGTCTCCTCCGCCACTGGGCATCGTGCCACGGGTAGCCCAGTCTGGGGCACCAAAGTTGAGGCCGACCATGGGAGTGCTGTAGCTCTTCTGATGGGTGTATTGAAGGTGCGGAGCAGGCGCCGATGCTGTCACTTCTGCTGACGTCTTCGATTGAACGTGAGAACCGCTTACACTGGCGACAACCTCGTTGCGGATGTCTGTCAACATCGACTTAAGCAAGCGGTACATCCTCGCTGCCGGCTGGTAGATATAGCACATGTCGTAGATCGACGCCGACAAAACCTGCAGGTATCGCAGGTTGCTCTGCTGGTCAACCTCGGTGGTCCTGTTCGCGAGGGCTGCCATTAGAGCAATCGCCGACGTGCCCGCCTGCTGAATGGCGAAGATGGGCAGTCTCCTGCCGTCGAACCGGGAGCGGTGGTGCCAGAAAATACGGGCAACGCGGATGGCGTGCTGGGTACACATCCTGCGAGCAATGGCAACCCGATGGTGAAGGCTGATGCCCGGGAGCGACCCGCTAGACTGACCAAACGACATGGCAGGATTCGATAGTACGTCTTGATTGCGGTACATTGCCCAAGGCCTGTGAAGCAGAATCATGCAGGTATGAAATTGTTGATGTAGCATAAAGAACCCAACTGGTGCTGCTTGAACGTTGGCGGGCTTCCAGGCCAGAAAGTCCGGTAAGCGGCGATACCACGCTTGCAGTTTCCTGTCCAATGCAAACAATCGTTGGTAGGCCTCCTCTCCTGATTTGTTGTTTGCAAACAACGACTCGGCATATTCGTCTTGGTTCTGCAACTCCAGGATCTTGGCCGCTATGCTCATGAGCTCGAGAAGATGTTGGTGAAGGGAAATTTCCGGTGACTGGGATGTCACCATATCGAAAGGAACCGTCGATGATGCGGCTGTGCCCATTCTTGGCCTGAGCCCTAGCTCTATGCCGATGTCGCGATTCCGAATGCTTGGGGAACGACCGAGAAAGAGTGCCCAGTATCTATCGAACAACACACATGCCGTCATGACCCGCCGACGTAGCGGCTCCTCGGCCCTGAGGAGCTCGCTACCGCTTTCTGGCACGCTTACGTGCAGTCCAATGTCCATAGCCAGTCGGTTCGCCATACCAGAATACATCCAGCCGGTCGAGTCCCTGCCAGCGCCAAACTCAAGGTCTGCAAGAATGAGGAGCGCCTGGACACTCGGTATCCCACCTGGTCTTTCTAGTTCGCCATCCAGCATAGACTTGGACTCCCGGTGGAACGTGCTTTCCCAGTTTCCCAGTATCAACCTCTTCACATCCTCTCTGCTTCGCTCCGCAAACCGGTAGCCGGCAGCCAGCATCGTAATATGAAGGAAAACCGAGTAATGTCTCGGGTTCTGGCTCATTCGACCTGACTCGAATATCTCGCGGTCCGCGACTTGAGCCGCCGGGTTGTAATGGCCCCAGAAGCAGCTCATGAGGTGGTCATGGGTCGATTGGCCAAGGATTTTGATGACACGCGCGACACGGCTTGCGTGATCTATTACCGGTGGACTGGGCTGTGAAGTGTTTGGGGCGTGGACGTGGCCGCTCGCCGTAGAACCAAAGTACTGTAGCCTCCCTGACATGACAGAGAACCTGCTCTTCACAGCCAGGAACTGGCGCACGTCGCCATTCCACTGGGAGGCAAACTCTGGAAAAAGTATAGAGTCGTCGCTTGGAGCTTCGGGTGTTTGCGTATTGTTGTTGTTGTTGTCGTCGTCGGTACAAGGATCCGTCTGTGTTTCCTCCACGGTGATGAATTTCGGTGGGGAGGGGGTGTCTGCTGCCATGGAAGAGTTGGCCTGGTTCGGGCCAGGCGTCTCAAACTCTTCGCGGAACCGGACATCGGGTTGTTCGTGTTCCTGCATCTCTCTGGCTTCTTGTCTCGTCTTTGGAGGATGGACGGCTGGAGGAGGGGCAACGCCCCTCTCTCTCAGCATCTCCTCCAGGAGAGTGATTCGGTTGGATAGGGATGACATGTATGCTTTGGATATAGGCCTTTTTGTCTTGAAGCGTCAGATATTATGGTTATGTCAAATTGCGGTGTGTACGATGTTGTTCGGTCCTGGTAATTACACACCTTCGCCTCTCGTCATCGTTTCGTATGATACAATCTGCTCCGGTCTTCTTACACTGTGTGCACCCAGACTCGCCGTCGGGCACTACACAACGTATCCGCCTTTCCCGACAGGAGGAGCAGGCAACTGAGGCCCGGTGACGTACTTGTTGTTGTTGTTGTTGTTGTTTGCTCGGAAAGGACCTTGGGGTATGTGATACAAAGTCAGGACTTGAGGATTCGCTAACTCCCGCGGAGGGAGATCTCTCGTTTCGATGCAGGGTGGACATGGGGGTAGTGTGTACGTCAAAATGTGGGAGGAGCAGGAGGAGGAGGAGGAGGAAAAGGAGCAAAATCCAAGACGAGTAGGAGTGAAGCAGGCTGGAAAACAAGACTGGGTCGGTGTGAGGTGTCTGGTTACCGCCGCGTACAGGTAGTATGATGAGTTGTCAAGAGGATGAAAAAAAGCTGTGAATTCTCGTCTAATGGCTGGAGGACACGAAGACAACGTTTACTGGGAGCCCATGAAGATGAACAGCAGCGTCATCCCATGGTCCAGTTTAACAATGATCATGCCCTGGTCACGATTTGCTGCGCGCTCATGCCCGTTAGCAAGAGCCGTGACCAAGAGAGACTCAGTCGGGCCCCTTGGCTTCTCCGCATCTTCCAGGGCTCGCGCTGGATGTGGGCAAGAAATGTCCCCCTTGATCCACTCGGTCAACGATCTGACTGCACCAAAAAAGACCCACCTGGTTAGTTGATGGAGTTCTCGAAGCCATTGGATTGCCCCTTTAGGCACTAGCGCTGCCAATAGGTATCAAAAAGGCTCCGCCCAGCTGGAGAAAATACGCCTCGGCGCGTCCTCTTATCCAACTTTTTTGCGTGTCGAAACGCGGGGGAGAGTCCGGGGAGAGCGGAGGGGTCCACTACAAATCTCTTTTTTCTCTCTTTTAGTGTGGTTGGGGATGGCGATCTTGTTGGTTGGCTCCCAGTCCTGTGCCCCTTATTTTCAATCCTTGCCTGCGAGAGTTCTCTAACTCTTATGGATCTGACATGGTGACTTTTCAGTGTCGAATTGGGGGAGGGGGGCTGTCAGCGTGGGACGTCCTTTTGACACTGATTTGGGTTCGGGATTCGGGTTTATTTTCGAGGAAACGGCACCTATCAGCTTCTCCAACAATATCCATTGCCGGACGAAGAAATATGCGGCTCGCTGTGCCGAGGAGCATCAGTTAACCCGGTGGAGCACATTGTAACTGTCAAACTGACCAACAATGGCACGCTAATGCCGAATACGTTAGGAGAGGCCGGGGTGGGTGTGACAATGTGACGCTGGCCGGCCACACACCTGGGTGAGCCAACCACAAGCCGTCGCCGTCGAAGAAATGTTGACGTCCCCAACCCGATCCAGGACCTCCATTTTTCCCCACGATACAGGCTGGGCACTAGAGGAAGACATCGGGTCAAGCCAAGGCAAGGAGACCCATGAAGAATGGCATTCTTACGCTACCCTCTGCGGAGGCGGAGTTGGTCAGGACAATCTAACTTGAGCAGTCGAAGCCAAGCAGAGCCGGGCTGCAAACGGTAGCCATATCAAGTAGTGAAATCCGAGGGCTATGGAGCTGCTGAGCTGAGAGGCAACTGCAATGTTGCACTTCGTCAATACCATTGTCAAATGTGGTACAAATACCTGATACCTGATGTAAAGACTGATTACGGAGCAGTCTAGGCAACTGGCGACCTCAACCAGTTTCTGTGATACAATACGAACCTTCAAAAACTCTGTCATGGTACGTCTCAGATAGTCGAGGGTAGTCTAGGAGCCGCAGGGATCGCCATGTGCCGTACCTGCAACTACGTTCTCGTGCAGCACCCACCATTTTCTCGGCGGTGCCGCTCGGCAAAGCCAAAGAATGAAGCTACCCCACCCGCTCATCCGAGGCCCGCTATATATGATAGCCGGCCTGCCAGCTGCGATCGTGGGGGAGCTAGGTAGGGGAGCGGAATTGGGGAAGAGAGGGCGTCAATGTTTTTGACGGCGACAGACTACCCCGCATGAACAAGGCCGACGCTCCCCTGCCTATCTCGGTCCCCAGTTGTGTGTCCGCGGCAGTAGCCATCCATGACTGGGCGCATAAGACAGACTGTGGAAAAGAAGGGTCCATGACCATGCTGAACGGTTGGTGGAAATAATGTAGTGTCTGGATAATACCAAAGAAACGGCACGCCTATCTACCACAGTGGTTCCAGCAAGGCCCGTGTGTCCTGCAGGGGCATGACCAGGATATAGCGTACGGCGGGGTTGCAGACATTGAGTGCTAAGCCAAAGGTTAGTATCAAGCCGTTCAAGGGGTTAGTTGCTTTCGCCTCTGTCCGGTAAATTCCGTTATCAATGGCAATTTGAAGGCCAATCAAAGTCAAATTTATAATGGCAGAGAGAAATGGAATGGCAAAGGGGAGTTGATTGATTGAGCGCCAGCAATGCTAGGGAAGGCCAACGTTACCAGCCAGAGACAACATGTAGAACTCGAATAGCTTATGCTTTTGTGCTTGGGCTCTCCGAGTGAGGTGTCAACTCGGTGAGGGCTGTTGTGTCTTTGGGTTCTAACGAAAGAGGTTTCTTGCCCTCAATGACTGGTGGCGCAATATCAGTTAGAACGTTGCTGTGGTTTGAGGGGGCGAATTCGGGCATTGGGCCACTTACGCCTTTGCCAGAGCTCATAGGAGCAGACGAGGATGATGGGTGTCCCGATCATGACGGTTGTCCATGTTCTCTGGTAGGCCTTGTATTCCGGACTGTTCGGGTCCACCCGCTTGGGCTGCCCGGGTTGTGCGGGTTGGTCGTGTGTGGCCTTGGAGTTCCCGGACTTCCCGGCCGGTTTCTTGCCTGTGGCGTAGCCGTGTCTGGAGCTTCTAGGTGGCGGTGTGTGCGTGTTTCGTAGCAGAAGGCGGCCGCGCTGGGCTAGTGACGAGGTTCTCGGCGAAAAGAACATTGTTGGGGTCTTTGTCGGTCTCGATTGATGCAGGTGTTTCGATGTTTCTGTCCAAAGCCAGTCAGCCATCCGAACACCACCCACACACATCTGCATCGTCTGGGAAGCGATTGGCCTCAGGACAAATCAGCGAATATGTACCTGAAAGAACAAGGGTCGAGTCTCTCGAAAAGTCCGGGGTCGTTCAAGGAACCCTGGTGTCTGCCCCGGATTTCATGATGGAGGAAGTCGAGTCAGGGCCTTGCAGTCAGTCCCGTGATGGGAGCGGTACGAATCCATCAGCCGACTGCGCAACCGAAGAATGGAGCCTGGCGCACGGCCCGGTTCTGTCTGAATCGTCGGTGCAATCCAACCCGAGTTTGACCCTAACCCCAGTGACATGGTTCAAAACCTTGTCGCCACTGAAATGAAACCCTCCGAAACCACGCACGGGCTTCACCACCAACATCCGCATCATCATGACTCAGCCGGACACATCATCGAGGCAAATAAAAGCTCAATATTTCGAACAACATCTATATCCCCTTGTGGTGTAGTTGGCTATCACGTTCGGCTGTAATTGAATGATTGTATACCGAAAGGTCACCGGCTCGATTCCGGTCGAGGGGAAACCTCTTTTTCTTTTCTTTTTTGGCTTTTCTTTCTCTTTCTTCTTCCCCCTTGTTCATCATGCTTCCTTCCTCCTTGTCTTCCTTCTTCCTCTTTTCCTCGACTTATCATTGCCCTCTTGACCCGTATTCTGGAGCACTTTCGTGAACATGGAATGAACGCCTTGGTGAACAACCCACACAAAGAAGACGATTGTTCCTTTACGAGCCATTGTCAATTTTTACTTGCTTCAGCTGTCTTGCAAAAACCATCATTGTTCTCGGTCAAACCACAATCCCATACTCCAGGCATGGAATCCATAAAGCTCGATGCCGTCTCTCCGTTTGAACTTTCCCGCCTTGTTGATGTCTCAAGCGCATGCTCTCTATCCACTCTCACACAACCAGCTACCTCAACATCATCAAACACGAGCCCTCTGCCTACCCTTTGTCCGAAATCTTCTATACTAACAAGATGCCCAGGGCTAGCTTCAGCGGTCGCAAAGCAGCGGGTTCTAGCTACGTAAAGCAATATCACCAACCCGAGACCAGAGAAGCGGAATGCTCCCCCCAAAGTTCGTCTCCTCGCAAGGTTGTCAACATAGGCGACATTCTTGATGACCGCTACAGAGTCCTCCACAAGATCAAGCAATGCAGCAAATCCGTCTCCTACCTCTGCCGGGACTTGGAAGACGACAAGTGGCGCCGCGTCACCGTGGCCCGCTCGCATGAATTCATGACCGCTATGGACGAGTTTGAAAAGGGAGCTGAAGCCAGATGTCGACTCGGCGAGAAAGAAGCCGAGCGCCAGGGCTTCTGTCTTGAAGTCTTCTCCTTGGCTGGGCCCAACGGCGTTTATATGAGCCTCGTTTACCCCATGAACTCCCACGAAGCGGACTTACGCTTCTGTGCTCCTTATGACGAGGCGTATTTCCTGGATCAGCTCAGGCAGTGGGAGGAGAGGGAGTAGATGTTGGGGACGGGTCTGAGAGTGCTCGTGTTGAGCTTCACAACGTCTAGACGTCTGTCATGCTACAACTGAGTCCGACATGTTTCGTTGTTTATCACGCCTAGTGGCGGCTAACGGTACGTACATATTGGCGATGGTGCAAGATGCCTAATACACCATGTTTCAAGAGTTTGGTTCCCCTTTCGAGTTGATGAATGCAAGCACTATGCTTATTTCCCATTGTACTAAATCGCGCTGTTTCTCAATCAATCTGACCCTGTATTTCCTTTGCTACTTTTTCTTCCATATTGAAAACCTAGCCGCCATCTTCCTTCCCTCGGACATCCAGTGATCGGTCCCAGTGTTCATGCCCCCGTCTAAGACTTTCCACAACCTCCATACCTCAACCCCTCCCCAGATCTAGGCACCATCACCTCCTCCATGTTTCCTTCCATCGCCTTAAACTGCAATCCCTTTAGCAATCCATAAACAACTTTAAGCGTGGGGGTCGCCACCCCAGCCCTCTGCGCCCCCCTCAGCGGTTCACCCACGAGATTCTCAAACTCGATAAACCGTCCCTTCTCCACATCCTGCAACATGCTCGGCTTAAAGAACTTGTCATACCCGTCCGCCGTGATCATCGTCTCGATCAACTCCTCCTCCAGCTCCACGCCGGCCGCCGCTTTCGCCGTCGCCCGGATCTCCTGCATCAACGGGCGGATCAGGTCGTCGATGATGTGCTCGCTGAAGCGCATGCGCGACGTGTCCATGCCTAGGATGGCGGCCACGCCGCTGTACGAGGCGTTGTAAAGCAGCTTGCGCCAGCGGGAGTAGGGGACGTTGGGCTCGTAGGTGCAGTCCACGTTGGGGCCGCAGGCGCGGTAGGCATTGACGAGATCCTCGGCGGCATGGATGGCGATATCTTTCTGGTTTGGTTTTGCAGCGGGGTTTCTGAAAGCGCCAATGTAGGTTCGATCGTGGTTATGGTGGTTGATGGTGCCCGGGGGCGACTCGATAGCGCCCATGAAGGTGATACCTGAGAGGACGGGGTTGGTGGGGAAGGCGGAGAAGAAGGGGCGCTCAATGTTAAGGCCGTTCTGGATGAGGACGATGGCGGTGTGGCCGGGCATGATGGCAGGAGCGATGAGATCAGGAAGACTCGGCGGAATGTCGGGGATGTTCTTGGTGGTTACGATGACGTAGTCGTAAGGGGCTCTCCATGACTCCTCGTTGACGGATGGGATACTATCGAGAACTACATGATGGTGAGTCTATGAAAGTTGGAGAGAGCTTGTCGAGTTCATTAACTCACTTGAAGTTGGTCGCCAGTCCTTGATTTTGCCGTGGTCGACCGAGTGAATGGTAAAGCCATTGTCAAAAACAGCTTCAAAGTTGGATCGCAGCACCGCCGCCACCTCGGCTTTGCCTCCTTTTTCGAGGGCATAGGCAACCATGGTACCGATGCCCCCCGAGCCCACGAGGAGCACTTGAAGCTTCTTGTCAACAGAACCCATCTTGTGGTATGTGCTCCTCTCCTTGCTTGACTTGGGTCGTATGAGTATATGGTTGGTGTTTTCCTTCAACCACTTTGAGGGTCTGAAAGCAGGAGTTTTGAGGTAGGAAGCGAGTCTAGTTGCCCTTAAGTACTCCCGAGGGGGGACTCGAAATAATATGACGAAGGGCTCGTGCTCAGCAGCTAGCAAGCTGCCGGTGTGTGGTCACGACTCACATGCATGCATCGATGCTCCAACAAGTGAAGGGAGTTTAATCTGATGTTCGGTCACCGCCTCAGCGATATCGGTTGACGATAACGATTCACCGGGAAGGAGTGCTTTGCAAGTGTCCTGGCAAGATCGACTGTCCCACCAAGCCAGAGACCTGGAACATGATCCCATGATATTAGGCAGGCTCATCCGCTCAAACATCGGCCAAACGCCCGCCATTTGTCGTTGGGACCAGGGTGATTCACTCATTTTGTTTCAGGCGCGCGGCGGATTGATACCGTGGGGGTCCATAGAGGCGGTTGGGGTTTCTGAAATAAAAGGTTGAGGCTCAAAAAACGGGAGTTTGCAGAAATCGGTGGGGGTTGGCTGATAAGGATGGGTACGGTAGACCTAGGTAGTGAGACATTCCATCAGTTACACAGCCAGTTGCGGATGCTGGTTGTTGCCTTTATAGTTGTTATATTGCCATCTATTTTGTTGCTTTGTTCCTTCTTCCTTGTTTGCTGTGCAGTTCGTCTACCGCTTTATCGTATCCCGCCGGGCGTCGACCAACATCGGAAGGTACGTACATATATATATTTTGAGATTTGATCTTCCACCCGGTAAGCAACAAAGGGATTGCGTCTGCAGAACCCAAACAACTGGCACTTCAATATGAGAAACGGGCACAGAACATCTTGGGCTCTTTTGCCAACATACTCGATGCACCGACCTCAGGTTTGTCTCATCAGGTGTGGTTCATGATGGAATCATCTATCTGTGGAATGTCGAACAGTCCCGAACCTCAATGGAAAGACCTAGTTTATAGGAAGAAAGATATGCTCTTTGGGATGATAATGAGATTGAATGAGACAGTTACGCCTCTCGCCCCCCTGTACTGTCAGCACAAATGAGCCATGACAGTAATTCATGCTGTATTCTCAACCTGAAGTCGTAGCTTGGGGCCTTGCGAATGCTGAGTAGGCGAAATGATGCTGGGTTGTCGATGAAGCAGATCAAGCAAAAAAGCAAGCCTTGTCCCTGTATCAACTCTGTCATCAGGCCTTGACTTCAACTGCGCACAGCAATCACAAGAGAAAGGCCCCTTCCCGCCAACGCAAAGCCAGAAAAACAAGGTCAATCTCCATATTGAAGCAAGCCGTCGAGTTCCCAGGCAGACCCAGGTTCAAAATGCCAATTCTTGCAGCAGGCTTCGTCCTTCAATACACAGTATCGTACCAACCTCGACCTCGTGAACAAGATAAAAATCCACTTCAACCACTCACTCCACTCCGCCTGCCCAATCCAAAAGAATTTGAAGCAGATAAACGCTTCAGGAGCGCTCATCAACCAACAAACTCCTTCCCCAGTCCTCCCAATCCAAAATGAGACCAAAAACGAATAAAACAAAAGGCCAAAAACACTATTCCCGTTCGCAGGCAACCAAAACAGAAGGATGTTAAAAAAATGAAGGCGTTGGAAACGCCGGGAATTGAGCCCGACGTGGGGGTCGAACCCACAACCTTGAGATTAAGAGTCTCACGCTCTACCGATTGAGCTAGCCGGGCAGCTGAATGAGCTGCCATGATTGGTTGGATATTTGGCCCAGAGCTTGAGCTTATATATAGCTGGCCGTCAACATACAACATCTTATTCATTTCTTTGACTTTCCTGCTGCTGGACATATCTCACGCCATGCCAGTTGGTCTGCCACTCCCCTTCCATTTTGGATATCGACTAGACGATGGTATGAAGAAAAGAACACAGTGAATACTCAGTTCGGACCCTCTGATCTGATCAAAACAAAAACTCCACCTCCTCCCACTGCACATACTCATCAAACAGCGCCGTCCCTTCTAAACTCTTGATCAGATGCTCCCTCTCTCTTTCTCTCTCCCTTCCCATATCTCTCTCCCTCGTTCCAGCGCTAATACCAGCTCCAGTTCCCTCCCCCCCTCCCGCTCGTATGCGCCTTCCATACAGCCTAGCAAGGTGATAATGTGCACATCTACTCGCCACTTTAGCAGCCTTGGTCGCCCACGATGACGAAGACGACGAGTCGTTTTTTAGTAACACTTTGAGGGAGACGCTGGGGAATGGTACTTCGCTGCTGCCGCTGGTGCTTTTGGTTTGTGGATTTGATTGAGGATGATGTGCATGGGGAGGAGAAGGTTGTAGTGAAGAGGTACTAATGCTACTACTAGCACTAGCAGACAACAAAGTCTCGGTCGCAGTGATAACTGATGAGAGGTAGGGCTCCGCTTGGGCGTCTTTACCGTGGGAGAGCAGCCAGATGGCGGATTCTAGATGGGATGTGGCGTTTTGGAGGAGCTTCTTGGAGGTTTGTTGTTGTTGTTGTTGTTGTTGTTGCTGTTCGTCTTGTTGAGGCAATGATGATGGATGGTGGTTTATCGGTGGGTAAGCCGCGGGCGAGGAGTTGAACACTCCTGCGGGAACCTCAAAGAGCCCCCTATTGTTGGCGTTGGTGTTGGCGGTCATTGGTGACGATGGAAACAGAGCATCGTGACCCAGGATAGGCCTCCCATCTATCGTCTCCCTAAGAAGCAAAAAGGACTCAAAAGGTACCTGGGACACGCCCAAGTCTTTGACCGTCTGTTCCAGCACCGTGTTCAAAAACCGCTCGGCGGATTCTTTGAAGTCTTGGCTGCTGCTGTCCAACATGAGCAGCCTGGATGCTGATCCAGATGCGGATGCGGATGTATCTGAGTAGTGGTGGTGGTGATGGTGCCCCGGCTGGCCACTGCTACTACTACTGCTGTTCGAGTTCATGTTCAAGTTTGGTGGGTGAGACAAGAGGTAGTAATCGGCATCATACCCGGCAGCTGACACGAAACCCTCCTGTTGTTCGGCGGCAGTGGCGGCGGGTCGACCACCACCACCACCACCATTGACGACACCATTGCAGCTGAAAGACGGACGGCGGTAAGCTCCTCCCCCTGTCTCTCCGGGACGGCCACCATCGGCAAATCCACCCGGCAAAACCGGCGGAGGATGTGGTGCCGAGCAAATATTGTGTGTTTCCTCGAGCAATGTCCTAGCAATCGAAACCAGCGGATACGCTACAGGCAGCTTAGCCACGTCCATGCACAGCCCAAAGGTGTGTATGAAGTTGATAAAGTAATAAAACTTGGCCCCAATCACGCTCTGGACCATGGGCTCCAGCATAGCGAACGACCTGTTGAAGGAGCGGAAACGACGGACGATATCTCGGGCGGCTATGCTGACATTCGGATTGGGGCCTGCATCGGAGGACAGCTGCACCAAGATGTCACGGTAGAAGGCGGCTTTGTAGCGGATTGTCATCAGCCATTCTAATGCGTGCGAATACCCTAGCCAGTATTGTGTTGTTCCCCAGGTTTTGTCGTCGTCTTCGTAGAGGAGGGTCTCGTAGATTCGAGTCAAAAACTTTTGAAAGGATTGGATGGTGAGGGAGCGTCCGAGGGAGGGCAGAGTTGCGGAGTGGCCTACGTTGACGGTCGGTCGAGGAATGGCTGGCGTGGGAGAATAAGATCGTTTGTATGCGGGATATGGTGTTGAGTTAGTAGTTCGGGGATCCATCCCGGCCATGATGGAGGCTGATGAGGCGGTCGTCGGTCTTGTGAATGGTGGTATATTGTGGGTGTAGTGATCCGATCCGGCTGATGAAGACAATGACGGAGTGCTGGCTGATGGCTCGTGATGATAATGTTGATGTTCTGAAATAGGAGACGGAGTCCGGCAAGTTATCTCCCTTGCTACTGCGGGACTCTGGTACCGGTCGGCCTCGAGCAACCGGGCGATGTCCAACCCTTTCCGTTTAACGTAGCTGTTGACTCGGTCCCAGTCGATCTCGCGACCCCGGATCTTGTAAGTCGTCGGCTTCCCGAGCTTTTCTCTCTCCCGTCTCAACCGGAAGAGCTCAACCACTTCCGACTCCTTGAAGTTCTTATCGAGTCCCCAGGCCTTGATCCGTGTCTTGTACATCCGTTGCCTGTATATGTAATGCGTCAGTCCACATGTTTCATATCCTTCGAGTTGAGCGCGGAGCTGATATGTTCTCTTACGTCGCCCGAAACCCATGACGCTCTTCCATAATCCTCATCACTTCCTTCAATGATAGGTTTTGACCCTGGTAAAGCTCCTGGATTCTCCCTCGATGGTCCTCCCACTCGTCACCTCCTGCCCATCCTGACGGGTGTTGCTGAGCGTGTCTCACGTCTTCCATGGCTTCTGCAACATATCCTTTCTCTGGTTCCTTGGACGTTGAGTCCTTCGCCCCAACGGTGGGCTAGCCGTTTATTCACACGGGCTCAAAGGTGTTGCCCCGAAACGCGCCAGCAGTAGAAGGTCCCGCACCGTCGATGTCTGATTTGTTGGTTAGCCTTGAGTGAGCCCAGGAGTTGTGGTTGCGGTGTTGGATTAACGAAAACGAGCTTGGCATCAGTTGCTGCGAGCAAATACCGTGGGTGTCAGGCGGACGAGCACAACACTTGGAGTCAGTTCCCCAAGCCTGCCTGCACAAGCGATGTGGGAAACCCAGTAGTGCCTACCGTGACTCGCCATGAGGGCGCTACCTGATGTTCCAAGATGACTAATTCAATGTGTGGCACTTTTGAAGCAAGGGAAACAAAAAGCCCATCAAGTCCCTGATACGTGGTACTGGACCACAGTCTGGGGAATTGGAGCAAAAGGTCATGTTGGTGAAAAGGTGCCGCGGCGCATACCTGCCATGGAATTGGACGAGGTTCAACGGGATATGCTTGAGAACCAAGATCAACGGTCAGTGAGATACTATTTGCTGAGTTGGGCGGGGAGATCACAAAAGGGGAAGCATCTAACCCACGGCAAAAGGGTACGGCATTGGTCCAAGCCAGGCCGGGTTACACGTTGGACAAGCTCCATATCAGAAGTCCCTCGCATCAGCCCGCGTCGTCATCACCGTCTCGAGACCATTTTCTTAAAAAAGTATTGTGCAGCCGCCATCACTTCGTTATGCACAAGGACCGCACTGTTAGTTGATCCCCGAGATTGCCGCCGTGGGTCTGACCGGCGTTTGTGATGAATAACCTCGCTGTGTCTCTGACTGGGCAAGCATGTGCGCATCCTCCCTTTCTGTACGTTAGCAGGTTGAAAAATGGTTTGGAATCATGTCCGTCTTTGTCGCATGATGTTTATCCACTTATACGGTCAAGCGTGGTACTCGCTTGGTGTAATTGTCAGAAGATGTATCAGAAGTGGTAGTCTAGATAAAGTTGCTTACCGTGCATATAATGGTACGTGGATTGCCAAGGTAGATCAATCCACATGGGTCATAATCCATCTTTGTATCTAAAGTTTCCAAACTATGACTCCATAGGTGGCTGCAGGTTTGACTAAAGCTAGCGGATGGGTGATAGCAAGGCGTCTCGCATGAGCTTTCCGTCCCGTGGAGAGATTCAGAGGTGCTAGAGACCTGCCGGAATCGCTGTCATGGAGAATGCCAGATGACGATTGTGTAAGGGGAGTATTGGAGGACGGACAACCCGAAAAGAGGCTGCCGTCGAGAGTGAATATGATAGTATCGACTGATCCATGTGAATACTGGTATCAAAGAGAGTGTCTCATGATCCATGCACGACCGCTCAACCCAAGATAAAAAAAAACAAAAAAAACAAAGACACAACTTCGCTTATTCAAGACCTACAGAACAATAGAAGACAGCTTTGTATTTGTGTAGGAGCTCATCCAAGTGACAGCCTCGCGAATCCTCGGGCTAACTACTCCACGTCGTCGCCATGATGCGCCAAAAACTCCGGTGGCACATCGTTCTCACTGTCCGTCGTCTTGGTCGATTCTAGACCTTGGCGCGAAGCCCGGAGACCCACGCCTCCTCCAGGTTGTGAATCTTCATCCTCGTTATCGTCGTTATCGATCCTGGAAACGAGCAAGTCCGGCGGGACCTCATTGTCATCACTTTCGGCATGATCCGTATGCTTCTCCTCTTCATCCTCATGCGGTTCATCCTCGAGATCCACCAAATCCAGGTGATTACGGCCATAGGTATGAGTGTCGTCGTTACTACCTTGGTGACCGACGTCGTCAACGCCATGGTGTTCAGTGGCTGTTGATCGATTATTGGTAGACCAAGCTCCAGTAGAATCCTGCAAGACGGTCGCTGCGGACCTCCCCAGTCGCGGTGTACTCCCGTTACTCCCTTGGTACTCCTTTTCATCTTCGACTTCGTAACCCTGTTCCATCAGCATGCCTCGGATCATCTCTTTGGCCTGCTTGAAGGCCTCCAACTCGGCCCCTATGGCATATAACAGCAACTTCCACCCGTGTTCTTCGGCAATGTTGAATTTTTCGTCTAGCTCACCCATGACTTTGGTGATATTGTCGAGCTGTGATGAATAGAACTTGAGTGGGCTTGTTGCCTGATCATCGGCGACGGCCTTTCCCTTGCCCTTGCCGCTGTCATGGCTGAAGCCTTGGGGCTCAGCACGGCTGGCCTTTGCAATCTCTTTGCGCAAATCTTCCTCGTATGCCATTACCAACCTGACAACCTCCCTCCAGACCTCGGCGCCCTCCTCGAGTGCTGAACGTTCCTTGTTTACCTCCTCTTTGCGCCGCTCGAGAAGGGCAATCTCACTCTCCCACCAATCCTTCGCCATGTCGGCAGTCCGCCGCTCCGGTCGTAGGCGCATGAACTCCAGACCTACCAAGGCCTGCTGCTCCACTTCTTGATTACCCTCATTGTGACTTGGCCCCACGACAGCCTCAACATCCAAGGGCAGAACCCTCGGTTTGATTAAGACATCCTCCAGTTTATCATCCACCTCTTTCAAGGCTCCTTTGTAACCACTGAGGCCGGCCTCGCGGCGATTCCTAACATCCAGCCTCCGCCCATCAAGCCAGCGTTTTCGCTTCCGCAAACCCACCAACCGCTCTTCCAGCTCGGCTATTTCCGCACGCACATTGGTATACTCTTCGTCAAGCTCGCGCAGTTCACGAGCAAGCGGCTCCTCATCATCGCCCTCCAACGTGCGTAGTTCTTCCACAATCGCATCCCGCTGCGTCGAAAGCCTGCGCAACTCTGAGAGCGCCTTCTTACGGATAAAGAGCGCAGAGTCGAGGTTCGCTTCCTCCTCGATCTTCAGGTCAGCGGCGAGTGCCATGGTCCTCGCTAAAGCGGCTCTGGCCCCACGCAAGGTCAGGGGTTTCTGGCGCGGTTGGCGAACGGGAATGATCTCTCCGGTTTCCGTTGTACGGGTGGGTAGCTCAAAGACGGCATGGGACCGACGAGCAGTTGACGTGCTTCCGGCATCACTAACGTTCGAGCTTGATGGTGGGGCAGCATCTGGGTCGAGGTTCGCCATCAGTCCCGTAGCCTGGGCGTCGAGTATGTGTTGGAATTCCTTCTGAATCAACCGTTCGCGGTGTTGTAGGTTACGCCAGAATGTGTCTTGCTCAAAGCGGACGTCATCTCGATTACGCACTGTAGGACCCCCCTTGTCAAACAAGACGCTGTTGATATTCTGGGCGATGGAGGACACTCCGAACTCGAGCGGTGACGTTGGCGCCGAAGAGTACCGATCCTTATCCTCTCGCTGTATAATTTGCGTCGAGAATATGGGAGGCGGCGGCCCGGCGAACAGAACGCGAGATTTCTTGCTCTTAGATGTCGACCTAGTCGTGCTTGCCTTGTCACTGAAGGCCGAAGATCGGGATGGGGACGGCGAAGTTCGTCGTCGGAAGGCTGGCTGACTGTGATTCTGTGATGCGCGGTGGCTTAAAAAGGGGTCGTCAGGGCGAGGGGATAGCTCGTCCAAGTCGTACTCGCTCGACTTCTTCCGGACGGAGCGGCTTGTTTGGTTAGGCCACATGTTAGATTCGTCTCGGGGGCGGGATAGTCGCGAGAAGGAAGGGTTGCTGAATGGCAACAAAACTAATAGTCGTGTTCATTCGCAAGGAGGTCGCTGTAGGCACAAGAGATAGAATATCAGTAACGGAGGCATAGAAGCGGTACTGCGCACACTGAGAAGGTGGATAGATAGGTAAGTTTGTGCCGATATGGCAGTGTATTCCAGACTCTGCTGTCACTCTTACACGAGGAAGAGTCGGGCTTACATCGAAGAAGGAAGCAACTTGAAGTGAGGTGTGATAGGAGTTCAGGGCCAACTGGCAATGGACAACCCTGACCGACATACGCAAAACGAATATAGCAATAAGCAACAAAGTCGGTAGGACTCGAATCCAGCAGTGCGAATGGTTCAAGTACGAGCAACAGAGTCCAGTAAGAAGTTGTAAGATGACAGATCAGTAGAAGCCTGGAGGATAGAACTGATGATGATTATGATGATGATGATGATGATGATGATGATGATGGCGGGGATGATTCAAGTTGGATACTTCTTTGATCTGATGATGCAGTGATAAACAGATGACAGTTCAGTTCAAGTGCCAGGCACCACGAGGGAAGTTTGTCACTGCACACACCCACACTTCGGGAGCTGTCTCTGCTGTACGACCAGGAGCAGGGGTGGCATGTGCCCCACCTAAGGTACGTATTGGCCCAACTAACCGAAGCTGGCAGTGACGCCATTGTCTGGAGCTTACCAGCGGATCCACTTCTCTGTGCTCTCGCCCGCGCGGATCCCAACTTCGGAAGCTTCAACATCTTCAACGCACTTCCTCTTGTTGTTAATGAACAAGCTCCGTTCGGCTCAGAATGCTTCCATTCGTCAAGACATTTAATCTCACCGGATCTTTCGACCTGTAAAGAAGAAGAAGAATATCATATTGTGATCAAGTACTGCCATTGTCTCTTTGTGCCAATACAGCGCCCGGGTTTCCATCTCTATCCACTCATCTCTGTCCGCTAACAGCTCAGTAGGCTGGTCTGAAAACACCAAGCAAGTCTCATCTCAAAGGTTCTCAGCGCGACTGTGGCTTCAGTCAGGCACAGCTTCTTTGGCCGAGAACAACTCCCATCGAGAACACATCCATAACTCTATCAAAGGCAGTATTGAATGACAATGAGATGGTTCAAAGCCTATCTAGCATGTTGACGATCCTGATGTGTTACCTATCACAAGTGCATTGTTTATGCTGTTGATGTGTCTCGACTCTTATGATGATGGTATACAACCTCACTGCCATCATGGAACTATATATAAGCTCGTTTTTCCCTCCTTAGACCTGTTCCAAGTTCCCATTACCCATTAACACCAAGAAAGCATACACAGCCCTCCAAGACTTAGCAGCCCAAAGCCATCAACTCAATTCCACCAACCATGCCACCCAAACAGGCCACTCGCAAAACTGGAAAAGCCGGACCAGGAAGACCCAAGAAGACTACCGCGATCGACACTGGCCTTCAAGCCCCCAGCCAAGCCATGAAAAACACCTTCAGCAAACCACCAGCCCCAACCCACCCCTTCACTCGCAACGAACTTCTCAAGAGCCTCCTCCCCCGCGCCGGCTACGACTACTCCATGTTCCACCTCGTCCACCCCGACGGCATCAACCACGAGAACTACCTCGCCATTGACCCTGAGCACGCCGACTGGCTCATCACCGCTCTGTTCAAAAACAGCGGCGGTATGAACCCCTATGCCTATGGCTACGACCACCAAGACCAAGTTGGTACGCGTAGCCACTTGCACCTCGTCGTCGAAAGCAGTCTGGCCACCCTCTTCAATGCGCTGCACGACGTTGCCAGCGAGTCTGACCTCGCCGAGATGAACCTCATCGGCAATGACACCGACAAGGCCGGTGCTGGATACCTTTCCCCCTTTTGGGAGCAGGTAGTTACCGACACAAAGTACTCGGGGACCTGGTTCCACATCGACGCCCCTCGAGGGCAGGGACAGGACGGACATGACAAGCCCATCGTCCTCGGTGGTCAGAAGTGGAAAGTGCCCAAAAATTGGACCGGATACCTTCGCACCAGTCCGCCCATGACCCGAGCACGAGGCCGTGAAGCCACGGCCCCCTATCTCTGCTCCATGTCTCACCCTAATCCCGAACATGTGTACTACATTCCCTCTCCTGAACAAGTGCACTACTTCCCCACCGGAGCTCCTCCGGGTCCCGGATACAAACCCCTCACGACCGTAAACAACATTCCCAACCTCTCATCACCATCCACCAGTGAAGCTCTCCGTAAAGCTTGCCTAGCCCTACACTCTCTCACGGCGCTCATCCTCGACGCGCGCGAGTACGTCATCGAGCGTCCTGGGCGCTTCCACTCCAGTAACCTTCCTTCCACTGATCCGCTCGTCTTGGCTATTGACCAGTTCCGGAACTACCTTGAATCTGTCCCCGGTTTGCAATACGAGGAGCCTATCCAGCAGGCCTTTTATTCCTACCATGCCACCTTGTTCCGCTTGGAGCTTCCTGTACCGGCCGGACTGTTTGGCGGTAATGGGACGACCATGTGTCAGTTCAAGCCGGTCCATGTCTCGAGGGAGACGGGGAAGATGGTGGACGAATCGGTCATGGTGGCCAGTGTGAGCTCGGCAGGGTCGTCGGATGTGGAGGAGGACGAGGACGAGGAAGAGAAGCATTTGTCATCGGATACAGAATCCGATTACGCTTGCAGTGGTTATGCTGGATCTCGTTCGGCCAAGAAGGTTGGGAGGTGGCCTTGAAGGCGTCGCGCATGGATAAGACGGGCGGTTGCCAATGTTCTTTTGTACTGACGGAGACCCTCTAGTTATGTGTTCGTTTCGAATAGAGTTGCTTTTAGTATTATAATTCGGATGGTTTGAGTGAATCTTGTAGTTCTGTGATACGTCAACGCGCACATCCACGAAAAGATTGAGTAAAGAGATAAGGACACGAAATTGATCATGCATAGGAAGTCTATTGAATGGACCAAGAAATGTGTCCACCTGAAAAGCAATTTCTCCCCAAAACCCAACACCAATAGCCTTTACCGAGGCCTTGTAACCATCATAATCATGACACGAAAATAACCAGTGATTAAGCCAACTCATCTAACCTTCAAGCTGTTCCCCTGTTCATATGCCTGCATTTAAAGCTGGCCAAGACCAAGGTGGTTGACATCGGCCTTAACGATACGGAACGTGTTGGTGTTACCCATACCACCCTTCCAGCCCTGAACAACGACAACGGTCTCGCCCTTGTTGAGAATGTTGAGGGCAATGGCGTGGCTGAGACCCCACTTGATGCGACGATCAACATCCTCCTGCCAGTTGACCTTGGTAAAGTCGGGCTTGGACTCGGGGAAACGGAAGGGGTAGACACCACGGTAAAGATGGGCGAACCTCGAAGAGGAATCGTTCCTGGTGATCATGATAATGGGAGCCACAGGGCGGTACTTGGAGATGAGACGAGCGGACTCGCCGGATGTGGAGAGAACAAGAATGGCAGCGGCGTTAAGGTCGAGGGAGGCGCGGACAGCGGCCATGGCGCAAGACTCGACAACGGAGACGGGGCGCTTGGCCAAGCTGCAAAGCTCCTCGAAGTGGCTGACGTAGGGGATGGTGTTCTCGGCCTTGAGGACGGCCTCGCTCATCTCACGGACGGCCTCGTTGGGATAAGCACCCTTTGCGGTCTCACCAGAAAGCATGACGCAGTCAGCACCATCGGTAACAGCGTTACCAACATCGCTGATCTCAGCGCGGGTGGGTCTGGGGTTCTTGATCATGGACTCGAGCATCTGGGTAGCGCAGATGACGGGCTTGCCGGCAATGTTGCACATGGCAATGATCTTCTTCTGAGCAGCGAAAACCTCGGCGGCGGGAATCTCGATACCCAAGTCACCACGGGCAACCATGACACCGTCGGTCTCGGCGAGAATCTCAGCGAAGTTGTTGAGACCCTGCCTGTTCTCGATCTTGGCGATGATCTGGATGTGCTTGCCCTCAGCGCCGAGGACCTCACGAATGTCCTTGATGTCCTGACCGCGGCGGATAAAGGCTATTATCAGATGTTAGCAATCATCCCAAGTATCGCAGATTTTCCCCGGTTGAACTCACAAGCAAAGACAATGTCGACGTTGTTCTTGACACCGAACCTGAGATCGGCCTTATCCTTCTCGGAAAGAGCAGGGAGATCGACATCGGTGTTGGGAAGGTTGACACCCTTGCGGGAGGAGATGAAGCCGTTGTTGCGGGCCTTGACCTTGATGGTCTTGTCATCGACAACCTCGAGAACCTCGAAGGCGAGGACACCATCGTCGACGTAGATGATACGGCCGGGAGCAATGACCTTGGTGATGTTCACATAGTCGACGTACCTGCAATGATGTCAGCGGTGATCGGCCCCACAGGCACATGCCCAAAAGCAGATCCATTTGAACTTACATGTTCTCAGTAGAGCACGCAGTCTTGTACTGCTCATCGGTGGTGATGTTGAGAATGGCACCGGCGGAGATGGGAAGATCTTCATCGTTCGGGGTGTTGCCGGTACGGATCTCAGGGCCCTTGGTGTCAAGGGCAATGGCGATAGGACGGCCAGACTGGACCTTCTCGGCCTCGCGAGCATTGTCAATGACGGATTCTATAGTTGGCTCAGTGTTAGCTGGTAAGCTGTGCAGCAGGACTTGTGCAAAATGAGGCGCCAATGGTCTCGGAAAGCTAAGGCGCGTAGAAGCTTGGCGGTCCGTACACCATCGGCGGGTTTTCAAAAGGTGCCGCCAGAAGTCAGGGAGGAAGAATACGTACGGTGATACTCGTAGCTGCCGTGGGAGAAGTTCATGCGAACGACGTTGAGACCACTGTCGCGGAGCTTGTTGATGGCCTCGACCGAGTTGGTCTTGGGGCCAATGGTGCAGATGATGGAAGTGCGGCGGAACTCGCGAGCGGGCTGGAACTCAGTGTTGAGCTGAGAGAGCCACTCAATCTTGCCTCCAAGGTTGAGGTGGTCAAGCGCAGTAGCGGCCATTGTGAAGGTGTCTGTGTGGTGTTGAGAGATGATGTCGGTGTAGATTGGAGAAGCGCGCGGGGTTGACGCGAGCTTTGGGGTATGTGTAGGGAAATCTGCAGGATCGACAGCTTTAGCGTCAGTAAATAAGCTTTCAACCTAGACAAGCGCAATGCGCAAAACTAACAATGGCAGGACAAAGGGTGCGCAGTGCTGGTGCAGAAGCGAGGGAGAATGGTGAAGAGGTGTTGGAGGGAGGAAATTTTGTTGGATCTTTTTATCGGTTTGATCCCAAAGTTGGGGGGGCGCTGTTCTGTCCAGCTCAATTTACCCCACGTCTCGCAGCTGGAGCCCAGACTTTGGAGAAGGGGAGCAAAATGATGACACAACATGGAGCCCGTACGAAGGAGATCCGAATCCGAACTACCCGCCTCCCCCATCATGGTGTTTGTGGCACTTCCACTTCTTTCAATTTAGGGGGAATGGAAGCAATTGGGGAACAGCTGTCATTTCTGTCAAACGTACCTGGGACACCGAAGCTGATAATTCAGTTGTTCAGATCTCGAGACGGAATCTGGAGCTGAAGCTTGGGGATGAAGAAGGACGGGGAAATGTTGAGGAGGAGAAAAAAGTTTGGGGAGAGGGAGAGGAAGAGAGAGGACAGAAATCAGAAAGCATGAACTGAACACCAAGACCGGAGGGAAATGAACCTGGATCTTTCTTTTTTTTTTTTTCCTGCTTTCCACTTCTCGTTTCGCACAGGCTCGAACCAATCTTTGACGGGCTGTTGCGCGATAAAAACTGATAAGAGAAGAGAAACGCCTGCACCACTAGCACACCACGCCTGCACCACTGGTTCCCTTCCTTCCCCTTGTTTGGCTCATTTTGGTACCTATCTCTCGTTGACTCCTTCCCCATGGCGAAAGCGGCAGTGCGGCCCTCGAAACGTCGACGGAAGGTTGGATCCCTCTTCGCATCCGCTCTTGACGCCCGGCCCCCGTGTCGGCGTCTTCGCGGAGGCAATTGGGAGCTCTGGAAGCTGCAACCTTGTCATCCCACCAAAGCCCACCAAAACAGCACCCAAGCCGCCACTGGCCGGTCAGTGCCGCGCAGCTCATGCCTGCTCTCTGCCCCTCGCCCCCACTCAAGGTCGCTGACCATGCCCCGCTCCGGCCCAAAAGGGAATCGTCAAGCCAACCCTAAATTTGGCCGGACTGGCATGGGCACAGACCATTAGTCTAACCGATCATCGCTCCGTTGGCTCCACCGATGATGGACCCTCTCGAAGACCGCCAAGAGAAGTCACGAGCTTCCACACGTGATAATGCCAAGATCATCTCGAGCCTGAACTCCCCGGTTCCATGTCTCCTGACAATCCCTGGCCCGTGTTCTTCTTCTCCTTCCAGCCTTCCAGCCCCGCTCCGCACGATCCTTATCCGCTGTGTCCCGGCGCCAGAGGTACCTCTAGGCCGCTTTCCCGCCTCCCTGTGATCGCCCCGTTATACGTTTGCCCACCGCTCACCCGACGCCTTGTGTGGTGCAGGCACTCGAATCCTCCCCCGTTGAAACACCTTCCTGACCTGCAACACCGCTCCGCCCCCCCGGGAATATCATCATCACCACCACCATCGACATCGACCACCCGACGGCGCCAATCCCGAAATCGATTTGTCGCATCGCATATCGCATCGCATATCGCATCGCATCGCATCGCGTTTCCTCCTCTTCTCGATAACTCTTTTTTTGTCGCATCCAACAAGACCACTCCTCAAGATGGTGGTGGGTACCCCGAAGTTTCTTGCGTCGTTAGCGTTGTTGTTCTACATCCTCCGTCCGAATGTACAGAGATCCCCGGCCCCTTCTCCGGATTTTCCGATCTTGTCATTAATCTCCATCGTCTTGCCCTCGAACTCGCCTGCTGCTGCTGCTGCTGCCGCTTCGTCGCTTGCTGTTCAACGGAGTTCTAAGAATCTCTTCTCCCAGCTCCTCGATTTGCTGACACTAGGCTTATGGTCGAAGCTCGGACGTTTGAGCCACTATGCCTTTGACGCTGTCCTGCGTAAGTTCCAGTTCCAGAAAGAACGATCGATCGCGGTCGGTTCTCGTGGCCTGTTTTCGGGTTTCCACTGACTCGATGTGGGTTGTGTTTAACAGTTTCGGCATTCCTCGCTGGAATGAAGCGCTCGACCGGTCTGACGTGAGTTGCTCCGATGCGCTCCCTACCCTGCGGACACCGCCCCTCCGATGCCTCGCTCCCTATTTCGAACCCGAACCCGCCGACCCATTCATGCCTCCCGGTGGCATTTTCGAGCGAAACTGACATTTGGTGATCACAGCTTCAAAACTGACAAGGTCGCTGGCGAGAACAAGGAAGTTGGAAAGTGGGTTGACAAGTATCTCGGCGTCGGCGAATGGGTGATGGACCAGTCCGTTGCCATTGCTGGATCGAGCGGCTGGTTCGACAGGACCCGATAAATGGCGTATGGAACAGAACACTGCGAAACTCGGATGCGTTTTGGTCGACAACGTCCTTTACAGCCGAGGAGCGTGGATCGAATCAAGTGTCCTTGTCGAAGAAGGCGAGCCGATCAGGAATCGGCTTTTACTCGAGCTGGAGGAGGGGAGTGGGGCGCCATGACAGGAGGATTGTCGTTTTCCACCACACGTATATACATCTTTTGGACAGAATGGCCAGTCGTTATATTTGTCGAAGAGAGGAAGCAGAGAAGGTCCTTTTGAGTCTGGCCAGTTTTGCCGGCTCAAGGTACTGATCGGCCTCCTCTTATCCGACAGTGGGTGCTAAGTAGCTAGGCTGGGTAGGGAAGGGGGTGGATCTTTGAAGATGGGCGTTCGGGAAGCGGTTCTGATGGCCGCGGGATGCATACCTTATTTCTTTTTTTGTGTGTCTTCCGATAGGGTTTCTAGATCAGGAACAACCGCACTTTGATTTCCAGGGACCTTTCCAAGGGGTCTCGCAGCCGTTTTCGTGGCCCAGAGTTTGCGCGTGTTCGTTGTCTCCGCAAGCTGTTGCTGTAGGGCTCAAAGTTCAGGGCGTGATCCCGTGGTTTCCCGACCCTTGTTCCGGGTGTTAGCCGAGCTATTCGCAAGGATGCAGCTCTGGGGCTGTTGACAAGTCCAGCCAGCCAGTCAGCCAGCAAACAAGGGGGTTGCCCGCCAGCCACGCCAGTGCGATCCACGATTCTGGGTTCAGGGCATCTGCACCACGAGTCACTGCCCTTGTTGATGGATCACATCGGGGAAGTCAATTTGGTATTTGAGAGATCCATTTCTGTGTTGAGACCTTTTTCGTCATGCACATACAGGTCTGTGGTAATAAACATCATCACTGAAACATCCGCCAAACCATATATCCCAAACTCTCACTCACAATCACGACAAACCAGCATTAACGATATGCTCAACTACTCCGCCTAGAGGTTCTTAATCTCATACCTCGTCCGCAGCAATTCACCATATCGGATCAACAAAAACGGCACCGGGATCAAGGCCACAGCGACGAACGCCAACAGACTGTTTCCCCATCCCAGCCCCAGCGTGTCGTACATCCGCAAGCCGAAGATGGGAAGGACAGCTCCAAAGACACTTCTCGCTACCGTGTTGGCGGCCAGGGCAGATGCGGCGTAGATGGTGAAGGTGTCAATCAAGGCCTATCACGATTCATCAGTTTCGTCCATGATTACCTCCGACAAGCAGGCGAAGAGTACTTACCATGCTGATAGCCATGAAAATAACGATGTTGCCGAACCCGATCAGAGCGTGGCTCATAATGGGTACAATCCAATGGACATGGTACTCGGCCGTCCAGCCATAGATGAAGAAACCGGCGGGCAGCAAAATAGCACCGATGGGGAGAACCCTAAGCCGATCCTCGGGAGTGCATTGCCCCTTGCCGTCCGGGCCGGCTTTGGCCTTCATGATGCGGTTGCTAGCGACGCTGAAGAAAACGAGGCCAATGAGGGAACCGACACCCATGCCGACGAAAACCAGGCCGACGATCTTGGTGCCTGTGTTGTACCCTCGTTATTAGCACTTTGCAAAGCAGGAGGGAGGTGCGCCTGCCACATACCAAAGTTATAGGTCTCCGGGTTAGTAAACACCCTCGAGATTGTGGTAAACATGAGGTACATGTACCCATACACGACGGCGATATAGATGGCAAAGACGATGCAAATCGGGCTCAACACGAGCATCTTCAGCGGCCTCACAATGCTGCGTTTGAAGTAATCCCTCGGGCTCAGTCCGATATCCAGCTTACTCCTCAGCAACTCATTACCCGTCTCCTTCCTCAGCCTGTTGACCCTCCTCTGCAGCAAAATAGGAGCGTACGACTCCCTTCCGAAAACGAGCATGCACAGCGCCACCACGCCCGCCAGGATCGTCAGGATCCAAAACACCCAGCGCCAGCCCAGGTGCGAGTCGCTGACGACACCGCCTATGATGGGGGCAATGATGGGTCCCAAAAGCACGCCCATGGTCATGAGCGCCATGGCCGTCGCCCGCTTCTCCTGCGTGATCATATCGGAAATCGTCCCGCCGCCGTTGGTGACGGCACAAGATCCAAAGATACCCGACAAGAACCGAAAAGCAATAAGCGCGTTGAGATTCGGCGCCTCGGCACACGCAATCAGAAAAGCGATAAAACCCACGTTACACACGTGATAGACTATCAGCCGTCCATAGATCTCGCTCAGGGGCGCAATCACCAGGGGTCCCGCGGCGAAACCGAGGATGTACACCGATACCACGAAGGAAGCCAGTTCGGGCGAGGAGTTGTGGAATTCTTTCATCACGAAGGGGACACCCGGAGCGAAGATGGAGGATGCTAGCGGCGCGATGAAGGTTTGCGCGCTGATGAGGCCCACGTTGAGAATCTTTTGCCAGCGGGGCCAGTTGAAGGGGTTTTCGGGGTCGTTTTCCGACCACCACACTATGTTCGCCTCGTCCTCTTCGGATGTGGTGGCGCCAGCATCGTCTTGTGGGGAGCCACTATGTGAATCGCTGGAGGAAGTAGACTTGCCGGCTGCTTCCTTTTCTATGTCATGATCATGGTCATGTTGGTGATGATGATGGCTGGTATGGCTGGCATGACTCCGTGCTCGAGCGAGAGAGTTGCGCCGGATGGCCTCTTTCCGTCGCTTCTCGCCTTGTTCGTCTAACACGTAGCCGATGTCGGACGGGATGTCGGCGTCGTGACCTTCGTCGATGGCTTGTTCTATCGATTTTTGTCGCTGTAGGGCGAGTCGTTCTGCTTCTTCCGGGGTAGAGGAATGGCGGTGGTTGTTGTTGTGGTGCTCGTCTTTGCTGACTGGAGCAGCTTGCCCCGGGGGTTGCGATCCCGTCATATCGGTGTGAGGTGCTCAGTAAGCGCAGCGCGGGCCGTTCCTTGAGACGAACGTCAGCCATTGTTACTGGTGAAGTTGTGAATGATGACATCTGTTCTGTGCTGGAAAGGAGTAGGATTTTAGTTCTTCAATGGTTTAGAATAACCCCGTCGACTTAGACCACGATCGCGATAATACCAGCCAGGGAAGATGGTGGATCGCGGAGTGAGTGGAGGCCAAACCTTATTTCCCGCGGGATTTCTCCCACGTTTTTCGATGAAAATCAGTGGGACCTGCCATGTTCTTGTTTCAGGGGACTTGGACGGGATATAAAACAACTCCACACATACCTTGATGGTTCAATATTCTGGCGAAGAGTATTCCTCGTTGTAAAATGCCGTCGTCAAGGTTCCGAGTGACGGCAATGAGATGCTCTGGCAGTCGTGAAGGTATAGGACTACGACTTGTAGTGTAGGGAACGAGGTAAAAACACAGCAAGCGCAAAAAAAAAGGCCCAGTCACAAACAGAAGAGGAAAGGGAACACACAGTCGGCAATTCGGCAAGGGGAACAAGCACTTTTTAGAGGAGAAGGAAGGAAAGGAAGTCTACATGTAGGTGAGATAAAGTATGGGTAAACATTTCCTTACCAGCCGCTAAAATCTCATTTTGCACAACGTACAAGAGAGGAGTGAGTGCGAATGGAGCCCTTATAGGGACTGTGATTCCGTGGGGCCGAAAGAGTCCATTCGTCACTCGGTCGCCATCACGAACGCAACAACGCTTGTTCTCCAGGTTCCAGCGTAGCGGCTGGGTGAGAGCGGGCAGTCCAGACTGTCCGTAGCGTCACTTTTGGTCTTTCTAGACTCCCAACACGCGTGAAGTGCGACCTCGCACTTCCCGGAAAGGAAAGGTGCCAACCCAAAGGACGGCGGCAGGGAAATAGATCGGACGTTGCGAGGTTCGATGGTTGTTGTGCATAAAAGCGTGCACAAAACCAGTCTTCCATGGCTATTCGGAAGAGCACATACGCTACCGGGAACATGTCGATCCGGGGATAAGGTATATTTCTCGACAATGAATCCAACCACGCCCTTCAGCGGACAATGAATCCAACCATGCACACCCTTCAGCGGGAGAGCGGCATCCCCCGACCCTTCACAATTTCCACATTTGTCAGAAAGCTAAACACCACCAGTCTTATAGGACACCCAACACCCTCATATGTAGGGCGGACAGCGGCACGATGCCGATGCCGGAACAAAATCCCGACACAACTAACCGTCGTCGGTCGAAGAAGCAGAGGGGAAGCATTAGCAGGCTGGGGAAGTTAGCCTACAGTACAATACAATACTGGTTTGTTTGTTAGTTTGGTTCTTCGGACATGGGTTGAACAAGAGAGAACTGGAGCCCTCATTGGCCTTCTTTTACCTTTCGTTTAAAGCAACTGACAATGACCAGGGTCTAGTACGCCACGTCTTTTCTCTCTCTCTCCGTCTGCTCTTCTGCCTCTCTCCGTCTCTCACAAGGCCCTTGGAGTAGAGTCCCCTTCCGCTCGAAGCCCGAACGCTTTTCCACTCTCAGTGGCTCGAAGGGTGTGGAACTGGGCGTTTTTGGTACCAAACTAACAAACATACCTACCAATTGAATGGTGGCGTTGGGAACCGTCGGCGGATGCACAAAGCCGTCCGCCGAGCCAACACAAGCTTTCTTCGCTCCCACTCCCCAGAAGATTGGTTCATGTTGCTGATTGGACCGTTGCCAAGAAGTGTCTTGCCGGTATCCTATCACCTTCCGTTTTTGGCGGAGCGGGAAGAGGGGACAAGGCCCACAGTGAGCACGTGAGCACAAGAAACTTAAACGCATTGCATGTAGTGTCAAGGTACCTAAAGTTCACACCCGATGTTTCACCAGACAGACACCAGAGTCGCCATGAATGGAATTTGGGATTGGGCCGCACGCTCGCAGTGTCTGTGAACGGAGGTAAGCTTCTTATCTCCGGATATAGATAGGTAGGTAGCAGCACTCCTTGAGTCAAACTCACTGTATAAAGCATACCCGAGTAAGCCTCCAAGGGTAGTATCGGCATGGCCATATTACTCTGGCGAATCATTGAATAATAAACATATCCCGCTTGAGCTGTACATAATATCAACATTTCGACCAGATGTGTTCTCTCCCGTCGCCATGGGTCTCCTAGAGCCTCGTGCATGGGTTGTTCCAAGTTGCATCTCATGATGCTTCCTCTTAAATGTTGTACCACACCGGCACTTCCTTCTGGGAAACATTCTTCCAATAAATCTTACATGCTGGCGAAGTACAGCATATGTCGTTGACGTCTGGTATTGAGGGGTGTATGCTAGAATAGGTACTACCTATGGTACCTACATACCATACTTTCTCGAGAACTAAGGTCATCAACGAACTCGCTTGACGGTTCCTTTCGGCGGGAGCAGCGTTTGCGTTGTAAAAGGGAACCGGGTCAGGTAGGCATAAGGTGGTGACCCGAGCTCATAACCTGAAGGAAGGTTGGTTGGAAATCGAAGGATATTGGGAACGGTTCGGTTCGGGAAAAAAAACAAGGAAAAAAAAAAAGAAAAGAAAAAAAAAAAAAAAAAAAAACCCCACTAACTATAGTAGATCTTGATGGAGAAGTACTTCACGTGGATAAGAAGACGATAAATAGACCGAAAGAGGTTGAAACTATAGGTGAATTCGTCGTCTTTAAATTAAGTCCCGCCGAATATCCTTTGATGTGCGAAGGATGAGACTGACACTTTTCATCTTCAGCTTCAGGGGCTCTTTAAACCCTAACCCCGAGTGAGCACTAGCTGTTGCATCATAATGATCATGTCCGACCGTCAAAGGGGACCTCGAGGCTTTGTCTTGGGGCGATTGGTTTTTGTTGGATGATTGGACAATTTCCAAGAGCTCAATTGAATGATGGGCCATGTGATAGCTTGAAGGTGGCCACCTTGGCGACGTACTGGCGTATCTCAATTGGAAGATAAACCTTTCAGACTTACATAGACAAGTTCGAACTGGTTCAACCATTTGCTGACCGGGTGTATTGATCAACTTACCCTTCATTACTTGTTCTCCGGGGATTCATCACTCAGCCACCGCGACATGATGGTATTTACCTACTTCGCCCGTCTCCCTGCCGAACTTCAAGACCTGGTCTGGGACCATGCAGCCGCCCTCTCGCCATGCCTTCACTTTTTCCAGAAGCTCCCAGACACCGACTGGATCGACTGGGACATGCATCTCGTCCCAGACCGACACCAATCCGCGGACCTGAACCTGCGAAATCTTTCACTCACCTGCCATGACGCCCGCTGCGCCGTGATCCGACACATTCGGGCCATCAAGCACAAGACACTTGTGCCCATGCCCAGATATGGTAGCCCGCCTGCGCCAATGACCAAGTTGGCCCTCAATCTGACCACCGATCTCGTCTGCTTCGGAGGAGCAGACGCCGGACCAAAGGAGACCATGACGGCGGTGGATTGGGCTGATTTCGAACACATTGTATTTGCGGGCGCCCGCCAGTTCGCGGTCAGGTATTTCCGACCGGGATGGAACGTGTGGGGGAATCCTGATGACGACGAGGGGGTTGGACTGAGCCTTGAGGAATTGCAGGCTATGTGGCGGCATGAGTGTATGCACTGGACTCGTGTCGGGGTTGCGGGGGGTCCGGGGCCAGACGGACCTGACGGCAACGAGGAACTGAGGAGGAATTTGGAGATCCAGTATCCCGATTCTGATCCGCCCTTTTGCGCACGTTGTGTGGCTAACGTAATGGGGAGGTTCGAGAGGCTGAAGGAGTTTTGGCTTATTGTTGATCCGGACTTCTTGGACATAGTGGGTGCGGCGGAGGACAAAAAGGGTGGTGAAGACAAACACAATCAAGGGATGGGTGAAGATGGGAAAGGGACTGAAATGTCGGCCGCTGGACCAACAAAGCACCGGGCCTTTCACTCGTACAGCCGAACGTATTTCAGTCTGGACGGCCCTGAGGTGGAAAGTGAGCTGAGAGGCCCTATGAGGGCGTTGCAGGCTATCAGAGACAACTTGGTTCGTCTCCCCTTCCCCGTCTTCCACAAAGTTGATATGAAGGACAGCCAGCTAACAATCCCCAAGGAAGTAGCGTCGATGTTGTCCGCTTCTAGGCCGGAGTGGACGAGCCATGTTCGGTATGGATTGTTGTCGTGGCGAGATGACCGGAAGAGGAAGTGAAGAGGATTACCTCCATGGTGCTGGTTGTGGCTTGGTGGTGTGATACATGGGACAATATCATAGTCCTGTTGTCGTCGTCATCGTCGTCGTCAAATCCGTTCCCTGGGACCATATATCGCGAAGATTTTCAGGGGCTTGAAACCGTTGGTCTTTAGAAAACGGGGATAAAGGAGCAAATAATGGCATTTACTGATATTAGGAATTTTGCCTGTCCTCGCTGCTCAATGTCATGTCATTGTGAGAAGAACTTGTCGTCACGGTGTATTGCAGCGCATCTCGGCGCATCTGGGCCTCGGTGGAAGTGCGGGAATCAATCGATAATCCATGACCAAATTGGGAATGAAGTTTTCTGAGGGTATCGTGACATATGTCGGCGACTGTCCGGAGTTTGTGCAGCGGGAGATGGGGGAGGAGTTCGGGAGAAAAAAAGTGCCGATGTCTCGGGAGCGTCTCACAACCCCGGCCCTGGTGGTTTGATGTCATCGAGAGCGGGTTAGTGAGGCAGCTAACAGTGGCTGACAGCCCAGGGCTTGCGGGGGTCTTTAAACGCCGTCATAGCGCTTGCTTCCCCTAACTGGGCACGCCCTGACGCCGAAGCGAGAAACATCCGAACCAAAAATCCAACCTCACCTAACTTCATCTCCTGCATCTCCATCTTCATCCATCGAGGTCACCATCCGTACGACCTCATATCATCCACTCAATACGAGCGCCGGAATTTTAAGCTTATTCGAAATGCCTGCACGTTGACAGATTGATGCAACGGGGTCTCTCTGCGCTAACAGAAAGAAACACCAGGATCAAGGTCCAGAACTGTCATCGACCACGACCTCGCTCTGATGAACCTCACTCCTGCCATCGGGAAGATACCCAAATCGAATCCCGGGCGCCAACTCTTACAACGGCTCACTCTCAAGCCTCGGTAGACTCCAAGGCTAGCTTTTCCAGAAAAGGCTTCTCCTTGAAACTTCCCGAATGCTACCTTTCAAAATGGTAAAGCAGTGAGCAGTGAGCAGTAAGCAACGTCTCCGAGCGTGTGTGGTTCTCGGGTTCTTCCTTTGCCATGAACTTGGAAGCAACAACACTTGCGTTTCAGGATCCCCAAGTTCCATCCAGAATCAGCCCCCAGACCGCCGACAAGATCTGCCAAGGTTGAGGTGAATCTCAGCATGGACCCAGAGTTCACCAGGCTGATGAGATGGTGTTCTGTTTTACCGCCTATGGAGTCTGGGCAGGGGATTCCCCTTGCCTAACCACAACTACTTGACACAGGGACAGCAATACCTTGTCTGATATAGGACAACAAAAACAATGCCCCCCTTTTCCCCAGTACGTGGTCTGTTGTGTGCCTGTATGATCACCTTCAAGGGCAACCCATCATATGAACTTTGACCCTGGATCCAGCTCGCCTGGAGGTCGTGTTTGTTTCTATATAACTTGACTGTCCTCCCGTAAACATCACCACTTTCGCTTTTCCCATCATCATTCAGCTTCACTCTCTTCTTTCGGGTCTTCGGTCTCTACAGTTCTGGCAACTATTTCCTTCTTCTCACTCTTTCAGCAGTATTACTACTCTTTCACTTGACTTATTTCCAAACCGCTCGGCCGGTCTTCGATTCTTCCATATGCAGCATACTTGCATCCTTTTAAACTACCGGCTTTATCACCTGTCGGATCAGAAAAGGCTTGATCATCATGTACTCCAAACTCGCCCTTACCGCTCTCCTTCTGGCTACTGCTGAAGCTCGCTTCGGCCAGGAGCAGTCTGTAGCCCAGATAATCTCCTCTCTCAGCAACTTCGGCAGCCCAGGCGTTGCTCCCACTCTTGCCGGTTCCACTCCCGGTGTCCTGCTCGCCGGTGCCAACGCCTGTGACAAGGTCAGTACATCTAAAGCTTGCAAATATCGTTCGTCACTAACACTCTGTCTAGCTCACCCTTGCCGACAGAATTGTTTCCGAACTCGGCAATGACAAGGCCGTCATTGACGCCGCGAAGAAGCTGGTTGCTGCTGAAAAGAACTTCAACCCCTTTGTTGTCTCTGTTCCTTCCATCTGTTCCGACCCGGCTCTGCCCGCCACTAAGGAGCTCAGGGGCATCGTTCCCCTTGTTGACCCGGATGTGGCTGGCGCTGATGTTGCGAATGCCGCCTCGGCCAAGTCTCTCACCACTCCGTTCGCTGCCGATGGATTGAGTGTTGCGGATATCGTGGCTGCCAATGGCTTCACCAACTTTACTGCTCAGAGCGCCAGCGGCTCCAGCACCACTCCCGCTGCTGGTAACAACAACGGAAACAACAACAATAATAATAACAACAATAGTAACAACAACGGCAACACTGGTGCTGTTACCTCCGCTGCCACCTCCGCTGCTCCTGCTGCCACCAGCGCCGCCTCCAAGGTCAGGTGCGGTAAGGTCAGGACTCTGACCACCATCGTCCAGCCCGCCGCTACCTCCGCGGCTGCTGACATCGGCAACGGTAATAACAACAACAACAACAATAACAACAACGGCAACGCCAACGCCAACAACGGCAACAACGGCGTCCAAAAGTCCACCCTGGCCGGCGCCGATTTCGGTCTCTGCGTGCCCACCATGAGCTTCGTCGGCGGCCGGGCCAACCGCAAGGCCACCGAGTTCACCTTCCAGGCCAAGGACGCGCTCGTGGCCAAGGGCCAGCAGGAGGCGCTCAACCCCAACATCATCACCAACCGCATCTGCGACCAGCTGACCAACGTCTGCCAGGCCAACGCGGCGGCCAAGACGGCGTGCTTGGATGCCAAGGCCCAGATCCAGGCGCTGGGCACGAGGGACGCTGCTACGGCGCAGAAGTGGAATGAGTTGCTGGGGTTCGCTGGGACTGATGTTTCTCAGTAAGCAGTGTCGGGCGGTGCTTGAAAAGTTGAGGGGCTTGGGGGGTGTGAAGAGGGTAGGATGGATGGTTTGGTGATAACACAGTACCTAGGTATTAGGACTTTGCCTAAATACATGTGAATACTTGGAGCTGAACTCGGATTTTGCGTTGCTGTTCTTTCTGTCTTGCACTTGTGATATCACACCTCAATGCGCATTGCTTCATTGCTTTTGAAGTCGTCCAGCTATGTAGCCGCTTTGATGGGAATACGAGTTATAGACTGCTTGAGTTAGTCTTTCCACCTATCGAGACCTACCAAACGGTTTCATATTCCATGTCCCAAGGACTAAGCGTTGAACCTGGGCTAACACAATGCAACTAGGCAAAGCCAGGCGATAACCCTTCTGATGCCGTCTAATGAGACCAGAGATGTACCAGACGGAAGAAGATACCAACAGTAGCGTCTGATGCAATCTCGGCGTTGCACCGTCGTATTCTTTCGGTAGGTTTCCCTTCAACGAGAAGGTTAGTTGTCCGAGTTTTGGAAAGAGTGCACGAGCTACAGTTGGGTACCATAAGTCTGACAACAAAACAATGTGACTACCTCCTTAATTGAAATGCGGCCTTTCCAAGGCATATTGCCCCTTTTCTCGCATTAGCTATCTTCTTATCCAGGTCAAAAATCGTTGTTGCGGGGTTATTTCCCTGGAGTGTCCAAGTAGCTCGATTTACTATTTATTCGGACTGCTCTCACTACCTCAAAGCCGATGCTCATAAGACGCCATGGGATTTGGAAGCAAGCCAAATTCTTTAATAACGAAGGAAAATTACAGGAATTATTTATTTCCCTCCATGGTGGTCTTTTCGAGACAGATGAAGTGGTCGTGTTTTGGCGAGTTAATATGTAAAAGTGGGGTGTGCACACAGACTTATGGTGCTATACTGTAGGTAATCATATTCTGTGTTTTGGGCAAGTGCCCTCCCTTCGCGGCTTCGCCTCCCTCTGAATTGTGATGGGATAAACATCCCAATTTGGGGCAAAGGACCTTTTTAGGTAGTCCCTTTGATGCCAAGCCCATCAAACAACAACAGCATCCAAAAAGATCGGGATTCCGGTAGGTCAGGATAGGCGGGCAACCCGGAATCGGTTCCGGCGCATCCCAACACCAGTGTATGGAATCCTTTTCGGACTTCGGAGACGTCTTTTTCTTCCAACACATGGAATCCCGGGGTTAAATCCCTTATAAATCCAGCCAGATCGTGGGTTCGGAGTTCCACTCAAACCCAAGCTCGCAAGATGAATTGGTAATCGACGATCGCCGAGTCTCCATTGTTGAATTGGGTTACAACCCGCCCAATCGTCCCCTCTGCCTCTCTCTCTCTCTCTCTTTCTCGTCCCGCCCCGCGACATGGAGATCGGATGTTCCCTTGTCTTCGATGACGCTATCGAAATTCCACATGTTTAGTGTTTTTCTTGGGTTTCGGGAGTATATTATAAATCAAAGTGATTCCCCACCTTGATGGCTCGGCTTCTTTTACCATCCCGACTTCTCTCAACTATTATAATCATCCGTCTACAAAGCATCTTCCTTAACCACTGACAACCTATTCAACGTACCAAGCTCGAACTACCCAAACCACGAATAAACAGACAACATCTTTGAACACAATACGACAGTCAAGATGAAGGAAGCCATCGTGACAGACGGTAAACTCTCCCCCAGCCCCAATCCATCCATCAGAAACCCCCTCCCCAAAACATCACCAACTAACCCTCTTCTTCTCCACCCTCAGGACCCAAAGTCCAAATCATCGACTCCCCCATCCCCACCCCCAACGACGACCAAGTCCTCATCCGCGTCGTCGTCTCCGGGTGCAACCCAAAGGACTGGAAGATACCCCACTTAATGCCTCACAAGGCCCCCTTCAACGAAGGCAACCAAGGCGACGACATCGCGGGAATCGTCGAGGCCGTCGGCTCGCGCGTATGGGAGTTCAAGCCCGGTGACCGCGTCGCCGCCTTCCACGAGATGATGACGCCTCACGGCAGCTGGGCCGAGTACGCCGTTGCGTGGCAACACACCACATTTCACATCCCCAAGGAAACCACCTTTGAGGAGGCTGCGGCGCTGCCGCTGGCCGCCATGACTGCTGCTGTCGGTCTGTTTTCCCGTCTGGGACTGCCGGAGCCCTGGGCGAAGGCGGTGAGCGATGAGGAGCGCGAGAACACCCCGCTTGTTATTTATGGCGCTTCGAGCGCTGTGGGGTATTATGCTCTGCAGCTGGCGAAGAGGAGCAACATCCACCCGTTGATCTGCATCGCCGGGCGGGCGGGCAGCGAGCGGGTTGCGCCGCTTTTGGACGAGACCAAGGGCGATGTGCTGATTGATTACCGTGAGGGTGAAAAGGCGGTCGTCGAGGGCATCAAGAAGGCGCTGAACGGCAGGCCGTTGCTGCACGCCTTTGATGCGGTGTCGGAGAAGGGAACCCCCGAGCATCTGGGGCAGGTGCTGAGCCACCCGGTGCAGAAGGGGGATAAGGAGGTGAGGGCTAAGGCGACATTTGTGTTGTTTGGCAACATGGGCGTGCCGGAGTATGTGGATCAGAGCATGACTATGGTTGGCAGCGTGCACCAGGATGAGAAGGACTTTGGGTATGTGTGGTTTAGATATATCGCGAGGGGGTTGCAGGAGGGTTGGTTCAAGGCACAGAGAACAGAGGTGATGCCCGGAGGATTGGCGGGTGTGCAAGAGGGCTTGGAAAGATTGAAGGATGGAAGGGCGAGTGCGGTGAAGTATGTTTATCGGATTAAGGAGACGGAAGGGGTGGAGAGGGGGGATGAGTAAAGAAAAAGGTAGACTCCCTGAGTTAAGCCGCTTGTAGATATGTATTGAATGAGCCAGTTTTCACCGTCGCGTATATGATTTCCTGTACTATTCAAAAGCCATGACTCGGAGAACTTTCTTTCAACCAAGAAAGAAAGAAAGCAAAAGACAGCTTTTTGGGCAGGTTCGACCCCATCGACTGGTAAATAAAAGGAGTTAGTGCGCTACCAATTAATGCCCGGTAATACTCGCGGCTGTGTTATGTGTCGAACGCGCAGAGCATGTGAGAGCAATGCCTGTACCAATCCACCTCTGTAGGCTTGACATAGCCCTCCAACAAAAGATACTTTTCATGATGATCTCCAAAACCTATCCATCTTCCTCATGTCCTCTTTTGAGCCTAGCTTCTTTATCCATTCATCACGTATCTCCTGTTCGTTTGAATGATGTTCTCTACACGGCCTTACTTCGCCCCTCTACAACAGCCGCCGGCCCACACGTCAACCCCAAAGCCAGGGCGGCCGATCTGATAGGCCTTCATTCGTTGGTCTTCAACATCCAAAATCCCAGAAAGATGAAACCAACAAACGAGAGAAACGGAAAATGCCACACATAATCTACGGCCAATCCCGAATTTCCAGCGATTACGTACATGCAGAAAGGTGCAGCGGCCGCCCTAAGGAAGCCCAACCCCGCCTTGGACAAGGATCGATATCCATATGGTGGGTGGATGCATGTTATTCCATATATCAACCTCACCTGCTCGTCATCGTCACTTGAGCGCTGGACTTTAATCTTTTCATCTGGTCAATCATTACACTACATGTACAAAAGCCAAATCTCAGCTTCAATTTCATCAAGTCAAACAACATCGAACAACAACTTACTCACCTACACTCATAATAACCACCCCCAGAAATAGTCAGTCCAATATGACCTCAACCCCACCATACCCACCCATTCCCCGGCCCCTTCCCATCGATGCCTCCAACGCCAACTCCAACGACAACAACAACGATGATGCCCAATCAGACATCAGCATCCCCTATTCTTCCCTGACCGAAAGCACCATCAGCACCGGGGCCGGCAGCGGTTTTCTCACCCCCACCGCATCATCAGATGCCCAATCTACCGCTGCCGGTGATTCTGAAGGGGTAAACCTACAGACCATCACCTCCGTTCTGAATGAAATGGACTCCTCTTCTTATCATGGTCATGGTGAACGTATTGATGATTCTCTGGCGCAATGGAGATCTTTGTACCGCAAGGAGATCGAACAGCAAATTGTCGACAACCGAAACCGAGACCGAAGCAGGACGATGATGACCACCAGCAACGCCTTGAGCGCTGGGAACCTGCAGTTGCATACCAGCCAGACGAGTGAGACCTTGACTCGCGAAGGAGGAGGAGGAGCTAGGCTCGACGGCAACGGACAGACGAGAAGCAAAGGAAAGGGAAGAGAAGAAGGACCAAAGTCGAGCCCAAGCGACTCCTCATCCTCCTCGTCTACCTCCTCCGTTACGCCTTCATCCATAAAGTTTGTCTTCAACCTACATCCCAACTTCATCACCATCCGCCATGTCCTATTCCTTATCTTCATTCTCGTCCTCTCATGCGCTTGCTTACGCGTCACCGTCTCATCTCCCAGTAGGTCGACCACCAGTCCCTCCAACATGTCCCATGATGATCACGATGACCAGGAATTCCCACCATTAACCATCCTCACCCCCGCGCCCACAGAAATAGCGAGTCACACCCGCTCTTCAACCCCCACGCCACAAGCATACGAAAGTGCTCCATCGTCTCCTTCCGGAGCCGGAGCTCAAAAACCACGCTACATCCGACACGCCGCCCCCTTCCCAGGCCAAACGTACCTCCTCCTCGAAGCCTCCACGGGCCGAGCCCTGACCTTGATAGACGGGAACTTGCGGCTGGTTCACGTTCCGGATCCGGATCTGATAAGCATTACTGATCAATCCCATCTTGACCTAACCGGCAGCAGCGTAGCTGTGCCAACTTGCGCAAAAGGTCAATGCAACTGGCACTGGCACTGCATCGAGACCGCGGGGTGGTTGGGCTTCCGCAACGCGGCGAGTGGCACCTTTTTGGGACACGATATGTGGCAGAACATCGTTGCGAAGGCGTACATCCATAACGGGTGGGAGTGGATGGCTGCGAGGCTGACGCCTGGTGGGCCGGAAGGAAAGGGCTGGCATTTGTTGGTGACGCATTGGGAGAAGCTGTACAGGATAAAGTTCTTGGAGGAGCGGGGAGGCGCTTTTGTAGCGATGGATTCGACGGAGGGGACGGTTTGGGAGTTTGTTGGTTTGATTTGAGGAGTTGGGATCACGTGTGCCTGTGGCCTTGGAGACTCTTTTTTTGGGAGGACAAGACTTTTGCCATGGCTGGTTGGTGTGAGGCTGGTACATGGCTGATGATCGGTGACAATTGTCGTGGGAAATGGGTGTTTTTTGACATGTGTCTCGTTTGGGCGCCTTCCACGCCATCACGGAGGTCGGAGTTAAGGATCGCATACGACTTGTTTCCATTCAGAAACCACATCTAAATAGACAGCTGTCTCTCTACCTAAGCGTATGGCTTCTGAGTCCAGACTGACTTCCTGTAAAAGACTACAAGTTAGCTTATCGGTGGTGTTTCAAATCGTTCCATCAGTGCTTACAAAGGAAAATAAGCATGCAACTTTGGGTCGTTGACAGCCACCCTCATCCTCTCTAAGAGGAGCTGGATCTCAGCATCCTGCCACCCCAAAACCATCTTACAAATGTAAGTCGCGAATCCTTCTAGCCCTGTCTCAATTGAAAGACGGTTGAACAATCCAATCTCCTTTTGAATTTTGTTTTTTGGCCAACCTCCGATGGGTAACCTGACGTGGTGAGTGTGGATCTTCTCCGTAAAGCCAGCTTCTCGCAGCCATTCCTTCCAATATTCCGCCACCCTCCACGTACGACCTGTTACCTCTCCAGTCTCGTAGTATATGCTGGCCCAATCATGATAAATGCAATCATCGGGGAGCTCACCCACGTTAGCACGGACAGGAAGCGCAAACTCTCGCTGCTCAAACCAGCCCCCGGGCTTGAGGGTGCGGAGAATTTCCTTGTAGAGTTTGGGCCAATCTTTGATGGAGCCGCCGAGCGAGCTGATGTGTATGTAGTCAAAATCGTTTTCTGCAAAGGTCCATTCGAGCTCGCAGTTGTCGATTTCAAATCTACAATTGGGGCTGATCCAGCGTGGTTGTATGGGGGAGATGTCGATGCCGATGACTTGGGCGGCCGGGAACTGCTCTGCAAAATCACTGACGTGTTAAGCTTTGTCAGTATCAAACAGCGAAGGAATCTGGGAAACAAAAAGGCATAACATACAGGCACCAGATGCCAGTTCCGCATCCGACGTCCAACACCCTTTGGGGATTTTTCAAGGGAGCAAGAAACAGCTGATTGTCGTAAGTTAGACACATCATATGGTGACTACAAGGGGGTTAGAGCCAAGCTAAATCAAGGTATTGCGGCCGGTAGCATGAAGAGGAACATACAACATATCCAAGCACTCATTCTGGGTGTCGTCGTTCGGTGCCCTTTAGAGTGTATTAGTTCCCGTACGTCTTGTCTTGTTGCGCTGAGGAGAATGGTTGTACCAGTAATAGGCACCGTCATAGTTGTGATACGAGCGGCCGTTTATCTGGCGGTATTCCTGAATCGCTCTGTTCAAAGAGGCAGTGATCGAGCGATAGCTAACCTGTGATCAACTTAAACATTCAGATGTAAAAGTCAAAAGGTGATGCATACTCGCCATCTTCGAACCCAGGGTCAGACTTTTCGTCGATATTATCAACCTCAAAGATAGGACCGACATTGTGGTTCTCGACCTTGTTGATATTAGGGACCTGGATGCCGCGTATCTTGTATTTAGATCATTGCGATGCTTACTGGTATGATATGCTCCTGGAACGGCTCTTGTAAATGCTCCGGTACAGGCGCAAATGTGGACGGCCCGGCTACAGGTTCCGTTTCTGTCGTCATCGTAGTAGATCCTTCGAGTCGTGGTGCTTGGGTACCTCTAGAGCCCCTTTGAAGAAGCGAGTTTGGAAGACGTGATCAACTGTATTCGTAGTCACAGCCAAGAGAGTGCGTCTTCGAGGCAGGGGGGGATTTGATAGGACCAAATGAGGAACCTGGAGTGTCCCGCGAGTTCCGGATGATTTTGGATTGAAAGATGTCCCAGCGAGACTTGGTGTGAATTCCGGGGAATTCATCGAGTGTGGGGGAACTGGCGTGTCAACCTCATTTTGGCCGCCTTTACCGCGTTCTGTGGGATATTTGTCCTGTCTCTTGTGGGCGATCTGTCAAATCGAAGCCATTAGATTAGTTGACGGGGTAGACGGTGAACGACTTGACCGACTGACTGTTAATGTCGCAAGCTAACGCCACAAAAGCATGACCGGCGAGACCGGGTGCATTCCGCGGTACACCTATTCCCCGGTGCAGCCCCAAGCGTGCATGACCCACCGGAACAACCCGTTTCTTGCCGTTCGACCGTTGATGGCTTGATTAGGAAAGTCGCTGTTGAATGAATCGTGGCGACATTGCAGCCTTGTGAAGCTATTCCGATGCATCGCGAGAAAGTAGCGAGAAAAAAAAAAAAAAAAAAAAAAAAAAGGACTGTATGGCATGTTGGGCCTTCGAAGGGGTTCTCTCAGTTCCTCTCGCGGTGATCCGATCAAGTCTCGGTGGGTTGTCGATCTGTAAGTCAACGTTCTTCCGCTGCTGTGACTTTGACACTTGCGGCGTCAAGCATCACCTCGGTATCGGACTAACGGGCCATGCGGATTGAATAGTCCCTGCCACAGCTCCTGCCGTCCGTTACTAGCCGTGCCTATGCGCATTCCTTCCACTTTCAACTGTCAAAATGAAAGACTGGAAGCTGTTCATCTGACTGGAAGGAGTGCTCGCCGAAATCGTTTCTGCACCATCGCGTCACCCGTTTGTCAATATTAATAAGAACGAGATGATGAAGCTAAAAGTTCACGTCGAGGAGGTGTAGGTGCTGCTTACATATGATGGACGAGGTAGACCGAAATCTCTACACAGATTAACTGGATACTGCTTCATGTCGCTAGATGACGAAAACTGAAATCAGGAGGAGGAAGATGCAGATTGCCAGTGAAGAAGTTGCTGTATTTTCAACATTGAAGACTTCGCTGAATCAACCGTCTACGGAAAGCAAAACTATGACTATGTCCCAACGAACAAAGCACAACACAAATACCTTTGTGTAACACAAACCGCTAAGCCTCAACACCTGTCACGTACTGTAGAGCAAGTGTTAGATTCGCCATTGCGCTCAGAAAAAGCGAGAGTGCTATGAACTTCAGCTTCAATGGTGTAAACGCATCGAATATTGTCAGCGTGATCAACAAAACGCCAACAAGTGCGGGATTGAAAATGTTCAATATCATGATGAACTCCCGCACGGATGTCTCCGCCTTTCCGTCACTCTCTTGGGTCTTTTCACTGCGGTTTGCCAGGGCATTCTATGCTGCGTTGCCGATTTCGTTGCAAGTTTTTGTCCCGTACACATCATCACATATTTCCATCTTTTGGACACGAGCGTCTACCTCCTGGGGCCCCCGGTACTCGGCGTGGCCAGCGATATCCCCGGCGGGAATGTCATATATGGCTTGCTGCCGAATGATAACGCCTCCGCTGTTGCCGTCGCCATTCCGGGCCACGGTGATGTTTGAGTCAATGTCTAGATTGGCGCTTCCTTCGGGATTTTGTGTCCACCTGAACGCCGTTGAGGCAAGGGCAACTTCACTTCTGCTTGCATCGTCGGCTCTCCGGACTTTTCTCGCCCCTTGGTATTGGCTGTAGGAAGCTGGAGTGGCCTTGTCGTCCGACTTGGTGTCCGTAGAGTCCAGAGGAGGCAGGACACATTGAACCCAGCCGGTTGTGAGGAGATTTCTGCTACCAGGGGTGGAGATGGAGGCGTGGCAGTAGGCAGCGGGGGCAAAGGGACCTGCAGTCAGGTTGAAGTTGTAGCTGGTGTTGCCACTGGGTCAGCAAAAAAAACAGCTTCGCAGGACTGGGATGAGCACGGCTTACTCAACGAAAGGCCTGTTTGCAGAGGCAGAGGCAGACAGGCCAACAATGCTAATGTTCCGATGAAAATCGGCACTCCGGCGATTGAGCAATTGCAAGACATTGGCGGCAAGGGCATTGTGGTTATTGTCGGTAGGGCAATCGTCAATGTATTGATGGGGGACGGCACGGGCAAGAGAGACGGTCCAGAAGACTGCTCCAATTATGTAAAGCTTCATGATGATGACCATATTTCTGGATTTGGGGGAGTGGTTTGATCTCGGGTGTGTTCGAAGAATGTGCGGATGTGATGTGATGGCAGAGGCACCAAAGGGAATTAGAAAACTCCCAATTTATGGATCAAGGAGGTGACCCAAACGCGATCAAGAGATGGAGGAGAGTGCAATCGCAAACTTGGAAGGTGCAACCTGCCACACGATCATGCCGCCGTCCGGGTCTCTCATCACCCCTTCCGTCGTTCCGGCCCTCCACTTTTTCATGATGTTCTGAATGTCGTTCGAGCCTGCCTTTTCCATTCCATGTCCTACGCCACTCCCGTCAGCTTTCACGGCACCCGCACCTGCCGCCGCTCCTTCCTTTCAAATCACGGCAGGTGCCTAACGAGTATATAACTTACCAGATTGGTACCGATTTCACCAACAACCGCTTGGCCCATGGCGCAGTGGCCAGCCGTCCTAACACCTCCGAAAAAGATACCTGTCGGCCGGGAACGATGATGTACATTCAAGTAACCCAAAGAGCGTTCCACATCGTAGACCGCGACCAGGGGCACTTGCTACCAATAAAGTGGGATCTGTTAGTATCTGCAGCGACAGAAGAAGGTAAAAATACACACACAAAAAAAAAAAAAAAAAAAAAGCGTTGAGGTGTTGCGATGGTTGATTCTGAGCAATCGGTTGAGCGGTTGTTGGTACTTTTTCTTTTTGTATCTTTTTGTACCTTGCTTCGGAGTTGATATGTAGTAAAGGAGGTGCTGGGTTCGAACTGTGGTCATGGCTTCCTTTTTTCCCCTCTTTTATACTTGGAGGTTGATGTTGTCCTGACATTTGTTTCAGTCAGACTTTTGCCGCTCCCTCACATTGTCCACGAGTGCGATTGACTTGAGGTTTCCATCCTCCTTGACGATGTTCGACCGAGTATTCAGGTTGTGGGATTTTAAAGGACGCGAGACAACTCCAAAGACGAGAAAGGAAAGGACCAAGATCGAGATGATATTCATGATGTTCGAATCAATCAATGCATCACTATTACACATTATCACCTCTCGCAGGTGACTTAATCCATCGTTCCAAACTTACAAGTGTCAAAGTCTGTTTCATCCTTCCTTCATGAATCAACTCGACCAGCGCAGCATTCCATCTGTCGCGCGTTTTGTCAACCCAGACCTCGCTTTGCTTCCTTACTCCCAACTCCCATCCCGTATCTTACTAGAGACCATCTAATACCCCCTTATCCTCGCATCATCCTCACTCCTCCTCCCCTCATCCATCCTCATCCTCTCCAGCCTCTGCGCCAACTTGGCAAACCTCTCATCCTTCCCACCCAGCCCCTTCAACGCCTCCCTAATCTTCTCGATCGTCTCCTCCCTGAGAGGACCACTAGGACCGAACCGATCCCAGATCTCAATCGTGCCCTCGCCCACGTTCTTCAGATTCCCCAGATCGTTTCCGATATACACCACCACATAGCTATTCCTCCAATCCGGCCTGGCCTCCCCGCTGTTATCCACGATCCACCCGGACCCGTCCTCAGTCATCCACTCCTCCAACTGCCCTTCTTTACCCCAAGCAAGAATCTCCCACCGCTGCCGCATGATGGGCCCGTTCACTTGCGTGAAGCCCTGGTCCAGCTCGTCGAGGAACAAATCGGTTTGCCCGACGTCTTGGATGGCGGGAGATGTGAGGTCCTGGTACGAGCGCACGGCGAGGATGCGGTCCTTGTCGGGCTCCATGTCTGAGTCGGAACCCTCGGAGTCGGACGACACAGAGTTTGAGCCGCGGATGAGGGACAGGCAGATGCGCGCGTTGCGCTTGCTGGATTGCTCTTCGGGGTTGGTCGAGTGCGTGGTGTGCCATGTGCCGGTGATCCAGGGCAGGTTGGAGGGGGTGAAGTGGGAAGGGGTGGCGCCGTCGCGGAGGTGGTACGGAGGGTTGACGGTGATGTTGGCTTCGGTTGAGAGGGCCATCTTTGATGTTGGGTTTCGACTTTGGAAGTCGTAAACTTGTATGAGTGGATGATGAGTATGAGACTGGAAGTTCAGTCGGTTGAGAAAGTTCCCTGTTGTTTCTGGACTTACAGCCCAGGCCCAACGGTTCTTATACACGCAGTCGATCCGGGATATACCGGTAATGATCGGGGGCCTAGAGTCGTCGATTTTTTTTTTTTGATTTTTTTTTTTTCCCCTCTCCGTGCTATTCCAGGCCTTGCTCATAATCAGGGGTGGTTGGCGTGGACCAGTGACCAGCACAGGGTTCTGGTTCGAATTCGAAGCACGTTGGTTGTCCAGCCGAAGGAGGAGAGGAGCTTCTCCCGCTAGAAACTAACACACGACACACGCCCCTGCACACCGCCATGGAACGTTCGCTTCTATCCAATGGCAACATGGGCTGTAAGCTGGGGTGCATGTGAGCCCCATTTCACCGATGATTTGCTCAAGATCTCATGTGGTTTATGTTTGGCCTGGTTCGCCCACATGAGATGTGCTCTTGGGATGCGTGATGGACCACGTGAACAGGTTCTGGTTCTTTTGATCTTCACCTCCCCCATTCACTCACCTACATTATCCACCCAAAAAGGTTACCAATGAAACTGACTCGTGGAGCACCGGTGGCGACTGGTTCAATTGTACACTACAACCCTACTAGCTCCATTCTGTAGTTCATGTTCGCTATGTTTGGCCCCTTCTTTGCTTGTTCGCCAAAACTCTAGGTACGGTATCGTGCAATTTCCACAACTGGGCCCTGGGGCCGGTCTGGTCATCTCGCTTTTCTGAGAAAGGGGGTTTCCTGAACTCCGGCACTCGGCAATGCTGTGAATCCATATCCATTGCCGATAGGTCTAAACAAGGGTAATTGCCGAGTCGGAGAAAAAATGTCGGATTGCAGCAAGGAGCCGATTTCGATGCATATAAGATGGGGTGTTGGACAAGGAGTTGGGGTCATTCTTTTGTTGACATGTTGAGTCGGCACTTGTTCGGGGACCACTTAAAAAGGGGGGACATCCCGTTTGAGGATGAGTGGCCAGCAAGCCGCGGGAATCCTGCACTTGCATTCGAAATGTCAATTCCGCTAAAGTCCTTGAAATAATTAGTCGAATATTCAAAAACAAAGAGTTAAGTGAAGTTGTTGGGGGAAATGCACTAGAGGATGTGTAGAATTGTATAGATCCAAGCTAGAATTGTCTATATTGGGAGCAGCTAACGTGGAAGGGCGCTGTAGAAAAGCGCGCCTCAGAAAAGCGCCAGAGGGCTTCAGACAAAAGCCTCTTTATATACGGACTGAAAGGAGAGTAAGTCCTGTCGGTAGGCTGCTTGGTGATATATGTTGGGATCCGGGTCGACGTACGAACTGACCCTGCTGACCTACTCGTCAGGGCTAGAAACGCTAGCCCAGACGAGTAGCCTTCAAGTATCAAATGATGGAGGTTGAAGGTCGATAGGTATACAAGTGAGGTTTCAAGAAGATGAATGGCTTCTGCCACAGCCCCTCTCCTAAAATCTAATTAAACTTAAAATCCGGATTACTCAGCGGCCTTTGTAAGCATGTTGTATCCTACCCATACCCAGAGATCCATCTCACCATCCACCCCCCCATTGCGGCCCCGAATTGGATACCTACCAAATACCCGAACGGAAGATGTTGGGGCGGCCGTGGCCGCATCTCCCACATTGCTAAAGTTGCGTTCGGTCGCCCAGTATGCCAGTATCGTAGAGGTTGCATTACTGTTGATGGCCTGCAGCAAAATCGCTGTACAGTAATGCAACAGTAATGCAGTGCTTTCATACTGGTATAAACATGGGGTTTAAAGCAGTATGAAAGCGAAGAAAGCAGTAAGATTTCCAACGATTTCTGGCCTTCTAATTGGTCAGATGTAGGCCATTGGGGGAATTGGGGGAAGTGCAGCGACCTACATCGACTTGCAGATTTTTACTGGAAAACAGCCGAACGCAAAAATCACGGCAGTATACTGTTGCTTACTGCCATATAAACTTCCTTACTATTACTGGCATACTGGGCGACCGAACGCAACTTTAAGTGGTTACGTCCTTTTAGAAGGCTTATTCATGTTCGTGCCCTGAGTAATCGCCAGCTTTCAACTTCATCTTTGGATCAATATTGCAGACCTACTCGTCAGGTCTAGAAGCGCTCGTCTGTGATCCGTTCGGGTGTTGGCAGATTCGGGGATTATAGCGCTGACAAGTGTCCTTCACGATGCGGCCGCATCGCATCTTAGCTAGGAAAACCGTGATGTCTGAAGACGACACTCTGCATCTGCTGAAGAAAATATCCCAGATGCCGTGGTGAACAATGTCAGCAACGACTTGGAAAGATTTTGAAGCCGAGATGTATAAAGTTGGCGATCGATCGTCACCATTTCCAATCATGAAAACTCGCTGTCATCGCCATCGCCCTCATCAGCAACACTCGAGAAAAGAGCATTACCCACATCCATCTTACCTATACCACAACCACCGAAACCATCAAGAATTAAGATGGCTCCCCTTGTCTAGCTCGTCACTAGTGCAACTTCTGGGATCGGTCGTGCTACCATCAATAAGATCATCTCTCGCGGTGACAAGGTCATCGCCTCCGGCCACAATGTCGACCGGCGCCTCGGCGAACTCAAGTCCGGCAACTTCGCCCTCCTCTAACTAGACATCACCTCCAGCGAGGAAATCCTAAAGCGCAAGGTTCAAGAAGCCTAGAACATCTTCGGCCACATTGACGTCCTCTTCAACAACGCCGGGATATCATCCATAAAGAGTGTAGAGGAAGCCGAGTACGTTCACCCATCCTGACAACTACACCACTCTACTCTACCCTGAGCCATCTCATCAGCATGTCAGCTAACCTGCCTTGACTGTGTCACCCAAAACAGCGAAACCTTTACAACCCGCATCTTCCAAACCAACCTCTTCGCCCCTCTCACTCTAACTCGACTATCCCTCCCACTCCTCCAATCCTGTGCCGCCTCCGTTGTGAGCGGCACCAACCCCCACTCCATCACAATCGCATACACCTCATCAACAGCCGCCTAGACTTCGCTCCCTTTCATGGGGACCTACAGCGCCTCCAAGGCTGCTCTCTCCAGCTACGTCGAGTCCCTGCACAAGGAACCCAGGCCTCTTGGAATCCGGTGCGTCTCCATTGAGTGCGGCGGGTTCCCTACCAATCTCGGCCAGCCGCGGTCTGAGGCAGAATTCTGCTTTCGGCACAGAAGGGACCAGTCTACCGGAAGTATATGGCCCGCTGTTGGCGAAGGCGGGAGGCATGTTTATAAGCGATCTATTGAAATCTATGCCGGGAGATTTGGGTATGGTGGGCACAGCAATCGTAGATATTGTGTTGACAGAGGAGGGAGTGGTGGGTGATAAGAAGAAGTGGGTGGCCAGGGTGCTGCTTGGATCGGATGCGTACGAAAGCGTGGTGCAGAAGTGTGAAGAGATGGTGCAGGTTGCGGCGGAGTGGAAGGCGGTCAGTTTTGGGAGGGATCGGGAGGAGGCCTTTGATGGGAAAACGGATAAGAGGTACTTGAAGCTTACGTCGATTTCATTGTGGAGGGGGAATAGATAGTAGATACAACCTGGTGAAAGTCATTTTATTTTCGGTCCTTCGCAGATCATCTCAAAATTGAAAAGGAGATCCATTATTGACGTTGCCAAGTCATTGTTGGCCAAATGTTCATGGTCGATCCTGTCGATCAACCTTGTGTTTCTCAGATGCCGTTGATGCTGATGGGATGAATTTGTATATTTGGAAGCACTTCTTGGTAGTCGTTTCCATGGTGTTTGTAAAGACGAAACATATTGAGTTCATTTTGTCATATTGTGTTCATCGGCTTGGGATGCGGCTTTTCTTTTCGGAATGATGAAAGGTGAAAGTCACGGCATTGATGATCGAAAGCTTCTTAGGTTGAGAACCTCTATGGCTGCAGTGCGGGGAAGGGCCCTGGGGAATGGAATGGGCGGGTCGGGACCTGCCGCTGTGCACTGACGCGCCTGCCGCGCTAACGCAGCCCTGAATTGCCCTGAGCTTTAGTGATGTTCCATTGCAGCATGAACGCTGGGGTAGCCTTTTCAGCCGCAACCTACCAATTGAGTGCTGAGGTGTCAGGGGATAACGTTGGTCAGAGCCGGAGCTCCACGTCATCCCAGTCCATCTCAATTCCATCGCCAAACTTCCACTTTCCATCTCATCTCCAGCATCACGATACCCCTCTACCGACGTAGCTGTTACACTTTATCTCGGTCATTACCAAAAACCTCTCCGGATTTCGAGCAATATCGATCCATTATCGACTCCTAATCGACCACGCGCATCTCCACCCCCCGCCGTTCGCACCCGACCCCCATCTCGCACTTCAACCGGTGCCAGCTACCTACCTTACCTAAAAACACATCCAACATGTCAACAATAGCCACCCCGCGCGACACTGGGACGCCCCTCTCACGGCGCATCAACTCCACCCAAGCCCTCTCCAACTCCAACTCAACCCCCACCTCTTCCACGCGCCCGTCGCTCGACGTGCCCCGATCCGCCTCCAGCTCGCCCAACCTCTCCGCCGCTCCCGTCGCCGCCGCCGGCAAACGCGCCAACCGCGCCGCCCTCCGCGAGTACTACAACCTCAAGAAAGCCCAAGCGGCCTCTGGCACGGGGGGCACCTCGACCCCGATCCTCGGAGTGACCTCCACGCCACCATCGCCCGACCCGTCATCAACCAACAATGGCAATGGCTTCCAACAATCACTCTCCTCCTTCGACTCCATCCCCGCCTCACCCGTCCTCGACTCCCCCGACTTCTCGGCGCAGCCGTACCTGTCCGAGCTGCTGCAGTCGTCGACGCTGGCCGAACTCCTCAAGACGTACGCCCGCATATTGCAGGAGATCCGCGCTCTAGATGCCGAGAAGAAGGCGCTGGTGTACGATAACTACTCGAAGCTGATCAGCGCGACGGAGACGATCCGCAAGATGCGGACGAGCATGTTCGACTCGAACCCGTCGACGGGGGATAAGCTGGATCCCATGACTAGCACGCTGGATGCGGTTTTGGGCAAGGTGTATCAGCTTGCTAGTGGGATTAAAGGCGAGCTTAGGCAGCGGTTGTCGGAGGGGGGTGAGAGTGCTGCGAGACGGAGGGAGGCGGAGCAGGAGCAGGACAGGGATCTACTGGAAGGGATTGACGATGAGGAGGAACGGAGGAGTAGAAAGGACAGGAGGGATAAGACGAGAAAATTGGCGAGAGAGGTGGCAAGGGTTCCGGAGCGGTTGAGGGGGTTGATGAAGGAGGGGAAGAAGGAGGAGGCGGCGAGGGAATGGGAGATGCCCAGGAGGTTGTTGGAGCGATGGAAAGAGAAGGGTGTGGGAGGAGAGGATGTGGGGAGGCTGTTGGAGGAGGGCGATGCGATAGTTAAAGGGGACGACGAGGGGAGTAGAACGTCAACATAGGGGTCTGGGGTGTATCAAGGGGTTGGTATGTCGTTCTTCAACTTTTGGAGCTTGTGCTAATTACTCAAAACACCTGCATAATCAATAAAACCCCGGCCCAGAGCTCCAAGTCCCATTCCCAAACCACGTCCCAACCCCAGAGTAATCCATACTCCTCCCATCCTCACCCAAGAACGCAAATCGGAAATACTCGGGCGTCGTCACAACCCTCGGGTCTCTCTCCCACCTAAACACCTGATCCTTCAGCGCTTCTTCCGCAAAGAACTTCCTGTGCCTCTCCACATCATTAACCATAACACTCACACCTCGCAACTTATCCGCCTCTTCCCTTCCCCTTTCCCCTACCTGCGGCATCAGCGCCGCCAGTGTATCATTAACCCCCTTCCACTTGAAAGCAATACTCCACAACTCCGACACTTCAGTAGTAAGATAAACCAACGGCTGTCCATCCACCGCCGGCACCAAGCTCGTCCCAAATAGCCCATCATCACCCCTCAACGCCTCCGCCGTCTGTATAACCGAATCGAACCCCCACCTTGCAATGCCGTTGATAAACAACCCCAACAGCAGTCCCTGATACACCAGCGCCGGGCGCGTTTGTATGCCCGTCAACGGCAGCAAAAGTAAAGCAAGAACGTAGTGATGAATCCTCAGCTCCAACGTTCCCACCCCGCTTATCGAGACTATCGCTCCCACCGCAATCCCGCCCAAAATGAAGCTGTATAGCACCAGGTAAGGGAGGACGCGTCGCTCAAGCCAAAAGGAATAAGCCTGGTAGGCCACCGTCACCGTAATAACGGCCACGATCGCGACGAGCGCAGCCACCGCGCCCGGTTGTTGGGAAAGGTCATGCGCGCTGAGTCGGGAGAGGGGGATCCAGGACTCCAAAGTAAAATTGGACAAGGCGCCGATCCACAAACTTCCCAACCACAGAATCGTTTTTTCGAGGTTCGCCGAGGCGGGGATGGCGCGCAGCGTGGTGGAGCGGGAGCAGGTCCGGAAGAGGACGGCTGAGACAAAAGTCGCGGGCAGCAAGCGCTCGAATAGGATCGATATCAACTGCGGGAGGATGGTGTCCGAGGGCCCGGCGACGTTGGGCGGGTCCGAGACTAGGCCGACGTGGATGAAGATTGTCAGGAAGCTGGTGAACCACAAGGTGGTGGCCGAGGTGGTTGGGAGGGATATCCCAAAAGTGAGGAGGACGGTGGGGAGCAAAGAGCGGAAGGTTTTCATTTCCATTTGGGGACATTGCCCATGGCCGGTAAGGGCGGGATGGATGGTGAAGGACATGGGGAAATGGGAGTCGAAGCCGAGGCTTTTGATGTCTTCGCCTCCACGGCCGGGGAAGAAGGAGTAGTACTCTCCTATTAGTGTGACCATCCCGCAGCCGCCGCGGGCGTCGGAAATCACACCGGCGTGCATGGCCGCTTGGCAGATGAAGGAGTCGCCTCTGTATACTCCCGTCCCCGTCCCCGCCTCCGTCTCCGTACCGGTGCCAGCAGAACCATCCCCGACCTCCCCGCCCCCAATCACCCAAGGCCTATAAACCACCTCCTCCCGTCCCACCCACCTCGGATTCAGCACTTTAACCTGCCTACAATCCGCCGGGCACCGAAAAGCAAAACTGACGTTTCCAAAGGGTTTGCACCGCTCGCCATCTACGCCACACTCAATCCCTGGTCCTCCCCAGAGCGTGGAGACGCAGTCTAGGTGTCTGACTACCTCCCCATCTGAGTCAAGAAGGGTGCCTTTGGAATGGATGAGAGAGAGGGAGAAGGTGGTGAGCCAGAGAGCCAGGCAGAGAGAGAGGAGGGTGGTACGCTGCCATTGATGGGGGAGGAGGCGTTCTAGTGTACGGCGGGGGAGGGACTGAATGGATGGGAAAACCGGGTTGATTGTTTGGCGCTGGGGACTTGAGGAGGAGCCGGGTATTAGAGAGAGGAGGCGGCGTAATGGGCCTAGCTGGCTCTTTGAACGGGCTCGGGGGTTGGGTTTGATCGTCGTCAAAGACGATGATGGTGTGTCGCTGTCGTCGATCTCGAATTGCTCGATGTAATCTTCGCTGGTCAAAAGTTGGGCTTCTTCATCCCCTTCTTCCGGTGGGTGGTCGTCGTTGGCTCCAGATGAGGTTGCAAAGGCGAGATATTGTTGATAGACTTGGTCATCTTTTTGTTGCTGTAAGCCGCTGTACTGGGCCCGATCGGGACGCTTCATATCCATATCGTATTCATATCAGGTATTGGTGTTTGAGGCGTTTGTAAAGGCTGAGTGTTGTCCTGAGTCCTCGTCTGCTGTTTCATGGAGTTTTGAGGAAAGATGTTACCCACAATAAGAATACTGAGTCTCGGTGACTGCGTGATTTGAGGGCGATAGTGGCGAGTGAGTGTAGCCGGAATCCTCGGAAATGAACGATGCGCTTGATGAAAAAGAGGGGATATCACAAGTAGAGTGTGATAGAGTAGGTAAGTTGTTCTTTCAAAAGATGTCAGACGGAGAGAGTTGAAGTTGTGAATTCAGCTGGGCTGAAAAGTCAGTGACCCCCGTTCAACCAATGGCAGGGCCGCTGGCTTCCTGGGGTAAAACATGGTAGACATGACTTGGAACTGGCAGGAGCAAGCTTTGCCATACCACCTCAATGACTTGGGCCCTTTTCAGTCGCACTTCTCGTGCTTCAATCAGCTGCAGCTGTCTTGTCCACTTGGACTTTGACCATCTCAACCAGTAGCTTCATCCGCGCCCAAGTTATTCCCGCCCGGCTTCGTTGCATTATACGAATTGGTATTGAGTCGTGATATAAAACGTGGGATATATAATTACAGGTACATGTCATACATCAGCTGCGGGTCCAAAAAGCCGTCCCGGAGCTTCAAATCCTCTCCTTCTTTTCCATTTTTTCCTTCAACTTTTTCGTCCTCGTCGCAGCAGCTCGTCTCTCCCCATTTATTGGGCATCTACGAAGCCCTTGAGGTTGTTGAGCCACCTGAGGTACTCCTTCTGCTCCTTCATGTCAAGGTAATCGGGAACGAAGAGGGCAAGGGTCTGGTTGATGCCACGGTCCTCGAGGTAGCGCTCCATAAGGACCTGGAGATCCTCATCGAGGGTACCGAAGGGAGGGCCGGGGTAGACAGCCTGGGAAGCGTGCTGGGTCTCGGCGGTGGCACCGTGAGCGAGCTTGGCGTCGTGGTAGTAGAACATGTTGTCGACAACGATGGAGCCGTCCTGGGCAACGGCGTCGATGTTGAGAGCACCCTTGCTGGGCTTCTCAATGACGATGTTGAGGCGGACGGGAGCGCCGCCGTCGTCACCCATGTCCTCCTCGTTCTGGGCACCCTCCTCATCACCGAGAGCCGGGTCCTCGTCGAACATGCCAGGCTCGTAGTTCTGGAGGTCGGCGATGGAGAAGGAGATGGTGATCCTAGAGTATATTGGTCAGCGCTTGGTTCTTGATTGTTGTTGGACTCAGGTTGGGGGATTCAACTTACTGCTCGTTGCCAAAGGTGCGCTTCAGGACAACATCCTCCTTGCCGGGGGTGTCGACAACCTCAAACTGGCCGTTCTCAAGGAAGTCCTTGACGGTGGCGGGAATGGGCTCGTTAGAGGCAATGTCCTGCTCATAGCCAATCTCGGTGGAGAGCTTCTCGGAGAGCTCAGCGTCGATCTCAGTGGTGGAAGCGCGGAAGACGGTGGTAGAGAAAGCCTTCTGGGGGAGCTGAGTCCTGAGGACGTTGCTGGTAGCGCGGACGGTGGCGCGGCCGAGAGTGATGGGAGAAGCAGAGACGGCGCGGAGAGCACGGGGCGCAGCGGTGCGCGCGACAGCACGAAGAGACATCATCTTGACGAATTTGATGGGGGTTGTTTGTTGACTGATTTGTATATCTGATCGTGTTGTTGCGTGTTGGCGGAAAGAAGAGTTGTTGTCGAGGACGGAAGCTGGGAAGAGTGGGTTGGAGAAATTCGATGACAATCCACGATGGGCTGGCCGCACTCAGCTTGAATGGGACCGGGTCAGAGCTCCAGAGAGCAGCCGGTCCCCAGTCGCTGGCGAAGAAAATTCCGAGCACAGACCATGGATAGCGTGAACCGATAAGCTCTTCACTTCTTGGCGGAATGGAAGCTCCCCCACAATGACGCTTTGGACCCACTAAAACCTTTTTACTCATGGCCGGGCATGTCCTTAACACACTTGTAACCTCTACAGTAGTAGCTGTTCTACCTAAAGCGTCCAGCATTTTCAGGGTCCAGACCCCGCTCTCTCAGCATCTGGATTGCTTCCAGTGATAAGGTAGCCAATGCCAGCAAGAGAATAGTACACACAACACAAGAGAATCTCATTGGATCTAGATGAACCGCCCATCATACCCAGTTCCTCAAATCAGCCTTCATCTTCCCCATCCTCCTCAATCTCCTCTCCAAATCCTGCTCAGATCCCGATAATTCCCTTGCTTGTCCTTGTCCCTGTCCCGACACTGAAACCCGTCTCTGCTGTTCCTGCTGATGTTGATGTTGCCCCCTCCCATAGTGGTAGTTATATCCCCCACCATACACCGAGTTATTCACAACAGGCACCGCCGGTGGTTGTACTCCAATGGGTACGCTAACACTGCTCCCTCTTCTCCTTCCCCCTCCCCCGGCTGTGCTACTACCACTGCCGCTACTGCCACTTCGAGACCGGGATGCCGGGGGTGTTGTTGTTTCCTCCTGGCATTGCCAGCACTTGTACCCCGTCTGATCCCGTTGACTGGAGACACCAGAGAGACAAGAGCCAAAGATGCCACTGCCGCTGTTCTTGGCCATGGAACAGAGTTGTTCGGAGATGAGCACTGTGTCCTCGCTGCTGCACCGGCGACAGACGCGGATGTGGGTTTTGTAGGTGCACATTTTTGGGCTTTGGTCTCGATGTCTGGGGGGTTCTCTTTGTGGTGGTGTGTGGCCTGGGGAAGTCAACCGAGTTGGTGGTTCACAAGAGGTTGTAGAAACTGAGAAAGGCAAGCGGTTAGATGGATGATTGGGAGGTAGGTATGGTTGTTGGGGAAGAGCTAGTACTCACGTTGATATTGTTTGGAAAATGCTTGGCAACAAAAGGTGTAGCTCAACCTTGACAGTCCCAAGTGGAATGTTTCTTCCTTACTTCTCAAAGTCTTCGTTTAAATATCCGCTGACGTCTCCAAATAGTAACGGCGGTTTTCGAACAATCACCGGCGCATATATATACCGGCCCAAACCGCCCTCGTTCGGTATAACCGATCCTCGAAAAGCACAACTGGCTGAGACAAAACCAGCGTCTAATTCTCTCCGGTGCAACAAGTATGCTTAAGGCGAGTGCCTCTCGGTGATGGGGAATCCTCAACCAAACCAAAAATGCATGGAAGATCGAAAGGAAGATTAAAAGAACGATTTAGCCTGTTTCGAACTCAAGGGTGGCCCATGGAGGTTTGGTTCCTATTCTACCGAAGGAATAGGGGACTGACGTACTACTTATCATTTTGAGAAGCTGTCTGGGGTTTGCTTGTCAGTTTTGTCGGTTGTCGGTTACTTCCAACTTGGAGCACTCGATGGACTCGACGTCAGTCCAGTCCAGGGTTCCATTCCCGCGTGTGTCTCTGTCTCGCGCATGTCGTCCGTCATGTCGTGGTTGTGTAGTTGGCCATTGGGGGGGAGTAGGCAAGGTAGCAGTGCAGCAGCTCCGGCACGCCATACACATAGTGTTGTTTCACGATTGGTAGACATGTTGACTTGTTACTCCAATCGCACGACGAAGCTTTTGGGAAGGGGGATGGATGTCAGCATGTGGCATCGAAAGTGGCTGTATGGCGTAGACGGGCGACACGGGAAAGGGTCTGTTAGGGTCTGGATTGAGCAACCATCGTGAGCGTTTAACATTGGCTGTTAATGGATAGAACCAGACCCTCTCAAGTCTTGTGTGACCCTCAGCTTGGAAGAACCCCACCGCTGGCATGGCCATGGACGTTTACTGGTACACAGAACCCTCGAAAGCATCAACCCACTCTTCCCTTGCCAATTAAGTTCTTACCGGTCAGAGATCGAGCAGATTGCCATGCGTTCTGTTACTTCTTTCTGCTGTCGAGAAGAGGTAAAAGCAACCAATCGAACACTCGTCACCCTATCAAATCTGAGTGCCCGGCTATTTCGTAGCAGTTTCCACCGCACATGTCTGTCTCATGCAGAAAGCCTCGAGCTTCTCCGAACAAAAAGCTACCCTACTCCCCAAGTTCCAGTATGTTATGTAAAATGTGTCATTGCGTTGCGTTGTGCCCAAGTCTCTGATCCAGTCGCGCTAGCAAGACATGTTCGGGTCACACAGGACAGCCGGGGAAAGAGAATTGCCATGACATGACATAGCCATGGTAAGTAGCCTCTCGTTGGAAAGTCTCAAGTATCCCAACTTATACAAAACCGCCATCTGTTTTGGGAGCGGGTTGCAGGATTGTAGGCCTGGTACTTTCATTCATTCAGAGCTCTTCTGCCCCTCCTTCTCTCCTCATCTAGTTCATTCACGGCAATTCTATCGATTGGCTCGATCTTTCACATACCTGGACCAACTCCATGTGCAAGTAGCTAGCCGCGGGAACATCAATGGGATGGGTCGAGGAAAAGGAAAGGATGAAAGCACGAACCCCAATGCACACGAAGCAGCTAACCCGAACCGCCAAGGTACACCAATAGCTAGGTTGATTGAGCAATGTGGATCAGTAGGGAAAGGAGTTGTGTTAGGTTGTACGATTCCCTATAGATAGAAAGGAAAGGGGTATACAAGATGAGGGGAAATATCAACGACAGACAGGTCGTCGGGTAGTGGTAACAGAACATAATATTGATGGATAGATGGGGGGACGAACCTGTTAGTTAGAAAGGGGAACTATGATGCATAAATGAGGATATAGAACACTTGCTGATGGATTAACATGAGAACAGAGAAGAGACCCTATTTCCTTCGACCTTGGAAGCAAACCTGAAATCACAGCCAGAAACCAAATCCTATCTCCCCCCTCGCCCCATCACATTGCACACCCTAACGGGAAGCACAACAACCAAGCCGCTCCGAGTCCAAGATTCCCAGGGAGAACCCCAGCCAGGGCTCTCCGAACTCCGGCGAGACTGCCCCCGAACCCAGTCCATGGCAACGTGCAGGGCATGTGGAATACCGGTAAAGCCAAGGGGCAGCCACGGGGAGCCGTTCAGCCAAGATATTACCAAACCGCCCACGGCTACCTGCTTGTCAGACTCATATCGATGAGCCCCCTCATTCCTCATCCCGTGTGGTAGGCGGAGACAGTTAGAGTGGGCAAAGGTAGGGTCTAGCTTAGCGTCTCGTCGGTGTGCGTTATGCCCACGAGGAGGACGTAGGTTGTACAGCATCAACTGGCAGCTTCTCCCGAAGAGAAGGCGCCGAACGAAGAAGCACTAGAACACTCGGGGCTCGGGGATGCTGTCGATCACTTTTGCAAATGATTGGAAAGGTGCCGGGATGAGGGAGGTAAGCAATCGTCGAATCGGGCGTTGCCGTCGAGGGAGTGTAGAAAAGACATTCATTGTATGGAGAATGGGTAGGTATGCAGGACTCATGATTGGGTTCTAGGGGAAATGCATCTCTTTAATTTCCACACTTCCAACTTTTTCTCTTCATGTTACCGGTATGTCTCTTACACGTGGTCTCACGGTAGGAGACATGCAGCCCTGTAAGCAAGGCTTCCCTGGGCACAGTCGTCGGCTGGTCTGAAACATCGTTTTCCATCCAATTCCCATGAACTATTCTCATTCCCTAACTGGCGAACAGTCCGAGTTGACGGGGACGGTGGACTGGCTGGCTTGGGCAGGCTGTTGGTAACTAACCCCAGCATCAAATGGCGTCCTCGATATGTTGCTCCCACCTCACCCACCTCTTTCTTGAGTCTTCTCCCTTTCAGCCCTCTTTTGATCGGTTCGGGCCCGAGAGCCGTTTGGTGCCTGGTGCCTGGTGCTTGGAGAAGGTGAAACTGCAGTTTATATGCACAGCGATAATGGAACCCAGGGGTCACGGCAGCAGCCACTTTTCCTCACGGTGTCGTAAGCAAGCAAGGTACGGACTGCGGATAGGGTAAGTAGAAGGAATAAAGTGGCTTGTGACAGGTTGATTGATGAGGCTCGTTGAGGATGGATAAATCTCTGTCTCGCCCATCTTTCGACATCGTTGGCGGACGGTAAGAACTTGAGGCTGCAGGTTGGCGGTTTGGAAAAAGGTGCAATGCTGTCTGATTTTACAACATGACGCACGGCATCCTATCAAGATGAAGAGCGAAGCGGAAAACGGGAGCAGCAGCCGGTCAATGTTGAACGGGTGTACTGAGACAACCTAGGACTGGGACTGGGACTGAAGGGCTGGAAAGGGTATCATTATGTTGGTTGAGGTCCAGCTGCCTCGCTCATTCTGGGTATCTCCTTGGTTGTGTCGGAAAAAGAAGGGGCGATGTGCTCTCAGTTGGTCTGAGGAGGGAAGCTGGCAGGCGCGGATCTTCCTGAGGCCTGGATCTTGATCCACGTGAGGTTGGTGAGGAAGGCCCAGTTGCCATCCCACCGATCCAACATCGCAGTGGTCTTTTCATCGGTAAGGTCGGGAAGGTCTGTGAAATGGTCAGTGACAGGCTATTTCTTGTAGAGAAGAGAAGAGAAGCGAAGACGACTGACAGAAACCATCACGCTCCTCCTTGTGAAGGGCCTCCATCTTCATCCTCAAAAGATCCTCCTTGGTGCTGGGCGCCCTGCCCTGACGACGAGCCTTCTTCATCTCGTGGTACTCCTCATCATGTTGATGGCAGAATCTGGGCGAATGGTTAGAGATGGTCCTGCTAGTAGTACTGGCACGGTCACAGCCATCACTCACTCGGCAATCTTCTTCTGGATGGCAGGGAGCTCAAGCGGCTTGTTCTCATTTTCACGAGTAGCCTCTTGGAAAAAGGCAATACGGGTGATCAAAGGCTGGTCCCTCTTGCGCCTGGCCTCGGACATCTTCTCGAGACGATCATCGCGGACCTGGGCCTTGTGAAGACGGCGGGAATCACGACTCTTGGCGTGGAGGGCTTCAATGGCACCGCCCCTCTTCTTTGCAATGGCCTTGCGTGCCTTTTCGAGAGTCTTGGGCATGATGAAGAATATGGGTCGATGATTGTCGGAAAGAGGATGATGATGAAAGGATGGTACGTATATCGGCAACAGGTGAACTGCACGGACGGGACTTGCTCTTTGGCGGTTCGCTGGGATGGAATTTTTCGATAAGCGGCCAGCACTGGGGACGGTGGGGGCGGGGGGTCCTCGGCCTACCGATAAGGTTTACAGGTAACCTTGGACGTTGTCAACCGTTAAGTGGTTGCAGCTAGGGTGGGGTACGATTGGAGAATTCAATGTCTTGGCGGGGAGCTTTGTCCTCGAGCTGTTAGTGTAACTACCTCTAAGTGCTGCCATCACCAAATACATAGGTAGAGGTAGCCCTAGACAGTACCTACAACATAACCCGCTTTGAGTAAGGTGGATAGTCAATGGGCTTGAAATAGACTGGGATATTGTAATGAAGACTTGTAGTATTGTAGACGGGAACTAATCATCGGCATTCACAAGCAGCCAGATTGTTGGGAAACCACATGGGATGAAATCATTGTTCGTAGTCAAAGTATGGAGGTACACAAACTACTAACACAAACAGACGGGAGCCAGTGCATCGATGCCCCCCGCAATGGATCAGATGGATCAGCGATTGACAGGCATGTCGCCTGGCAGTTTGGTCGCGGGGGCAACGACGCGGTACGCGCTTTCCATTTTCTGGAAATGGAAAATCTGCCACCCCAGGCGATTTTACGTCGTATTACGGGGCGGGAAGGCGTGGCCGGGGACCGGCTCCATTTTTCATTCTTGCAAACTGGAACCTTTGGGGACCGTGACTGCAGTGTGGTGCCTGCCACTCACCAAATTTTGCCTGCCCTTCACCGGCCCCATCGCCTACGCTGCCTACCTAGGTATCGAGACGGGACTGCAGCAGCCCTTGTCAGTTGTCAGGTCGTCCCCCGCCCAGATTCACAATTCCATTGCAATTCACCTTGAGGTTGCCTTTTCCGTGCGCAGCAGCCAACTCGAGCTCACCTTCCTCCCTCGCTTCAAATTCGAGGTCGTTGCATTTCCGTCCTCCACACTCCCCTCCAGTCCTCCAGTGGTCTGGTCAGGATTGCAGGACAGTCAACTATTCAGCAATATCGGATCTGCGCCATCGTTCGCTCAAGTGCTCCCGTCCATCACTCATCAAAACAAAACAAAAACATCAACAAAACAGTGGGTTGGCACCTCGTTTGCAACTCGCATTAACGCACAGCATCCTACCACAGTACGGATTTATACACGCGTCCTCGACTGCAGGGACTACGCCAATCCTTACATATTTACCCAAATCACTCAGCACTCGATATCTCACCGCAATTGCCGCCACTGGACTGGGAGGAATACTCCATGGCCTCGTCAGTTGCGTGAGCCTTCGTTCAACTTGTCGGTTGTTGCAACCTGCCGCGCTTGTCGAGGCGTCTGTGACGCGTTTCCGTCACCGCAGCAAAGATGGGTATCCAGGGTCTTCTCCCCCTGCTGAAATCCATCCATCGCCCTGCCGAACTCAGGAAGTACGCGGGTGAAACTCTGGGCATCGACGGTTACGGATGGCTTCATCGAGGTGCCATCGCTTGCGCCATTGACTTGGCTCAAGGCAAGCCGACCCGCAAGTAGGTTCCAATCGAGGCTATCATACACTGTCTGGACCCAATACTGATTTGTAACACCTGAAAAAGATATGTTGACTATGCGATGCACCGCGTCAAGATGTTCAAGCACTTTGGCGTGACTCCCTATGTTGTCTTTGACGGCGACTATCTGCCCAGCAAGGCCAAGACGGAACAGTGTCGCGAGGACAGACGAGAGGCAAGCAGGAAGACGGGCCTAGAACTCCTCAAGGCCGGCAAGCCGTCACAAGCCCACGTCGAACTCCAAAGGGCCATCGACGTCACACCAGAAATGGCCCGCCATCTGATAGACGAGCTGAAGAAGGCCAATGTTCCATATCTCGTCGCGCCGTACGAAGCAGATGCACAGCTGATCTACCTCGAACGCCAGGGCATCATCAGTGGTATTGTCTCGGAGGATTCCGACTTGTTGGTTTTTGGAGCTAAGCGCCTCCTAACCAAGATGGACCAGTACGGAAATTGTATCGAAATCAACCGCAGCCAGTTTTGTGCTGTTCGAGAGATATCCTTGACGGGATGGACCGATGCCGAGTTCCGCCATATGGCCATCTTCAGCGGCTGCGACTACCTCAAAGGCCTTCCCAGGATGGGTCTCAAAACGGCACACCGCATGATTCGAAAGCTCAAGACGCCTGAGCGTATCGTCAAAAAGCTGCAGTTCGACGGCGAAATTCGAGTCCCCGACAATTATCTCGAACAGTTCAAGCAGGCCGAACTGGCTTTCATCTACCAACGCGTGTTTTGCCCAATCAAGCAAGCGGTGGTGTGCATGACAGAACCCGACGAGTCTATCAATGTGGACGATATGCCGTACATCGGCGCACCCATCGATGCCAAGCTAGCTCGCGCCATCGCTGCTGGTGATGTTAACCCGATCACCAAGGAGCGGATCGTTGTCACAGCAACCTCCCCCAGCAAGAGAAGGATCAGCCAAGTCTTCGCTTCTGCTTACGGCCAAGGCAAGAAAATGGGAAAGCCTATCGACCAGTATTTCAAGGACCGCCGGATTCCGCTCGGAGAGATGGACCCCAACTGTTTTAACGTCGAGCCTGACAATGGTGAACAAGAGGCGACCACCGAACCTCGCCCTATCGTATTTCCTTTGCCGAGGCCGTATGTGGAGGATGTGGGAACATCGGCAACTCCTTCTCGCCGCTACGTAGCTCAAAACAACCGACGCAAGAGCGAGCCTATCTCGAAACTTCTGGCATCATTTGATGACACCACTAGCGTGACATTCCGACGACAGACAACCGGAGCAGGATTCGAGATATTCACGGACACTGACCCTGCGATCTCCACAAGACCGCCAAAGAAAGCGCGACTGTGTGAAGACGCAGTGTCGGAAGATGCCGTCACTGCTACCCCCGAGAAAAGTAAGTTCTTCCCTCAAAGCAAGGCGAAGAAGACGGCAGCTAGGAAGTCAGAGTCTTTCATCATGTCGGATGATTCTATCGAGGAAGCTTTCCGGAGCGTCCCGGATGCTGTGTGGAGTTCATCAAAGGCTCGTCGTCGGAGCGGAAAGGTTCAGTTTGTTGAAGAGTCACCGTCCTCTGAACCGGTGTCTCGGGAGAAGGAGCACGAAGAGGTGGAGGAGTCAACTCTCCCTGTGATGCCAGTTGCCACTCTTGATGCCACTAGCGATTCCACAGACGAAGTGGAAGTCCCTGGCTCGTCACCGCAAGAAGCCGTCACCAAGAATGTGAAGACCCAGACCCCGCTGGGCCCTCGGCTCCGGCAATTCTCGTACCAACCAGGTAAAGCCGGCGCTCGCATTGTCAACGGTCTACCCACTCCTTCTTTAACCCAAGACAGACCTGCTGCGGTGCGTAGATCATCGTTGAATCCGAGCAGTCCCATGTTGACTCCCTTGCAACGCATGGGAGCCCGGGCTATGAAGCAAGTCACGCCCCGCGCTACGCCTCCTAGCAGCGTCCGCGCACGTAAACCAAACAAGCCCAGAGAATCTCTCGGCTTCCTCCCGGTGGATCCCTCCGTCATTCCGTTGCCGTTGGTCGACTTTGCTGAAGTTCGAGCCCTGAACATGCCGCTTCAGGGCAGCGAGGATCAGATCATTCCGGAGAGTGATGGAGAAACCGAGTTGGGCACAACAGCCACTCGTCCGCGACTCAATTTGTCGCAGTTCCTGTATTCGTGAGCCCTCAGTTGGGCTATCGGGTGTATATAAGGAGAAGCCAGATATGTGTGCATAGCGCTCGGCGTACCAGTAGGGAAGAAACCCGCCTGGAATATGGATCGGTTCGGACGGGATTATGGCTTGCTGTAGGAAACACAGGAAAGATGATGGATTAGGGTATTTCATGAGGAAAGACAAGGCATCATGGGAAGAGCAGGCTAGGGTATATCAGGAGAACTTCTATCGCTTGTTATGCGGTATCATTGATGGGCCATTTTGTAGATGGCCCTTGTCAACAAAGTAGTTAAATCACCCAAGTAGGAATCAAACAAATTATGGTAACAATAATGAAGGGATACTATCACGCCAGTCAAGGCTTCTCTATGAGACATATCACCATCAGATTCAAATATGCAATCTACCTGCGTTTTGAGGGTTCTGACAAATCAAGCAGAATCTGTAAGCATACTGCTCGAATATGTGCTTTTTATGCCCGCAAAAGATTGCCCCTGTGGGGGAGACAGCCAGAGAGCCCCGGGCACTGTAAACTCGAAATCTTTTGACGGGATGCCATCATGTCTTTTCCCCCCTAATAAAGACAGCGAGCTGGAGGTGGGGACATTCAGAATCACCGTCTTACATAGAATTTCTGGCGGGCATGAATATTGGAGTATGCTTGCAGACAACATCTAATTTTTAGGGTTTTACTTTACTAGGAGACCTAAAAACGTAGCCCCCGAATTATTGCGGTACGCGTTGACGATACATGCAGAGCATCAAATGACAACCTCAAGGCGCTGGGAATGGTGACTGCGATAAGATCGATAAGATGCACAATTTCACCGCCTTTGGCAGAATTGCAGAACCACAAGAGTGAAAGTGTGGGGCAAGGGACTGGGGGAAGCTCCACACTGATGGAAATGATCCACTAAAATTCCACTGCAATCCACTGGCGACAAAAATTCATCGACAAGCAGTCGCTCGACCACAGCCGACCCTCCTCCACTATCTCAATTTTTCCACCTGGGTTTCGTTTCGATACCTCGACATACCTCGACCATTATTCCGCCCCCTTGTCATCACCACCCTTCTCAGCGAAATATCGGATTCGCATTTCTGTCTCAAATCGCCTCTGTCTCTTTATTGGCGACCCATAATCAATCGACAAGCGAAAACAAGCGTGTGCAAAGATGGCGGATACCGATTTGCAGGTAAGCAGACCGGCGCTGGAATGCACACCACCGATACGGTGATACCCATGCCGATGTCCCTCAAGCCTGTCTTGGTAGTTGTGGCCAAGCTGGGATGGCGATAGTTCCGACGCTGACCATGCCCTCTTGCGACTACGAACAGGAGCGCCTGCGTTCTCACGCCCAGGCCTTTGACGGTCTACTGTCGCTGATCCCAGCCAAGATGTACTACGGCGAAGACAACAGTGTACGTTATTTCCCATTACCTCACTATTCTCAAAAGACCCAACCGTTGGTGCTGGTGTCAAATGCCTTGGATCACATCACTGATCGCAAGTACCCCGCCAACAGGATCAGTGGAAGAAGAAGAAGCAAACCAAGGAGCAGGCGAAGGCTGCTAAGAGGGGGAAGCTCGATCCCGACAGTGAACTCAACCGCAACGCCAAGGAGGTCATGGAGGAGCGCGCCCGCAACAAGCGCAAGCTTCAGGAAATGGAGGAGAGCAGCACTGAAGACAGCGACATCGACCTTGAAATCCCCGGTGTCGAGAAGGAGAAGCCCCTTGAAGGACTGAAGAAGAAGGTTGTCAAGGAGGATGCCGAGAATGGAGAGTCTGTGCCCAAAAAGCAGAAGCTCTCCGAGGGGGACGACGAGGCCGCCCCCGCCGCCGAAGAGGTTGCCGACGAAACCCCCGCCGAGAAGCCCTTGAGCAAGAAGGCGCAGGAAAAGGAGGCCAAGCGACTCGCCAAACTGGCCAAGCAGGAGAAGAAGAAGGCCAAGCTTGAGGCGAAACTGGGCAAGGGTGGAAAGACGGATAAGAAGGACGGCACCTCTGAAGAAGTCAAGCCTTCCACCGAAGCCGATGAGGACGACGAGAACGACGATATGGCTCCCATTGATGTGTCTGGTCTCGTAACAAAGGAGCACGAGCCCGAGTCCCAGGAATCTGCGCAGTCTTCTGTTTTCGACAGCCGCGACAAGACCGGTTCTGCCGAGCCCGCCAGCGCCAACACCTCGATCTCTTCCGCCATCCCCCCATCGGATAAGCCCAAGTTCAAGCTTCCCGCCGACACCACCGTTCTCCGCGAGCGTCTCGCCATCAAGATTGAGCAACTCCGTGCCGCTCGCAAGGTTGAGAAGGACGACGAGGGTAAGCCGATCCGCACCAGGCAAGAACTTATCGAGATGCGCCGCGAGAAGGAGGCCAAGCGCAAGGCCCACAAGCGCGAGCAGAGGCAGAAGCAGAGGGAGGAGGAGGATCGTAAGCGGTCAGAGGCTATTGCCAGCTCGCGCAACTCTCCCCTAAGCATGCTCAGCCCCAAGGACGATGTTGAGACCAACTTTGCTTTCAGCCGTCTCGGCTTCTCCGATGGTGTTCAGCTTTCCCGTGACGCCGCCTTCGTCAAGTCCGACGGAGCCAAGAAGAAGGGCCCTCTGGACCCCAAGTCCAAGCTTGCCAAGCTTGAGGCCCAGAAGAAGCGCCTCGAGGCCCTGCCTGAAGATAAGCGCAAGGAAATTCTTGAGAAGGAGACGTGGCTCGCTGCCCGCAAGCGTGCCGAGGGCGAGAAGGTTCACGACGACGAGCACCTCCTCAAGAAGGCTGTTAAGCGCAAGGAGAAGGCCAAGAGCAAGAGCGCCAACGAGTGGAGAGAGCGCAAGGAGGGCGTCGCCAAGGCCCAGTACGACAGGTCGAAGAAGCGCGAGGATAACATCCAGAAGAAGCAGGATGAGAGGAAGGCTCGCAAGATGGGCATCAAGGTCAAGAGCGGCAAGGGCGCCCCCAAGGGCGGCAAGGGCGGAGGCAAGGGTGCTTCCAAGGGCAAGAGCAGACCCGGGTTCGAGGGCGGATTCGGTGGTAAGAAGAAATAAGCGTCGGTCAAGGTGTTCAGCAAGGGGTGTTTTGTCTTTTTGGAGAGAGATGTCGATACCACTGCTGCTGCATAGCGGCAGATTGCTCGGGAGGCTGGCATACCCATATCCTTTTTCCCATTCTTCTTGCCATTATCGCTACGTACATATTTCTTCTTGGGAGGCGGTCAATTGGTGGTGTTTTTGGCGTTTGTTTTCGTTCATGATGATTTCTTTTTATGTTTTACACGGTCGGAAAGGAAAAAGAGATCATCTCACGCACGTACATATCACAACTGGACCAGATCACAACAAGCGGTTAACATCATGGCAGGAGGCTGGGCAAGCCTCGTCTTTTGTTCTTTTATACTTAGCTAGCTTTTAGTAGTGGTGGCGAAAGGGAGGAGGCAGGGACGGGGACCGGAAGTCCCCCTCTTCTTCTTCTTCAGCGAGGCAGCATCTTCAGGGAGTCAAGCAGTGATTATTAGCTCATTAAGTTGTTCTGGTTGTGTGGTGACTTAAATCGGTGACAAGACATGAAAATGAAGGCTTTACTGCTTGACAATACCACACGATCTATCAGCGACCAGCATCTGATGCCGAGGTGCTTTTTGGCATTGTTCCTGGGACTTGGCACGGGGAACTAACAGAGATGCGATGGTACCTCCAAGCTTTCAGACAACCGTGAATTGAGGTGCTGTTAGTGCCAGGTGGTTAGTTCCGTGGTTCCTATTGCATTCTTAGCGAGAGCACTAACACGGCATCTGGAAGCCGACTTACTAACAGCACCCGATCTTATCGTTATCAGAACTCCCCGTGTCTCGTCGCACCGGGAAGCTTAGAAGGAGTGAGTTACACTACTCTCATCTCTAGCATTGGACAAAGAAACAGTTGTCTTGAAGCGGGTGTGCAGGGCAAATCAAGAAAATCCATAGTTTAGCCAAAGCCATCACCAACTGCATCGAGTTAAGGTTTGGTAGAGCCCCTTTGCGCCGCAGGTGAACTGGACCCTGAGATTGGCTCTTGCCCCCTATCAGACTCCGCCGCCCGGACCGGGATCCCTCCTCTGGAGTCTGGACTTTCTTTGACCGCTGCACAAACAGACCAAAACAGGGTACCATCGACACCAACCCGTTCCCCGAATCCAACCACTCAGCCTCAACCAAACCATCCCCCTCCTCGGTCCTCCTAGTAGAGGTAGCCAAGAGAACACCCACCACACTAACTAACTAGCGAACGACCAACACTCCGCATCATCAAGAGCCGCGCCGAAGAGCGGTTTCCAGACGACGACAACGAAAGACGGACCTCCACGTCCGGGACGGCCGACCGATCGACTAGTTTACCTCTACACCCTACTAGTCGCCTCCCTCCCTCTGAAACAACAGGCTACACCCAGGGCCTACCGAATCCCTATCTCAATCCCCAATCCCAACCATCCCCACGTGTTACCGCGAAACCGAAATTATTTCAATTCCCCCTGTCCGCCAAAACACGGGGAAATAATACCAAGCACGCATACACGCCCACCCTCGGCCGACGACATATCCGCTTCGTGCCGCCACCAATCATCAGACCAGAAACAGTCCCTTTACAAAAGAAGATGGCATCAACATCAGGCTTGACCCGGCGCAGGGGCGCGGGAGGAGGAGGAGGAGGCAGCAGCGACGTCGGCGGCGGCGGCAGCAACACTCCCGACACGAGGGACGTTGGGCCCGACACGAGCTACGAGACGGGCGAGAACGGACACAGGATCGCCTTCGACCCCCGCGACCTGAGCGAGAGCGCAGAGAGGAGCAAGCAGCCCAAGCTAACGCTGATGGAGGAGGTTTTGTTGCTTGGTATCAAGGATCGCGAGGTTTGTCCCCCGTCCTTCACGTCTTCTCTTTCTGTCTGTTTTGTCTTGTTACACCATCCCTTTACATGTCTGTAGGCGCCTACTACAGGGCTGGCTTTCTTTTGACTTTTGGCTTGCCTCGGCATTTGTAATGCGCCACGCGCTCCTGGACTGTTTTCACGATTTGGAATTCACCTAGGCTTGACAAGACAAACATGGCTAACCAGACACCACCACCCATCAGGGCTACCTTTCATTCTGGAACGACAACATCTCCTATGCTCTTCGCGGATGCATCGTTCTCGAGCTGGCCTTCCGCGGCCGCATCAGCATGCAAAAGGACTCGTCCAGGCGGCGCTTCCCCTTGGCGGACCGAGTTATCGAAGTCATTGACGACACTCTTACGGGCGAGGTGCTGCTGGACGAGGCCCTCAAGATGATGAAGACGAGCGAGAAGATGAGCGTCAGCTCTTGGATTGACTTGATGAGCGGTACGTTTACGTTTTGCGTTACTTGCCCCCGTCCTACCTGTCGTCCACATCCTCCTACACGCATATCCGCCGAAGGCAAACAGCTAACATGACATGATTACTCCCAAAGGCGAAACCTGGAACCTAATGAAAATCGGCTACCAACTCAAACAAGTCCGCGAGCGTCTGGCCAAGGGGCTCGTCGACAAGGGCATCCTGCGCACGGAAAAGCGTAATTTTTTGCTTTTCGACATGGCCACGCACCCTGTGGTCGAGGGCGCCGCCAAGGAAGACATCCGACGGCGCGTGCGCAACGTGCTCACCCAGCGCACCGTCGTCATCACCCCGACCCAGTACCTGCCCGAGGACCTCGAGTTCCGGTACGTGCGGACGATCGCTATGGTGTGCGCGGCGCATGCGGCCAACGTGCTCGAGAACGCACTGAGCACCCTTGGCCACGAGGCCCGCGAAAACGCCTTCAGCATGGCGGACGAGTTGCTCCTGCAGTATAGCCAGTGGCCGTTTGCGGCGAGGCCGTTGCCGGGCGGGAATGGGGGTGTGGGGGCGAACTTGCCGCAGGTTATTAATGAGGTGAGTTCAAATCTTTTTCTCTTTGATTTCTCATTGAGGGGGCATTACCAGACGGAAAGAAGCAAAGCGGAGAGGGCTGTTCAGACGAGGAACTTGAGCTAACACATGGTCCCCAAAAATAGGAGGTCAACAAAGCAAAGGACAAAGAGCTCCAGCTCGAAGTCGTGGCAGCTTGCTTGAGCGTATTCACTCGCCTTGACTCCCTGCTCTAGATGGCGCACGAGCGTCGTGAGAAATCACACAACCTAGCGCTAGTAGCGGACGAGAACAAGCGTGGGAGACAACCTGAAAACCGAGAATAATGCTGTTGTGTGTGGCGGGTGGGAGGCGGGGGAAAGTGCTGCATAAAAACCCTGGACTTTTGTCTTCGCAATCACGAACGAGGGTAGGCATGGGCGTTAACTGGGTGTGCAAGCGAGCGAGCAAGCGAGCAAGCGAGCAAAGGAAGCGTTGTCAATTCAAGGCCGGCAGTGATCTTGTGCGAGATTCGAGATGAAGGACGCAGTACATTACCTCCCTCTCCCCCTCTCACTCAGCCATACACTTATCTCTCGTTCGCAGCACCTGCTCCGCCACCAGCCAAGCAACCGCGCAGGGCTTACTATTTACTTAATATTTTTACCCCGTCTCCTTGTACGGTAGGGTAGGGTAGGTATGATGATGAAATTTTCAATTGCTTACTCTGCTTGGGGTGGATGGGGAGGAGGGTTGGACGGTTGGAGGGTGCTTGAATGGGATGGAGCTGGATGACTGGTGAAAAAAAAAATATGAGAATGAAACGAAGAGGGTGGGAGGAGCGCAGTGGTTTTTCCACATTGAAACGTTTTTTGTACGTCTAGCAATTTTTACTTTGGAGAAAGTACACGAGATACGAACTTCGACGACCTCCAATGCGGATCACAACCTAGCATCATCCACATAAGTCGTGAACAGATATACACATCTGATTCCAAATAGCTACAACCCATGGAATACATATATGTACTTTGTAGTAGGGCAACCTGTATATCTCATCTAGTCCACAAGATGGTTCAAGGGCCGCCTTTCGAAGCCGTCTCAGCTAGACTTGGGCCGACCTTGAACCCAAAAGAGCGCCTCTGTAGTTCCAGTTCAAAATAAAAGATAGTGTAAACTCCAAAACCCGTTCCAATTATCCCCCGAAAAGCAAAGCGAGACCGATAAAGTGAAGAAATCCAAGCAACAGCTTCCAATGCATCGACGACGTCGCCCTCTTCTATACCAAAGCACATAAAGCCAATCATACAACCCCTCTTTCTCACTCTCCAAGCATACACACACATCCCAATACATGCCACACCATACTACACACACTCTCTAAGCCACACGAAGCTCAGTGAGAGAATTTCTTCCCCTCACGCTTACCTCGCAACCTTCGCAGCCTCCTCAACCTCAGCACCCTCTTCGAGAATACCATCCATACTCCAATCCCCCATCTGCGCCCTCTTAAGCACCTGCCGTCCCTTCTCCGTCAGCGCCGGTTTCCCAGCCTTATCGGTCGCCGTGACGAAGAAAATGGGCTGCCAGCTTTCCCCGCTGCGCTCGCGCTCGCGGGCCTTTTCTCTCTGGGCTTCCTCGAGCTCCTGCTTGAGCGTGGTAGCGCGAGAAAACTGCTTGGCAAGGATTGCCTCGGTGACCTTGCCCCAGAGGGTGAGGGACTCGTTGGGGAGCTGCTGCTCGGTGGGCGGGAGGACCTTGGGGGCCACGCTGAGAGGGGCGATGTCGATGATGGTTGTTTGTTGATCAGCGGGGTGGGAGTCCTGTGGGTTGGGAAAGGGGTTGTCAGTATGGTGGGATGCGGGAGGTGAGGATACGTTAGGTGATAACAACTTACCAAAGGCTTGGGGCCAACTGTAAAGACCACCTTCTCCTTCCAAGGACCACCGAGACGCACGAGGATGTCCTCCACCGGTACATCCTTGATCTGCATCTTGTCGTCGTTTTCAGGGTCATACTTGAAAATGATGCCCTCAACCTTGTTCGTGGTCCGGCCCAGCCACCCGTCGTCGTAGTAGCGCAGAATCGCCTTGAGCTTCGTCTCCGGGCAGGTGACGTAGGCCATGTCGCCGACCGTCACGCTTAGCGCACCACGGAGAATACCGCCAAGGTGAGCGGGAGGGTGTGTCAGCTGGTATGTCTCGTGGTTCCTCTTCTCCAGCGTGATGAAAATTCCGAGGTTGTGCTCGCCGGGCATCACCTTGACCGAGGTGCCGGTGAACTTGGCTGTGATCTGGTCAAATCCCTTGGCGTGGATCCCCTTCTCTGGGCAGTCGACGTAGAATGCGCTGACGGGAGGGTGGTGAGATGTTTGTTCGGTCAGGTACGAGATCCGGACGGGTTTCGAGGGTTTCGGGTTCGTGGCGGGAACGGATACTGTCGATGCGGCGCGGGAACTGCCGGATCTGAAGCTCGATGGCCGGCTGATGGTGTGCTCTAGGGCCTTGGTGTTGATCCTTGGGGCATCATCTTCGGTTTCCCAGTTACACTACGAACCCAGTCAGCCGAGCTCTTCTTGTTTTGCCGCCCCGATCATTGGAGAGCCTACCCTGAAGAACTCCCCCAAGCAAGAGTTATATGGCTTGCAAGGCTTCCCCTTTGCATATTTCAAATCCTTGGAGAACCAAAACCGCAGCACCTCCAGCATACGATCGATCGGCTCGTCCGCGGTGCCAATGGCAACAAAGGCGTTCGGCGCATCGAGATAGTTCCAGTATTCGAGGTTGGGTGTTGGTTCGAGGAGCTGCGATGGAAGAGAGAAGCGTACGGAAGCGAGATCGGCGACACCAATGAACCTAAGTTGGGGAACATACGAGGTCAGTAACTATATCGTCGTACGTGTGTCTTATACCGAAGGCCGCCAAGACACCGCTTTGGGCAATGACCAACATCGCCGGTGTTCGGCTCGCGCATCCGCAATCTTTTCACATGATGGCAAGCAGCGCTTTGCGACCCTTTGAGGCCCGAGGTTTCCCCCATGCGCGCGTCTGGTTATTACTCACTTTCTCAAGATACCGAGAAAGGTCGATAGCTTGTTTCCATCGGTCGGATGCTCCTCCGCTACGGGAGCACTGCCATTTGCGGGTGCGGCGGCGGGCGCGGCAGCGAGAGCTGACGACTTGCCCGTGAATGCGGAAAACATGTTTTACTCTTTCCCAACCGAAGGGTTTCCTCTGCTTGTTGATAAATGGTGATAATGGATTGGGGCTTCGTTTTCAGGTCCGACACCGGACTGATCTCGTTCGATGGAGCGGGTGCGTAGAATGGGCAACCAGGAGCCTGCGGTTTTGGAACTCTTTCGCCGTCGCGAAGAGGTTTGGAGAGGGTAATTGGCGATCGGTGAGAAAGTTGCTAGGCGCTTCTGATAAAACACAAGAGGTGTCAGCTGTTGGGAATCATGGACCGAGGATACTGTAGAAGGCAGAAGGCAGAAGGTTGAATGCGCTCGAAGACAGCAGAAGAAGAAGAAGAAGAAGAAGAAGAAACGCACCTCTTCCGATCGGTCGTGATGACAAGTTGTTGGAGTTCAGGAGTCCGAGTTCCGCCACCGGTGTTCTTTTTGGTTTTAGCGGTGCAAGTAACAAGAGAATCAAAACCAAAAAAAGATCCAATCCCAAGCACACTCGACCGCGGCGCCTTTGTGATTCACTGCCCTGTCTGTCTGGATAGGATGGATGGTCTTCCGTTAGACTTAGGGGCGGTCGATGGGGGGCGGACAGCACGTCCACGGGTCGACCAATGCGCTGACGTCCTGCGCTGTTAGCGATAAGCGATAATGGAAGACAGGCGAGACAGGGGTTGGTCGCTAGCCGATAGTGATGACCCCAACTTTTCCAGAGCCTCGACTGCACTTTCTGTCCTGGTCTCACAGGGGTCAGGCACCGGGAAACCAGGCACCACTTCCATCGGACAAGCCTGAAGCGGTCAACAACCAAATTACTTTTTGATCTATCCAATGATTTTTGTTCGAGTTTGTGGATGACGAGTATCTTTACTGCTTCTCTTCACCGTCTATTATCGCCTGTTTCCACCCCCTATCTTGCCGGACGATGAGCTAGCGAAAAGGAGGTGGCATATAGTGATCTCATACCATCAAGTCTTCCATATGAAAGCGATATAACCCACTTCCTCTGATTATCGAAAACACTCGCAGAAACGGACCTTCTCAATGATCGATTAGCCAATCATTTTGTCACGAGTTGGGCTCAAGGCTGATCAGTGGCAGGTGCCCGTTTGTTTGGGGCGGCCATGCTCGTCGCAAGGTCAGTTACATCCGAAGTCCATCATGGGACGGCTGAAACAGTTGATATTGTACACGTGCATGTCATGGATCATCCGCGAGGTATCTCGTAATGCTACTGTATTGGATCATCACTTTCTTTCTGTATGGGTATAGGTTGGAACCTCGTCTTCCTATCCTTGTCCTCCGGCAACTATGAGTGTTACCAGATAACCTTACCTTCACACATAGGCTCTTCGTCCCAGTTGGCGTCAATTACCTCACAACTCCCTTGAGCTTCAGTTCAATGTGACCTGAAGAGGAACCCAACAGCAGACAGCTTGCTCTGGACTCCAGAACCTGCAAATCAGAGCGCTCTTTAATCAGCTCAGGCAAAGTCTTCTTCGTCCGTTTCTCCAGCGCAGTCCGAGTAGTTTCTCTAGCAATGGCCCACAGTGTAGTATCAACTCAACCCCTCCTCTCCATTCACATCTAGTCTTCCAACCGTCAGCCTTTGCCTCCAACTCATCATATACTCCTCATGACCCCATCAAGGTCATTGATCACCCCGTCCCGAATCACACGAAACACATGAGTGATCAAACTGCCACCATCAACCACAACCAGCACCGTATTCCCCAAGGCCCTTGAGTGTCTGATCACATAGTGTGGCAGTTCAAGCACCCTCGCACACGAACTATCGCCATATAACCATCCGCGTTCGGCTCAGACTTCGCCTTACAAACACCCCGCTCAACAGGTTGGTTGCCATGGTAAACTGTATCAAAGGAGAATGGATAAGTTGATCGCTGTGGCTCCTAGACCAGCAAAAGCTGGGCCATGTCAAGGGGGCCAATGGGTCTCAGCCGGAGGTAAAGAGGAGTACTTGAACTGTCAATAAAGGAAAGAGCAGAGCCGCACCGAGAGGAAAGAGCAGCGCAGCGCAAGGGCTCGAGAACTTAAGTGAGACACACAAAATAACAGGGGGCACTAAAATGGAAGGAACGAAGAGAAGGGGGAAAAAAGCATGGGGCAGACACAAAGAGGAAGGAATACGGAAGGAGCAACCATGAAAGGGGCAGAGTTTCCATACAGAGGTAGGTAGGACTGGGGAATCTTCGCGAACACATTGGAATCAAGATGAGATGCGAGAAGCTAAGGTACCTCTAGCTGGGCAAGGATGGAGGTACTAACCTAGGCGGCTTGCACGCCACATGCGCTTTCAGTCTCCTCGGTGATGGATGCAGAAGGAACCAAACAACAAACGGAGATGCTGCCGCTGCCGTTTGACGCGGACAATGGCATTAGGTATGAAAGGGACAAAACAACCAAACGACAAGAAACAACAACATCAATGGGTGCAGTCCGCAGTCAGACACCCCGTCCCGTCCCCTGGACAAAACTTCGAGCTTCGGGCTGGACACTCGGCTTTTCCGGACCTAGTGCTTGAAATAGCCCACCGCCGGCCGAGCACACGGAGTGATAGGAAGCTGAAGGTGCGAGATTTGGCTTGATTGTTTCATCGAGTTCGGTACATCGGGATCGGGGAGTGAGAGGGAACTGCCGTCGATGCATAGGTAGGCGGTGCTTTCGGGCTCCAGCGTCGCGGGCAGGGTCAAGTCAATATCCGACACTGAAAATTGCTGTCGGCTTGGGAGATTTACAATTCGATTCTGTCGTTCTTTATTAGCGTGGTGTTTCTGCTTGAGAACAAGGGCAGAATAGAGGCAATCTTCATGAAGCATTCAATCACCTCGAAAGAGAGCAACTGGTCTACGTTTGCAGAGTCTTCGACAATGACCATGGCTCTCAACGTCACAGAAGAGAAACTTTTCCGCCCTCTCAAAGATTGACCTTTACGATACTAGTTCACAGCATTTATCAACGAGTGTCTCGGTCATTCTACCAAGTCAGGGAGTAATACTGTCTGTCTTTTTCGTACCAAGCTAACGGACAAACGAGGGCTGGAATGTACATCTTACTGGGGATCTGTTTGGAAGCCAATTCCATGAGGTTGTTGGGCACTGGTCGTGGACTCTTCTGTCCCTGAAGTTTGATGTTCGGGAGGAAGTCTTCGAAAGATCGCAGCCCCCAGTAACCCCATCACCCAGGACAGCTAGGAAAGTCACGGGAAACAAAGCTGACCAAGCCAGTCCAGTCCAGTTGATGAGGACACGTACATAGATACCAATGTTTCGGAGATAACCCCCATCCTCCGAACCACACACTACTGAAATGACTCGACAGGAAATTTGGGGGACTTGGGATGACGGGATTTGACCGATTCTGTCATGTTCACTTCAACCACACGTGCATTCAACCATGAAGACTGCCCTGCACTGCTCGAAGCTTTGATCGGCTGCTCTCGAGTCCCAATTTTCTCAAGCGTCATCGCGGTATATTCCATACCTGATATCCCAAAAACCCTGGTTTTCCCGCCTTCAAGCGCCAGGCAGCATAGGTACGTAGGGCAAAGGGGCATGCATGCATGATATTCAAGATCGGAGATTTTCGACATGTGACAGCTGATAGTTTTCTGGGCCAGGCTAGATACTGTAGAAGCTCGGGAGGATCCGTTGTGGGGATTGGGACAGGTCAAGAAAGCCTCACTTCCCGCCTCTAAGCATATGTAAGGCATACCTATTTATGCAGTAGGCTTGCAGTTTGAGGCTACTTGAGTCTTTTTAATCCTCCAAAAGCCTTGGAGCGTAATCGGACTGGGGCTGTGTAGTAGTTACCGTTGGTTGACGCAGACCTGTCTATGTACAGGTTGCCTACAGGATCCCTTCGGTTCCGGGTATCATCAGAAGACGCGCGGCTGGAGTTTATATACGTACCCCTCGGGTTTTTCATAATCCAATGGGGAAGTCCCGTCTGTCATGTGTAGGCAGAATGCTTCCAGGAGCAGACGTCCCAGACGTCGGAGACATGGACCCTAATGGCATATGTAGGTATGTTTGGCCACATAGAGGATACCTTATCAAGCCCTTTCTTACCCCCACGTCCTCTCAGGCTAGGCATCAACTGCAAATGCACGTCACTGAAAGCAAATTTTTCCGAGTGTTATGAGGGCCTGGACTTGTTGTGTAAGTCATCTTCCCCATTGATCTTGACTTTATACCTGTATGCATTTGTTGGGGGACTTGAAGTGTCAGAAGCACAGCACTTTGCCACACAACTCAACGACTTCAAGGCACACCAACCTGCAGGGAGGGATGGACGGGCCCGAGGAGAACTTCCCTTCCCAAAGGATCGTGAACGCCACCGACAGATTTTCGGAGGATCACATGGAAATTGAGATTCTTGAAGGCGCATGTAAGCACCCCGGAGAGCATAGCGCAGCGAAATTGAGGGAAGAGCGTCTTTGCATATGTAGGTTTGAGTTCAGTTTAAGACTTATTCAATTGAGTCAATTAAAAAATCCCTCGGGCAGTGTCTGTGCATACCGCAAATCTATGACCAAGGCTTCCGTTGTCACAAGACCTGAATTTTTTTTTTAAAAAAAAAAAATCATCAAGTTCCGTAGAGGTCAAAGCTTGTAGGAGTTGGGGATTTGTAAGCATATGTTATATGAAGCACTCAGGGACATAATATTATGCACGCAATGACATTCATATTTAGGTAGGTAGAGTCCGGGTTGGGTTGAGTCGGGAAATCTCACGGGTAGGCAACCCGGAGACGGAGTTTGTTCCTACATCGTATGTATTCATGAACTGACTAGATATGTTATACTCATGCAATTTAGCCTCATTGCATCACTCGATCTTTATGACGCTCTCACAAGTTGTGAGATTCAAATAAAGAGACGTGAAAACAGAGCGTCTAATATCATATTATCTCAGACCAAGTCGTATGCATAGGTTTTGTAAACACTGCGGATGGAAATTCGCCGTGACCCGGCATTCAAGGCGACAGACATGTAACAAATTAAACCGCCAAAGGCAGAGCATCCGGAGTCTTTCCAAAAGTTCACCCGCAGGTCGAGGTAGCAGGTGATGACGGGCACACAGAATGACGACGTCAACAGACAAAGTCTGATGGCGATGATGCTGCAAAAGCAGCAGTTAGACGTGGACGGGTGGATGACAAAATTGTCACCGCTACACTATGTTCATGGAAATTTCTAACGAAATCATCAAACACATCTTGCCTCTGAACTCACACCCCTGGCAGAGTTCTCATATCACCCTCGATGTGTCTTCAGCGTATTCCGCTGCGACGACGACGACTCGTTCACTCAACCCATAGAATGTGGGAAGAGGGGAGAAGGCGAAAATGCCAGGCATGCACATAAAGGTACGCACCGCAGTCCTAGTGATATCCTTCACGCAGAAACATAGCCTTCATGCCTACAGCAGAACATCCTTCGGAAGATATCGTGAGTGGCTCGTTTTTTTTTCCATTTCGATGGTCGCTCGACACTCAACAGTTTAGACGCTTTCGTGCATGTTCGATGATATCAGTAAAAGTGTTTTGATTGTCTCAGTGCATCGGAGTTCGGCCAAACAAAACGGTGAGAGGCTCGTCACAGTTGATCTTCTCGTGATGAAGATTCTAGAGGGAATAGCAGTGAACTGTCTGCTGTGCAGTAGTTCTGCGTATACCATGTACCGTGTGTTCTTTCCATCACTATCTATGCATAAGCCACTGAAAGAACCACTGAGACCGCAAGTCCATTGTACGTAGGTAGGCATAAACAATAGAATGTGCTGCCATGTGCTGAGTAGCAGACACGAATTATATACGTACCTACCTCATGTGTATGTACAAGCAGTAGTGGCAGGCAGCTGCGTCCTGCGAGGCATAATGGCAAAGTGGGGAAAGTCCCATGTTAAGAAAAAGATCGAATGGGAAAGTTTGCAGAAAAAGATGGGAAAGTTTTTTGACTATAAAAACGTTGCCGAGCCGAGCAACCACTCAGCGACAGAGATTTCACACGAGGGGAAAGAAAACCCAGATCTCCTCCTCCATTCCGTTTGCCGATCACCGCCCTTCTTGGCCCTAAAAATAGGACCTAGCTCCTAGGCTCTTATGCTCGAGGAACGGACGAACGAGCAGAGTCCCAATGGGATGGTGCAGGTCTGTGCAGGTCTGTAATGTACACCGCATGCATGCCCTGGTTGAGGGATAAAATGACTTTGTGCTTTGAGGATACGTATCGTGACTTCTGCAAGTCAGTAGGCTTCGTGACCTTCAACGATGTGTTATCGGTGTCGAAGATGGACACTTGTCGGCTTGGTACGTTGCGCGTGTTGATCTTTCCCCAATGAAACCGTCGACCTTGATGCGCCCCACTTGCAGCCTTAAGATAAAGGAGGTAGTGTAAAAGTAGCCGTTGAATCATAATGGAGGGCATCGTAGAGCTTTGAACAGCAGCAGGAATGTCGAAGGTGAAGCCCGTCGAAAAATGCAATGTAGAATGAAGAGATGCTCGTAGGTTACGACCTCGGTAGAAGTCGAATGGGAACAAGAGCCGACCAAGTTCAGTTGCAATAAAGCATGTCAACGCACCAGTCTCGTGAGGTGGTCTGGATGCCTCGGACAGAGTCGAGTGTCCACGATGTTACTCATGGCTTGACGAGTGTCGCATTAGGAACGTGTTGTCCGAATTTTCCCTCGAAATATGGGGGGATAACTTCCCCATTTCTGTAAGGGGCCTGCCATCCCATGTTTTGCAGAAAACATCAGCAGAATCCACCGGATCTCGATTTCGATAGCCTCGGGCCGGTATGTTACTGCCACTGTGTACTGTGCTTTCCGAGCCTGTTGAACAGGCAGACAGGGGACAGCTGGTAAAATCTCCATGCAACAAATAGTCTGGTTTGGGAAGAGATGAGAAGGGGTTCGCTATGGACCTGTAAATTGCAAAGACGCAACAGTCCACGCGAGCGATTCCCGCTCACCTTCTCGTCCGTAATCCATACTGTAGCGCTAACATCTACGGTTCCGGGCGAAGGATTTGAGATCCAATATCCGTTAGCATAATAATGCCCGTTTTACCCCCTTGATCAGAGGCCGGCGGACCGTGTTACAGCCCAGAGTACAATACCTATCTAAAAGGCATCCGAGAACCCGAGTGGTGAGTGTGCAACGTCTCTAGAGTGACTGACTGAGTGACTGAAATGAGAAAGAGATCGCGGTAAGGCTGACCAGATGGGCCATTCGCGCTTCTGCTAGCCCTGATGCTTCCGTATCATGTACCTTGTTCCTTCAAGACCCAAAGTTCTATGGATCGAATGTAGGGATTATAAGCGGCCAGGGAAGGATATACATGGTATAAATGAAATGAGGTGAGCTTCACAGACTGGGAGAGTGATCCTTCAGCTCGAACCGAAATCAAAAAGAGGCGAGCATCGTGTGGTGTCGGTGGCTGGGCCTAAGGGCGTGTTTGGTGGCTCTGAAATTGGGCTCTGAACTGTTTAGAGTCGCATATTTAAGAGTGTTGTTTGGTGCTACTCTTAACCGACCCCCTCTGAAATCGCTACAAATTTCTGGCTTTAAAATTCGTGCCCCCACTTTAGATTTTTAACCAATTAAATAACGTAGATCAGTTTAAAATCCGTTGCCCTTATTCAAAACCCAAAAGGCTATTGAACTAGCACTCTAAACCAGAAATTTTATTATTTTATATATCTTTCACAATACGTAACAACCCCTATCGTCACCTTCAATCGACCAAATTAACCGCTATACCCTCGTCTAACATCGTACAATATTAATAATAATTATAACGTCGTTATAAGAAGGCTATACAAGCAGCTGTAATATTGTATATAAGCCGCCTCATATTATAAGTACTACTAATCCCTATAAACGTAGGTAGAAGTTCGTAGATAACAACGTATAACCTTTTCTATAGGTATCCGGGTCGCTTTAAATTATTATTACGAATAACGCCGTATACGTTTAATAGTCTAGTAATATAATTCTAATACTATACTAGTTTATCGTCGCCCAGGAAAATTATAATATACGAGAAAGTTATTATCTTTCTTTTTATCGTAATACAAAGTATAAACTTTCGTATAACCGTATACGTACTAGGTCTAAATTTAAAAATAATATACAAATTAATAATATCCAATTTAATATAAAAAAGAACTCTACCTCTAACCACTACAATAAAATATTTCATAAAGTTCTTAATACTTATTTAATATTATGCTAAAAGAAGAGAAAGTCTTTTCGCACTGCCCTCAATGTCTTCATACACTGCTCCCCCACTTGGCGCGCCCTCTCCCGCTTTTTGGACCAATCATCTCACAG
>MU839094.1:0-188853 GCA_030685235.1 Copromyces sp. CBS 386.78
AGGGAATTGCCGGCCGGTAGGAAATTCCCGGCCGGCAAAAAAACTTAGTCATTTTCAACCAAAATCTAAGAAAAACGCTTCTTTTCGATTTTTCTTAACAACCAAGCATCGGAAAAAACAATAACCGGTATCAAAATGACCGCCTCGATTAGGCGGTCATTTTGGTAGTCTCTTTATTTTAGTGCACCTTTTAAAAGTAGCCTTTTTTCATCAAAATAGGAAAAGGTCTAGAAAAGTGTTTCGCATCTCCACCGGAATCCACCCTTCCAGCTAATCAATCGAATGCGAAACACAGTGCGAAACACAGTGCGAAAAAACGCACGGACAATGCACGGATCAACATGTCGTCCGTGTTTACGCATTCGCAGCGTCTAAACAGAAACACCACGCCGCGCTGCGTCGATGGGCCCACGGACCACGACCTTTGATGCAGGTTTTCCGTGACACCTTTAGTGCCGTAGGCGTCATCTCCTTGCTTGGGCATAGTGTTTCAATAAATAGTTTTACTTTTACCTTATTTAAGAAAGGTCTATAAGTGAGGGGGTGTATTAGATTAGAGGGTGGATATTTGGGTTTTTAGCTATATTTAATCTAGGTTAGCCGCTCAGCCCCTTAGATTATTGGATTCTGAGCACCTCTAGGATACTTTAGCACCCCCTATACCTTCTGGGCGAGTCAATTACACACACACTCTTCAATTAATCAATTCTGCACGGTCATATTAGACAATACTACCCCAAAACTGAAGCGAAGTAATGAAGATCTCGTCTCTCAGCGTGCGCTCGTGGTGTCCACAGGTGTTCAAGTTGAGATGGGGGTCTTGTGGGGTCAAATGGGCGAGTGGGTCCTCGAGATTGAGACGTCGGTCACGTCGGGGGATCGGTGATTGCTATGAGCCGTCGGATTGGTGGATTGATAAGCCTTAGAGTGTGGGGAAATAGAAACCCCGCCTGGATCGGAAGTCGGCAGCTCGCCCTTTGTGCAGTTCTCGTTGTGATGGCGGGCAAGTGATATGTACCTAGGTATGATTGATCACTCGATGGATCCCTGGTTTCGACTTTCGAACGAACTTGCTGCATCCCGATCCGAGGATAGCCTCAGCCCAGCTTCGACCGTCGTCAAGGTTCTCTTTTACCCATCCACCCATCTCACCTTCCTAACTGTGCCGCTGGCAAGGAAAGTGGTGAGCGAGGCAGGTGAATACCTGAACACGGCAAGAAGGAACTGTCTCGTCTGGTTTTGTCTCGTCGTCTTGAGTTCCTTCACCTCCGTTGCCTACTAGACTACGGCTTGTTTGTTTTGCCTGTTGTGCGATCGATATGACATGCCCAGCCATCGCGGCCAATCCAAGAGCAGTATACGTCTGGGCGGTCTTGGTAATTCCAAAACCTCTTGGCAATGAGAAAAGCAAGACAAAGTCTCATGCCATTATTAGTACACCCCCACGATGAGAATACATGTCTTTGCATACGTGCTAACGCTACTCAGTCACGGACTACGAATATGCTCCGGCCGAAATGTCTCCTGCATAGGACATAGAACAATACCTACCTCGACAATGCCTTCATTTTTCGCTCATCCACCCATCATGACTGAAAAAGTGGTTGTTACTCAACGTCAGCAACTTAAACGCGAGAGTACGATTGGCCCGCATGGCAGAGCGTGGTTCTTGTGGTCAAAAGGCACGACTGGGCACCGCAATGGAAAACGATATTTTTTCTAGAAGGCAGTTCTAGAGCGCCTCTTTCTGCCGTGCACACCCGCTCACGACCAATCCGCTTTGTCGGAATTCCTCGGTTTGGTGGGGACGTCTGTGGCCAACGGCTACTCTCCAGTCGTCCAAGTTGTGACTTCTAACACTTCCGTATATACCTACTTTACAGTATGTCACTGCTTCAGCAAAACCTTGTTGGACCTGCAGTCTCGGACACCGTCGGACTCGCAATGATTACCGAAACATTGGCGGGGCTTAAATGCCGAGCGGCTCGAGGTAAAGACTTGCCGGGCCCTGGGCGTGAGGAGGTGAGGTTGTAAATCCCGTCAATTGGCTCAAGGGACACCCATCCACGAGGTCATGTTCCGCAAGACAATCAGTCTTTGTGTCGTCTCTTTGATTGTGGGCTTCTGGGCATTCTTGGGAGATCAATTCACTCTATACTGACTGATGCACGAGAACCCAAACTCCCTGTTTCCTTCACCATGATGATGCTTGCTCGTGAGGCGGCAGCTACGGGGTTACGGGCGGGTGGATGGTTTCATGGCATAACTGACCGATTGCAACCCTTGAAAGGGTTCGTTCTTTGACATTCAGTAGCGCCTACTGATTGCTCGCGTGTAGTCTTGCATATCGAGGTTACCAACCCCTCCACCTCATACTTAGCCGTCCCGTCAAGAAGGAGACCGCTGTATAATCACCCATATCTCCCAGCTACTTTGCTGCGTCTGTCTGCATTGGGTATCGCTGGCGCTTTTCACTTTGGACTCCTGAAGCTCCTGCTTGTTGCTGTTGGTGGGACCCTTGGCGTCTGCCCATCCAGCTGGGATGAACTTGTTCGTTCGAACAAGCTCGCTATCACAGCTGTAGAATGGTGTACCTGTACACCTGTATTCGCTGGACCATTCAGTCTGGGGGACTTTTTATTTCCCAAACGCCGATTGTCGCTCTGCATCCAGCGGTCAAGTGTAGAGGTAGGCATCCATTAGGAAAACAATGAGAGCGAGTGCTACATATGGCCTGTGCAAGTCATTGATAGACGACTCACCATGCGAAGCAAAGGTGCCTGGCAGGAAAGGGACATATGTTTGGTCCCGTTCACTTCTGACCTGCTAACCAGAGTATAATTTGTGCAAGGTGCACTTCAAGACAATCCAGTTTCAAGCGGACGCGGGCACCAGTTGCTTTGCCAAAACGAGGCAAGTAATCGAGGTACCTTAGCATTACGGGTACTGTACTTGCTGGATACCTCCTGGAAAGCATTATTTCCGTGGCAGCCAGCCCGCCATCGTCGTGGAGTCCAGGCTGCGTCTAAAAGCCCCGCCTTCCAACGGTCTTCCCCAATGGCAGCATTGCGCTTTTCCGTATTTCCGCAGCGGCCATAGATTCACTGACAGCTTCCCAATCTTGCGCATGCCGCCCCCCCCTCGTCGTCGTAGCCCGGGGTCGGGGACCGAGAATACCCAAAAGCCCTCAAGGCCCTCACCCAGAAAATCTAGCCGACTGCTTTAATCCATTGACCTGCCTCTTTTCCTCCTTTTCTCTTCTTCCTCCCTCGCCCCAGCATTTTGCTCTCTCTTTGAGACCAACAGACACACAGAGAAGAACCTACCGACACTTTTTCCAGGACACCGACAACAGAGCATCTCCACTCCGCTACGCCCAAATCATGCTGCTATAATCCGCCCACAAGTCCTACAGGCCATAACAACTACGACACCGGTTTAGCTTTCTTGCCCTATTCTTTTAGGAACACTCTACAACCTGCCCATTCGACCTCCATTTCCACTCTCTGGCCGCCAAGCAGTGTGCAAGCCAACCAGCATTTCAAAGCTGTAGATCTCGGCCGTTTTTGTGCCTTCAACCACCCGCGCCACGCTCATCGCCCAGGGCGACACGAATCTCGCCTTTTAGCAGAGCACATACACCTGTACGGTCTTGGCAGGGAACGATAGCTTCGGTCCACTGAGACAACTCACACACGGCAACATTTACACCGGGCAGACAGTCATCGAGTCCCGCGTACCTACGTATAAGAGCATCCGGCACGCTCCGTCCCCCGAACCAGATTTGCAACAGCAGCCAGCAGCCGGCCGATTCAAGCACCATCTTCGCAGACCGGCCGTCCCGGTAACGGAGACGATTCTCAAACAGAGCAAGGTTTGTGTGGGTGTCCCTGCAGAGAAGCTGCACAAAGTTTGCTGTCAAAGGGTCCGGGATTTGGTGATCGGTAACACCGATCCGCTCCAAGTGAATCCAGGCGCCCAGCTTTTTGGGACCGCAGCGACGTCGGTTCTTTCACCAATCCAGCCTCAGGGTTCGTTCCTTGTTCGTTGGGGTGCATACGGACTGCTCTCATATTCGGGCTTCGGGTTCTCGGCTCCTGTCTTTTTTTTTGGGGGGGGGGGGTCACTCTTGCATCCGTTTTGGACCGGCGCCTGCTTCTGATTCCGTCAGTGTGGTGTGCTGCCCCTGTTCTCGCTGCGTAGGTGGCCACTCATATCATCAGCAGCCATCACCCCCCTTCCATCCCGCACCGAAAGGAGACCTTGACGTAAGGTATTCCATTCCGGTTCCAAGCCAACAAACCCCGCGGGCCACGCCATTCTTCCAGGTTGCCTGTGCCGCCTGCCCCTTCTGAAAACACCCCCAAAGCTTTCCACCATGACAGCCTCGGTGCTTGCAGCTGCCCCTGCGGCTACGCAGACTTCGCTTGAAGGTATTATCACCCTCCTCCCACTTAATCATCCACATGGCTTTGAAAGGCCACCCTTACTCTCTTTCACCTTATCCCGCCCTGTTCTTCCTCTTCCTCAAGCTCTTCTTGTCCGTCCCTTTCAGTACCTTTCAAACATTCCCAGCCAGTATCCTCGCCGCCTTGCTTTACCCGTCGAACAGTATACTCAACATTTCTGTCCCCAGATCATTCTCACGCCTCGCGCTCCGAGCCCAATATTTCCAGGCCTCAGCCTTCGCCGCGTCAATATCCTACCGATCTTACCAGTACGATCCCCGAAGAAGGCGATGAGACTGAGAGCGACGCTACCAATGAGCCTGTCACTCCTGTGAGCGGCCGCCAGTCCCAGGACTTCCACGAATCCCTCGTCGCTCCCGACGCTCATCCGAGCGACGACGACGACGTCATCTACGGATCCATTGTTGCGTCCGGCAAGCCCCGCGCCTCCTTCTCGGCTGCCTCTGCAGTTAGCTCGAAAAGCACACTTAACCTCAACTCCCATTATACTCCCGCTCCCCGGAAGAACTCCATTGCCGAGTCGACTGCCACCACCACCGGCCGCCGATCAAACACTTTCAAACGCGCAATGTCCGGCATCTTCAGGCGCACGGCCTCGACGCTGGAGAGATCCGTACCCGGCCTGATGGATCACCACGGAGATAGTGCGGTTCTAGACCCCCATCCTCACGACATGACTCAGCCACGAGATATTCCTGGCCGCCGTTTCTCTCTGGCCAGGAGTTCCAACACCACGCGGTCAAACACACCTCCATCGCCCGGCTCACCGCTAGAGATGAGCATCATGTCCAAGGAACAAGCATCAAGTCCGACTGTCCCAAGTCCTGATGCCTTCTTCGACAAGAAGAAGAGGGCGACGACAGGCTTGGGCCTCCGATCACGCGCTATCAACTTCATTACCAACAATGCCTCGCACGACGAGGCGAAGCACATGCGCCGGCCCCTCCGTCGCCGTGCTAGCAGTTTCGATACCACGAAGCGCGAAAAGTCGGCAAAATCAAGCGCTGCCCACCCGCAGGTTGAGATGTCAAGAGCGCCGTGGGAAATTCCCGCTCCAACCGGCACCGGCTTGAAGGCCAGGCGTTTGAGCTTGAGCCTGCCCGACGACTTTACCGTCGATGTTGTCGATCTTCTGTCCGAATTCGAGTACCACAACAAACTCCTACGACGCCACGCCACCATCGGAAAGGGTGGATCAGCCAAGGTTACCCTCGTATCGCGGAAGGGGCAACCGGACGAGATCTATGCTGTCAAGCAGTTCCGAGCAAAGTCGAGTTCAGAAACAACGGAAGAATACCGCAAGAAGATTTTGTCCGAATATACCGTTTCAAAAAGTCTTCACCACCCGAACATCGTCGAGACAATACGCCTATGTACCCACCATGGTCTATATAGCCACGTGATGGAGTATTGCTCCGAGGGCGATCTCTTTTCCTTGGTCCAGAAGAAGTATCTTATGTCAGAAGACAAGGAGAAGGACCGTCAGTGTCTCTTCAAACAGCTAGTACAAGCTGTCAACTACCTCCACTCGAATGGAATTGCGCATCGCGACATCAAGCTCGAAAACATTCTAATTACATCCGACAGCAAGCTCAAGCTTGCCGATTTTGGCGTCTCGGAGGTGTTTAGCGGCAGACACCCTGGAGAGAGGGAAGCCGGTGGTCAGTGTGGTCAGGGTATGGGAGAGGTGCGTCGCTGTGCCGGAGGCTATCTGGGCAGCTTGCCATATGTGCCCCCCGAGATTCTCGAGAAGGTCACCGACTACGATCCGCGCGCCGTTGACGTTTGGGGCGTTGCGGTCTGCATGCTCGCCATGACATTTGGCGGCTCCATTTGGAACCAGGCGACTCTAACTCCCTCCGACGGTTCCAAGCCGGATGTCTGCTACGTCCAACTAGCAGAAGGCTGGAGAAAGTGGAACGCGAAACATGCTGATCAGACTGATCCAGTCCCTGCGGACACTGACATGCCACGCGCAAAGTTCATGGATTTTGCCGTTACTCACAACGGACTTCGTCGCCTCCTCCTCCAGATGCTTAACCCGAATCCCGACAAGCGCATCTCGATCATCGACGTCTTCAACAGCAGATTCGTCAAGAATGTCGAGTGCTGCCAACTTGAAAGTTACGAGGATCCGTCCAAGACGATTGATGCCTCCAAGAAGGGATCCTCCGGCAAAGGCGCACCGCACAAAATTTTCTGCCACAACCACCTGCCCCCCAAGGGACATCATATTGCGGCTGTCATCGGCAGAACCTGAATGATCAAAACTATTGTTGCTCAGGATAATCTAATTACGAATAATTTCTTCACCTTCGTCGACGCCATCAGAACAACCATAGCAGCGACGCAATGCGTGCGCTTTTGTGTTGATTTTACATTGCCCCTACCGGAGTTGACTACAGCTCGACGATTGGGCGCTCTCAGTATTTGATTAAGGAGGAATGCTTTGCACATGCTTCATTTGGGTCAAAGAAGTTCTATACATGGGCGTTTGTGGGATTCAAATCAGCCATGTGCTGTTAATAGGGTGGTTTGGTATTATGGGTTTTGGTTTTTGGGCATGGCGGTTTTCTGTTGTCTTAGCTATTTGGAAGAGCATTAAAGAGAGATTGGGGTTTGAGTGGTGCATCTTGGAGTGGGCAACGATCAGATGGGTTATCATGAGACAGCAAGCAGAGAGCATCATCCAGATATGAGGAAGCGGGAAGAACAAGTCCTTAATTGTGTCGAGCGTCGTATGCTGTGGATCACTCCTTGAGCTGCGAGAAGGCAATCAGGCGGAAGGAAAGAAAAAAGTTCAGATATCAATACACCCTCTGCATTTTCCCTATGAATATTTTGGTTATTAATTCACCTGTGCTGCATTCCCTGCTACGCTTTTTTTTTTTCGCTTTACCCGCTAACACAGTAGGTACCTAAGGTACCTCTCTATAGAGGAGTGGGAAGAAACAAAACGCGGGGGCCAGTCTCATTGGCATTGAGCTCTACCGGGCCCTATGAGAGGTCTCAGTCATCCTTTATGATGCTGATTCTTTCTTGTGATGTGTGACACTGGTCAATGACCTGGTTAGGTACTGATCGTTTACCGTATACACTCGGGAGATCCGGTTTTAGGTTCCAAGGAAATCAGGCAGAATCTGTAAGCACACTGCACGAATTTGTGCTTTTTATGCCCGCAAAAAATAGTGGGGGAGACAGCTGAAGAGCCCGGAGCACTGTAAATTCGATTCTTCTAATACCATATCTTTTTCCCCCTAATAAAGACAGCGAGCTGGAGGGTAGGGGCACTCAGAATCACCGTCTTACATACAATTTCTAGTGGGCATGAATGTTGCAGTATGCTTGCAGACCCTGCCTGATTTCCTTGGAACCTAAAACCGGATCTCCCGAGTGTATACGGTACCTTGTCCAAAATAAGACATGGCATGCAGCTATTCACACCATCTCTACCTTAGGTATGCTACGAAGGTAATTCCCAAAGTCGAACGGCCCCCACTGACTTGTGCAGTGTGTGCATGGCCTTCACTTACCGTAGAAACTCGCGAAACTGGCCAAAAGCTAACCCTGTTTTTCTGGCAGATGTAGGGCAGGAAAAGCAAGCGTATGTAATCCTGTGCAGCCGGCATGTTAAGGGTGAAAGAGGAGGAGAAAAAATCCCCCAGTAAAAAATATAGTAGAAAAGGCTGAGTTAATAAACCCCCGACCAGAAATATTGCCCCCTTACGTTATTCACATACATTTATATATATAGGAAGCGGGCTGATCTTGCCAGCTCCCTGTATATATCTGCCAGAAAAATAGAGTTAGCTTTTGGCCAGTTTCGCGAGTTTCTACGGTACTTTGTTACTTTATCCCTCAGCTGTCGTCACAGTTTATACTCAGTTGTTCACCCACCCGTTCGCCCGCTTTGGAAGAGTTTGGAAGTGAGCGTGCGCGCATGTCGTTCGTAATGAATGCGACTCCGAACACTACCGTAGGGACTCGGGAGATCCGGTTTTAGGTTCCAAGGAAATTAGGCAGAATCTGCAAGCATACTACAACATTCATGCCCACTAGAAATTGTATACAAAACAGTAATTCTAGATATCCCTACCTTCCAACTCTATTAATTATACTCTATAACCTTCCCCTATAACCTTCTCTCGTTCTTTTACCCTCTATAGAGTTCGTTGCCGTCGATATCGTAATACTTTCTAGTATTAAAATAGATCTACGCATTGGAATATTCTATCTCAACGTAGGCACTAGGATTTGGGAGCGGGTGCCTAAGGTACTAACACTCCCAACACCCCCAGCACCAGTACTAGAAATCCCAGCTCAACTAACACCAAAAATCCCAACTCAACCAGCACCTTCTCCTCCTCCTCCTCCTCCTCCTTCGCCTCTATCGAATTAACAACGCGCTAAATAACGCCTTAGTCGTAAGCTAAAATCGTATAGTAATAGGGTTATAAAAGAAGTATATAAGGAGAAACTTAAGACTAAAGTAAAGTAGTACTATACTAACTAATTTAAAATCTAAATTAGTATTTAAATAGTACCTTATTGAAATTATATCGTAATAGGGTAAACTAGTACTAATAGCGAAAGTAAGTATTAATGTACTTTATACAAATTAAAATACATTTTAAAGAGGGCGAAATTACTAATTAACGCCGTCGTCGTTGTAATAACGCTCGTAACTATAATTTAAATTAAAAACAAAGGCACGCTATCGTTAGCTACTATAATATTTATATATACGAAGTTACTACCTTTTTCAAAATACTATAGGCTACCGTATAGGATTAATAAAATAAGTATAAAAAAATATTATTTTATATACTTCGAAAAGGTAAAGTCTTATAGCTAAAATTTAAATACTAATTATTTAAAAAGTTCTAATATACTAAATAAAATTATTACAGGATTACCTGTGATGGCATATAGCACTGGGCACTATATAGTCGAGTCCATTGGCTATTGGCCAATAGGACTGCATGTACGCACGCACCAGTAGGCTTCGGTCTAGATCCGGGCACGGTACAGCCTACCCTATATCTAAACCGCACTCCTCCTTCCTCTCCTTCTTTCTTTCCTCGTACAATTATATTTATTTTACTTTACCCCTAACGGTATTACTCTATAATAATTAATTGTACTTTACTATTACGCTACGCGCGTATACTTTAAAATAAGTTTATCGCTGCCGTTATAAGTATTTTTAACGAGCCTACGATTTCGTCGTACTGCGATTAATATCCGTCGTACTACGATTATACCTCTCTTTTATCGCATTGCAATTATACTTCTTTTTCGTTGTATTGCAACTAACTATAAAGTAGATAATAAATTCCGTTTATACTATAAAATAGTAAATAAGTATATTATATACTAATTAAATTAATTACTATAAATATCGACCCCCGTTATTAACTTCGATATTACTATTTTTACAATTAATATTATTATTAATTTTAAGTACGAATAGCTTTTTAAGAATATTACCGAATTCTTTAACAGCGCCGCTTTTTAATATTTAAATAACTTAATTATAGAAGAAATCTTCAATACCGCTTCTAAACTCGCCTAATATACTATTTTCCCTTATATTATTATCGTTTTTATATAGTTGATCTATACAGACCTCGTCTAAGCTAATACATTCGTTAGCGCCGTTTAAAATTCCTTAAAAGCCGCCTACTAATAAATTATAATTTAAAATAATATTATTACTACCCTTTAGTAAGAGGTTCTCTAATTGAAATATAATTTTATTACTTTTAGCGAAACTAATACTAAATTTAAGAAAATTGCCGAAACCTAAATTAGGGCCCTTAAGAAAATTGTTCGCGATAAAATTATTCTACTTACTTTTATCCCCATTCCCGATTTTAATAACGAAGTTACTATAGTTACCCCGAAAACCCGTACGAATAAAGACCCTGCCGTTTATACTAATAAGGATATTTCCGCCGTTAAATATATCAAAATTTTCTAGGATTGGCGTAATAAAATTTAATTATATTAATTCCAAAATACTTAGTAATTCGACTAGGATAAGCGTTATAAATTTATACAAATCCTCTTATATTTTAGAGGTAATACCTTTAGAATTCTATCGCCCTATATAATACCCATTATTAAGGAAGAAGACCTAATTAAATAGAAGTAGGAGAGTACGGAAGCCCTCCTTACTTATTTCAGTACTAAATATAACTATATAGACCTTACTTTCGAAGTATATCGCAATTTCGAATTATTAAAAATAATTAAAAGTACAAAATAATTCGATTGTAAAAATAAATTTATTATTATCATTAATAAATATAATTTTAATAATATTATAAAAATTTATTATTTGAAAATAAAAGTTATAAATAAGATCTGCGATATTATCGTTTACTAGTAAAATACTTTAACTTATAACAATTTTAACGGTTAGCTTACCCTTTATTAGAAGTTCGCTACTAATTTAAAAGAGTATGATTAGTATAATAAAATTAATATTTATTATAAGATTAGTACTAGAAGAATTAGTAATAGTACCGCCGCTCTTAAGCGTACTATTAACTAAAGTAGTACTACTATAGATTTTAATACTATTAAAGCCGTTAATATCTAATTATTTCATATAATCGATAAAGTAGTTATTAATTACCGTATATAGAATAATCTTTATAAGTATTATATTAACCTTAGTTATTACGCCTATAAATATTATAATAATATTAATACCGGCATCCCTAAAGAGTAAAAGGAATGCGACCGCTATAACCGTTATAGTAGAAGCGGTAATAATAACCGTAGTAAACCCGTTATAAGCTAGACTGGCTACGGCAATAATAATAATAATAGCGCTCGCGTTAACGCTATTGCTACTAGTAAGCCCGCCGCTCCTATTATACCCCCCGCTCTAACTCCTACCCAACTTACGGAATATAGTGCGGGAAATACGCCGCCTCTCTATTAAATCGTTTAAAGAAGCTATTATCTATAATAATAATAGAAGAGGAAGTAAATAATCTAGCAAATTTAAAAGTAATTTAATTTAAGAATTTAAATTTAAATAGCTATAATAATAATTCTATCCTCTTTTTTATTTAAATTATTTATAGATTACGTAGTTAACGGAGTAAGTATGTTACTTTAGTTAATAGTAGATATTTTACTCTAGCTTTTATTAATTATAATTTTATTATTCACTATACTATTCTACTATTAAAGTTCTTTAAATTAAAGGCCTTATATTTAATAGACGGTGTACTTAAGGACTTTATTACTTATTACTATAAAATTTAGCTATAGATTAGTTATTATATAGAAACGATTACTATATTGGCCTACGATTTAGCCGACGACTATTCCGTTATTTTAAGTATACTATAGTTTAAATTTTATAACCCTATAATATTATAGCTAGATAGTACTATTACCTTTATTAACTACTATATAAACTACTACTTTCCTTTAAATTTTTTACATTCCTTATAGTACGCGCCTAAGGTTTGGAAATATATTTATACGCGTTATTACGAAATTATATAAAGTATAATGAAAGTAATCGATTTTAATACTTTAATTACGGACCCCGCTCCTAATATTATTAAAAATAATATTACTCTAAATCTCGCCTTAATTACGGATACTATTACCGAAGTTTCTAAATGGATTAAGCTTATTATTTGCTATACTATAGCCGGCTAATAAAAATCCGACCCTTATTATTGCGTTATAGTATATAAAATAGATTTTTCGAACGAATTAATTAACCTTATAAATATTAAGGATATAACGGCTACTAATTTTAATTAATTATACGAAAAATATTATTTATAAGTATTTTGTACTTCGTACGTAGAATTTTATAAAATTTTAGAAGAAGCTAAGGCAGAAGAGGAGGCCTAGGTTAAAAAAGTAGAAGGGGGTACCTTAGAGCTTAAGGAATATAAAAACGATAAAAGTATTATTAATAGAGGTGTAAGGATAAAAATTAAATACGATTATAATTATAATATATTTAACGGTTTGGCGAACCTTACCCTAAAAATAGAATAAGAGATTTAGGACGGTAATAGCACTAAGTATAAAAAAATATTAAGTAAGCGTTATTACTTATAAATTAATGCTTATACTAGTAAAGGTTTTAAAGTAGCTATCTAAGTAGTAAAGATCGTTAAATATATTCACTTTAATAGTAACGTAAATAAAGATTTCGAACGATACGAAATTATTAGGTTCGCTATTAATATTATTGAAAAAGACGTAGCTAAATTTTACAAAAAGGTTAATAAGCCGTTTAAAACTAATACCCAAATTAGAAACTTTTTAAATAGTATTAAAATTATTTTAATATTTTTAAACCTTATAATATTATAATTTTATTACCTTACTACTCTTATAATTTTAAAATTGAATTTTACATAAGAGAATAAGTATCTTATATAAAATTAAAGGCGTTTAACTTTGATGAATTAAATGTAATTAAAAAGTAGATTAACGAAAATTTCTATAATAGGTTTATATATTTTTCGTAATTAGAGGCTATTTCTTAAATTTTATTAGTATAAAAATTAGGCGGAGGTATTAGAATTTATATAGATTATAGAAGAATTAATAATATTACTTTTAAAAGCTACTACCCGTTCCCTTTAATTAAAAAAACCTTTAATACTATTTATAAGGCGAAGATTTTTATTAAATTAGATATTATTATTGTTTTTAATTATATTCGCGTTATAGAAGGATATAAATAGTTAATAGTATTTATTACTTACTTTGGCCTATTTAAGTTATTTATTTACCCATTCGGCCTATAGGGAGCGTTTAGTATATTTTAGAACTATATTAATAATATTTTGTATAATATTTTGGATATTTATATAACCGCTTATTTAAATAATATCTTTATTTTTTTAAATAACGAGGAGGAATATTAAAAGTATATAAACGATATTTTTACCCGCTTAAAAAAAGTTAGCCTACAAGTTAATATCGATAAATACGAATTTTATATTAAGAAAACTAAGTATTTTAGATTAATTATTACGCCCAGCAGTATTAAAATGGACTTAAAAAAGGTTAAAACTATTATAGACTAGAAATCTTTAATGTTAAAGAAGTTTTTATAGAGTTTTTTAAGATTCGCTAACTTCTATTATTATTTTATTAAAGGTTTTTTAATAATAGTAGTACTATTATACGATTTTACGAAAAAGGATATAGAATAGGCATAGATTATAATATAGTAATTTATTTTTAAGGCTTTAAAAGCCGTATTTATTAGTAGATTAATTTTGTATATTTATAATTAGTTTAAGAAGATAATTATTGAAATTAACGCTTCGAATTAGGTTTCTAGTAGTACCCTCTCCTAATATAGGGATAATAGTATACTTTACCCAGTTATATACTTTTTAATATAGTATTTAGTAGCGGAGTACAATTATAATATTTATAATAAAGAATTTTTCCTTATTATTAAAGCCCTAGAGGAATGGCGCTTAGAATTAGAGGGTACTTAATAACTTTTTAATATCGTTACAAATTATAAAAATTTAAAGATTTTTATAACGAATAAATAATTTATACCCCATTATATACGGTAATTATAATTCCTATTACGTTTTAACTTTTTAATCCGCTATACGCCGGGATTGTAAAATCTTTGCCCTAACGCATTAAGTAGGAAGTTAGAGGACGTGCCTTTAAATATAGATAATTATCGTTTAAAAGTAAGGAATTATAAGTTTATTAATCCGGCCCGCTTTAAAGAGGGATGTTTCTCTCTATTAGCTATAATAACTGGCGACAACTTCGATTTTAATAAAGAAGTATTCCTATTATCCTTAAATACTTTAGAAGAATTAAATAAATCAATTAATAATATTATTAACGAAAATTATAATTAGTTAATTTTAATATAGGAGGCCGTTAATTATTTAAGGGACTTAAATCGTACTAAATAGCGCCTTTATATTAGGAAGAAGCTTAAAGTCGCTTTCGCTGAATATTCTACGGCGGGAGGTAAAGTTTACTATAGAGGGAAAGTATTTATCAACCCTAATAATATTACTACTTATTTATTACTTATTTACCGCGCTTATTTATTGCTAACGGCCGGCTATTTAGGTAGAGACAAAATATAGGTATAGATAAATAAATATTAGTACTAATTAAGTATAGTAGAAGCTATTCGAATTTACTATAAGGGTTACTTAGTATATTCGAAGACGAAAGTATTACAATAAATTAAAGTAGGCTACTTTAAACTTATATTTATAATCTATATATTATAAATGGATATTTCAGTTAATTACGTCTTTTTATTATTAGAAAACTTATATTTAAATTAGAAATTCAAGTATATCGCTATTGTCGTAGACTATTTAATAAAGATATATTATTATATTCTAACCGTTATTATAAAAGTAGAAAAATTAGCGGACTGTTTTATTACTTATATTTATACTCTTTATAGCTTATTTAATGAGAAAGTCTAACCGTACGGTTACAAATGTCTATCCGTACGGTGATCCACTTTTTTCTCCTATATATATCCTTAACCCTGCCGTCCCCTCCCTATCAACACCAGTCTCGCTCGTACCGCGACCGCCAAGCCCCCAGATTACAGCCCATTATACATTCTAACCCCTACACAACACACGTACGCTAACAGCCGTAACAATCGCTAACAGCCATAACAGCTGTAACAGCCGTAATAGTCGCTAACAGCCGTAACAATCGCTAACAACCGTAACAGTCGCTAACAGCTGTAATAGCCGTAATAATCGCTAACAGCCGTAATAGCCGTGACAGCCGTAATAGCCGTAACAGTCGCTAACAGCCGTAACAATCGCTAACAGCCGTAATAACTGTAATAGCCGTAACAATCGTTAACAGCCGTGATAGCTGTAATAGCCATAATAGCCGTAACAGCCGTGATAGCCGTAACAGCCGTAACAGTTGCTAACAGCTGTAATAGCTATAATAGTCGCTCAATTAATCGCTCAATTGAGCGACGAGCGATGTACGACTGTACGATGTGCGACCGTGCTGCTAAGTGCCCTGTAAAGTGCACTGTAAAATGCCCTGTAAAGTAGTGCGTATCTGGTCTGGGCACTGCGGTCTGATGTCACGCATGAAAGAATGGTAATGCCCAGATTTCTGGGTGAAATTTTCGAAAGAATATATATGATATCTATGGCCGCGCGAGGGTTAGGGATATATATGAAGGAAAAAGTAGATTACCGTACGGATAGACATTCGTGACCGTACGGTTAGACTTTCTCTATTTAATACCGTTATTTCTAACCGCGGTTCGTAATTTATCTCTTTTTTCTAATTTATTATTTTTAAACGCCTAATTATTAAAAAATTATTAAGTTCTACTTTCTACCTATAAACGAATATTTAAATAGAGTATATTAATATAGAAATAAAATAATATTTATAAATCTTTATTAATTGGATATAAATAGACTAGGTACGATAATTACTATTAGTAGAATTTATAGGTAATAATATAATATCTGAAATTATAGATATAATTCCTTTTTTTACTAACTATAATTTTTACCCCTATATAGGTATTAAACTAATAGTAGTCGTACTATTAGAAAGTTTCTCGCCGGTATAATAAAAAAAGTATTTAAAAGCTAGCGAATTGCTCGTTCGTTTTAAGGCTATATAAGACTATATACGTACTTTTATAAAAAAGGTATAAAACCGATATAAGGTTAATACTAATAAGAATCGGTTTAATATATTGAAATACCGTACTAATAATTTTATTATATTTAATACGACTAATTTTAATAATAGTAAGCTGTATAATAAATTATACTTACGATAGGAGGGCCCTTTTAAAGTAGATTAAGTACGATCCTATATTATTAAACTAATCTTACCCGCTAATATAAAGTACTTGCTAGTATTCTATATTTTTATAGTAAAACCTTACTATAAAAGCCTCCTTAATTAAACTAATTTATAAAGCAATATACGAACTAATAAAAGTAATGTTATAATTAAAATAAATAATTACGAGGAAGTAGCGGAATAGGAGTTTAATAAATTCTTAAACTATTTTTAACGAAGAAATAACTGTTATTAGTTTTATATTATAAAGTAGAAATATTATAACCCTACTAACGAACCCTTCGATAATATTAAAAGAATAAAGGACTTTATTATTGTATTTTACCGCAATTACCCAAATAACCCTATCCTACCAACGGTTTAAAACTAGCTAAAAATTAAAACTATACTTTAAAAGAAGACTCTATATCACGGGTAGAGGGCGAGAGGTTGAGTGTAAATGTAGATATGCGTAATTGTACGAGGAGAGGAAAGGAAGAGAAGTACAGAGGTATACTCGGGAGATAGGCTTTTATAGGACTCGAGCTATAAACCCCTAGTAAATTTATAGCGGGAGGCCGCAACTAATTAACCGAAATAGTAATAATAGTTTTAGAAAGCTACTATTACTAATATATACAATATAAACTAACCCTATAATATTACTCCTACCTAAAAGAAGCTATATAATTGACTAAAGTTATATAAAATAATAAATAACCCTATTAAACGTTTAATCTAACTATATAAAACTTTTATAGCCGCTAATCGTAACGATTTCCTCCTCCTTTCGTACTTCGTTAGCAGAACTTCCGCTTCTATAGCCGGCTCCTCCTCCTCTAACGTCCTCCTTCGTTTCCGCTCCGCCGCTAATTAATTTAAGGGTATTAAAACCTCCGAATATACTTCGTAAAATTATTATATTATATTAAGGGATATAGCCACATTAGTACGCAGCTATTATAAAGGCTAATAAAATAGTACTTAAACAATAAAATATTTTTAACGACCGTTAATTACTTTATAGCAACTATTAATTTTAATAAAATCCTATTCTACCGAATCCTCCTCATTATTAACCTTTTTTATACTACGACTTTAATTTATATAAACGTCCCTTTATACTTCTAATTATTTTAAAATATTTACTTCGGCCTATAATTTAATTTTATTAATATAAAAAGTCGGGCTATATTTTATATTAATAAGGAGTTTAAGCGTAATTTTATAACTATTTACTTTAATAATTTCAAATAAGCCTTTATAAAGGGGGGTAAATTTTACGTATAGGTAGCCGGTATTGAAATTTTCCGTATTAAATAAAACCTTATTTCCCACTCTATACTTCGGGGTATTTATTCGTCGAATATTAGTATTAACTTTATACCGTTATTAAACTTATTTTACTTAATCTATAACGTACTTTAATACCTTTTTAAAATAATCGACTACTTCGTTAACTTTAAAATACTCCGTTTACTACTAAATTAATAAATTTAATGGATATAGCTTCGCTAGCTTAATACCCATCTAAGGGTAAAAATTATAATTAGTAAAGAAAGGAAATATTCTTATTATTTTAAAAATTAGATTATTATTAGTAAATTCCGCAATTAAAAACTAATTTACCTAATCGTCCTACGCTTAATTAATATAGAGATAAAGATATTTCTCTATTTCCGTATTAATATATTCCGTTTAACCGTTAGTAATTAAGTAGAACGCGGAAGAGGGTTTAAAAACTATTTCTAAATAGGAGGATAGAGCTTTCTAAAATTATAAAACGAATTAGGAGCCGCAATTTAATATAATAAAATTTAATAAGCTATAGATACTATAAATCCTCTTAATAAACCGGTCTATTAATTCCTTAATTATAAAGCTAATTATAGGAATAAAATATCATATTTTTATTAGGTAGTCAATAACAACGGCTATATATTTAAATTCCTATTCCTAACGTATATAAGGCGTTAAAAGGGTAATATAATCTACAGAAATATCTTTCTATAGTACGAAGGGTACTACTAACAATTTTAGGAAATTATAAGGGGAGTATTATAATAGTTTAAATTTAGCATACAATAGGTAAGCCTTATAGTAGGCCTTAATAGTACTAAATATCCCTAATTAGAAGAAAAATTAAAAGAATAACGAATAAGTCTTTTTACGACCTGGGTAACTAATAGACGGCGAATCGTATATATAGCGGAAGAATTAAAATTAAAGTTTAATATTATTAGGGTTAATAATAACGGTACTTCGAAAGTATATTCGTCCCTATATTACCCTATATTTAATAAAAAATACCTTCTTTAAATAATTTTTTACCTTTTTAAATTATATATAGCGACCGGGGTTTAATAAGTAAGCGAATAAATTTTATAAAAATATTAATTTCTCGTAACTTTTTATAATTAAATCGTTAGTAAATTTATTATTTATTACTTTTAAATTATAAATATATTCGGTTCTAACGTTAATAACTTCCTTTCCACTTTTTAAAACGAAAATTCTATTTATAAAAATATTATAATCGAATAAAATCTTATTTTTAGTTAGTAATCGTTTGTCGGCTTCGTTTTTAAGTAAATTCTCCGGTTTTTTATTTAAAGCGTTAGGGCGTACTTATAATAAGCCCGGTTAGTATTTAATCGTAAAATTAAACCGGGATAGGAATTAGGACTACTGTATATAGTAGGGAATTAGTTATTTATTAATTATAAAAGTCTTTAAAGTTTTATAGTTTATAAGGACTTTAATCGGTTATTATACCCCTTCGAATTCGGGGTACTACTTTTCTAAGGCCTTAATAATAATAAATAATTCCTTATTATAAATATTATAATTATATTTGGCTAAAGAGTATTGCTAATTAAAGTAAGCGATAAAGCGAAAAATACTATTATTATTATATTATAATAATATACTTCTATATACTTAATTAAAAATATTTATTTCTACGATAATCTATTTTAATTAATTATAAATCCGAAGTACAAATCTGTTCGTAAAAGCCTTCTTTAAAGCTTCAAAGGATTTTTAATATCGTTCTTCCTATTCCTATCCCGCCATTTTCTTAATTAATTCGTATAATAGGCCGGCGATAATAGAAAAATATTTAATAAAATAATAATAGAAATTAGCGAAACTTAAAAAGTACTAAAATAACCTCTTAAAATTTAGAACTTCCTATATTATAATTATAAATTTTTTTTCTAAATCTATTTCGAAACTACTTAAAGTAATAATAAAATTTAAATACTTAATTCGCTATATATAAAATTCGTATTTATTAATATCGATTTAGAATCCTACTTTAATTATCCTTTATAAGACTTCCTTAACGTATTTTTTATATTCCTCTTCGTTATCGGAATAAATTAAAACGTTGTCGAAATAAATAATAGTATAAATATTAAAAATATTATATAAAATATTATTAATATAATTTTAAAAAGTTCCTAGCGTACTCTATAAATTAAAAGGATATATAATAAATTCGTAAAAGCTAAAACGGGTAATAAAAGTAGTAAACTATTTATACCCCTCTTTAATACGAATCTTATTAAATATAATAATAATATCGAATTTCGTAAAAATCTTTACTTTATAAATTATATTAAAAGTTTCTTTAATTAGCGGTAACGGGTAATATATTTTTAATATAATATTATTAATATTATAATAGTCTATATAAATACAAACTCCGCCTCCGAATTTCTTAATTAATAAGAAGGGGGAAGCGGCTACCGACTATAATAGTTAAATAAATTTCTTTTTCAAATTATTATCGATCTACTTTTTAATAACGACTACTTCTATAAGTAATACGTATTATAGCCGTACGTTAGGAAGTTACTTTCCCGGCTATAATTTAATTTTATAATTATACGAACGATAAGGAGGGATTTTCTCCGTTAGCGAAGGTAAGAAAGCGGCGACTTCGCTAATATACTTCCGTCCTTCGGAATAGTTTAAAATTTTAATAATCTCTTCCTCAATTTTTAATAGTCAATCTATTTTATTAAAAAACTTCTTATATCCTCTTCGTTAACTTTTACTAAATATATTTATTAGAGGATTTCTTCGTATATGGGCGTATCGGTCTTAAAATTTCTAATAAAGTTAATTACTTTAGCAAGGATTACAGCCTTTCGGGTATTTTTTAAAGTATAAATACTAATTATTTTATTAATAAAGTTATAAAGCGCGGGGAGTAAACTTTCCTTATATTTCCTTCTATCGCCTTCTATAATACTATTAACTATTTCTTCGGTTAAATTTAAATTTTAAAAATTTGCTATAGCTGCTAACCTTTTAATTTTAATATAATTTATAATATATAGCTACAATTATTCCTTTTTGCAAATAAAATTGAACGCGGCTATATTAAATACCCTAATATTACTAGGGTTAAATTTATAATCGGACTTATAAAAACGGCGGTATTAGGAGCGATTTATGCTAATTAAGACGTAATGGCCACTTATACGTATATAAAGTTTATAAAGCGCGGGGCTCTTAGTCTTAATAAAGAAAATAATAATATTAGTAATAGCGATTTTAAATTTAACCTTTTAAATTACTAATATTTTAATAAGAGTAAGGATTATATAGTAGCCGGTCTTAAAGTTAATTTTAGGTTTAATAGTAGTAAAAGGGAATTCGGGAGCGGATAAGGGTTCTAGAGCAGGCTCCGCCGCAATCTTCTTAATCTTCTCTTCCTTAATAACTAGAAGGCGAAATTCGGTTTCCTTTTTTTTAATAATTAGAGAAGGAAATTTAATCTTTTCCTTTTTAATTAGCGGAATAAGTATTTAACGGATAGAGGCTACTAAAACCCGGTTGGTAAGGGTTTTAAATATTATTATTTAATATTTAGGGAAGTTTATTAGTAAATAGTAGCTTCGGTAGGCAGTATAATTAAAATATATACTATATTATTCGTAATCGATTTTTAGCTAATAGTATTATATTTATAAGAAATTTAAAATAATTAAATATTTCCTAAAAATATTATAAATTAAAAAGGTAATTGTTTCCTTATAATAGCCGATTTGGAGTTTAGTTATTATTCTTTTAAAAATAATACTTTTAATTACTTTATTAGTAAGAACGAACTTTTTTATTTTTAATAATCGAAAATGGGGAAGGTTATTTTTAATAATAAAGGAACGATTAATAAACGCGAAAGTAAAATAACCGCTATTAATAAAGGTAATATAATAGTTTTTATACGAATAAGTTATAATATAAGAAAATAAAAGTATTAAATGTGGGGAAGTAAAATTATTTAATAATTAAACTTTAATTTCCTCTAAACCCTCTAATTCTATAAAGCCTAAAATTCGTTTCTTAAATATAACCCGGCTAGGCTTCTATACGTAATTATATATAGAGGTTAAGCGTTTTTTTAATTATTATAATATTCGTTACTAGCGGCGGGCTTAGTAGGAGTAGTTAGAATAGCCGGGGTAATTTGAGTGGTATTAATAGTATAAATTTATTTTTAGTTACGACCTTTACTATAACCTTTATTCTTCGACTTCTTATTAATAGAATATTAGGGGCCTTAGGAACTATAGTTAACCGAAGTAGTATAATTGCGGGTAATATAGCCGGGCTTGCTATAACGACGGTAGAGGCTATTACGGGAATGTTAATTAAAAATATCTTTATAAATAAAGATTACGAAATTAATAGCGTTTAAATCTATTTTATTACCGCCTTAATTAATAAGGACGTTATTAGTAGAAAATTTAGCGCTAGAGCGACCTCCGCTACTATTATTATTACTAATATTATTATTAAAATTAAAGAAATAATTTACTATTTTTTAATAATAATCCGCGTCTTTAAAATTACTAGCGACGTTATAATAAATTTCGAATTAACGTTTAAAATCGTTATTAGGGGGAAGGTCGCAGTAAGTAAAAACGTTATAGAAATATTTATTAATTTTATTCCGGAAATTATAGACCTTTATTAAATTATTGAAATTATAGAAATTTATTAAATTAATTAATTTAAATTCGAAATTTACGAAAGATATATTCTTTATATATAGCTCTTATAAACGGCGGCCGGCATTTATTTTAAAATTTACGTTCTAAAAATAAAAAATTAAATATTCTATAAATTTAACGCCTATTTTCTAACGCTAATTCGCTTTATTAGGGTCCAACTAAATTACGTCCAAATTATCCTAAATATTGGACAAAATTTCTAATCTTAGAAATATAGTAGTACGGATAATTCTAATATTTTTAAAAGAATAAAGAATAGCGTTGTATTTTTATTAAAATTAAATATAAAAACGTTAAGCTTTAAAAATTTTATATTTGCAAATAGGACTACTAATCTCCTTATTAATAAAAATAAGCGGGTTCTCCACCGTTTAATAAAGAAAGGAAAATATAGCTATTTTCGTAGTTATATTATTAACGGGGGAAAAAGCTTATACTTTAAAAGTATTATATTCTACGAATAAAATATTGTAAGTAAATTTAAAATTAATATAATCGAAATTCTTTTAATCGAAATTAGATTAAGCGTCGTCGGCTACCTAGCGGGCAATCCTAAATTCCTCCTCAAAATACTAGAAATCGTTTTCAAAATCGTTGTAGCATTCGAAATTAGTATAATAAAGGCGACCAAGAAGTATAATAATAGAATAGAAAGTAGAGGCTTAAAAAAAAGAAAAACTATTTCGAAATACTTACGTAGGATTAGGAGACCTTTTAATTAGTCGAAGTCCTTGAAAAAATTAACGAAAGTTATAATAACGGGTTAGGGGAATTTAAGAAATATAGCGCAATAAATCGTAATATCGAACTCGCTATTAAAGGTATTAATAACGGAATATAACGATTTTAAATTAAACGGGTTACTAATAATAAGAGTAAAAAGGTTAGGAAGATTACCGCTACCGGTATTACTATTAGGGGAGAAAAGGGCGGGATCGCTATCGTCGTAAAATATAAAATAAAAGAGAAGTAACCGCTCGAAATAAAAAAAAGGTAAAGGTCCGCGACTAGGACCGTTTAAGGCAATCAAAAACAGGCAATCTCTTATCCACTAGATAAAGAGTATTTTCCCTTATATACTAGTAAAGGAATGTTAGAATCTTAATTAGGCGACTATTATAACTATAACTATCGAAGTTTAGGGGGGGGTGCTAGGCTTAGTAATTCGTAATGAGGCGATCCTTATACGCGCGTAATCGAAATTAATCGTAATAAATAAATTTACGCTATAAACGCAATAATTAAAAGGTGCAATTAACTATTACGGGTAGAGGGCGAGAAATTGAATATAAATATAGATATACGTAATTGTACGAGGAGAGGAAAGGAAGAGAAGTATAGAGGTATACTCGGGAGATGGGCTTTTATAGGATTCGAGCTATGAACCCCTAGTAGGTCTATAGCGGGAGGCCGCAGCCAATTAACCGAGATAGTGACAATAGTCTTAAAGAGCTACTATTACCAGCATATATAATATAGGCTAACCCTGTGATACTCTAGCCCTAAAGCGAAGGGCCTGAAATACTAGCCTAAATACCCTAAATATACTATATAACGTTACTCGCACCTTAAATATATTATACGGCGTCCCTAACCCCGCCTCCGAAATATTTTAAACGTATTATTAATTTGAAGGAGTAAATTAATACCGCTATAATAACTATTATAATTAGCCGTAAAGTACGGACAACTATAACCGACATATAGAGGCTTACGATTAAAATAGTAAGCCGGGAATTTAAACCCTTATCCGAAGAGGACTTAAAGAAAATAAATAAATTCTTTTATAAAGTATTTAGGAGGATAATAGAAGTTTAGTAGGAAAAGCGGCCCCTAATAAAATGGAGCAAAACCACACCAATAAAGGAACGGAGCTACACTATACAAACTTGTATAGCGAGGAGCAGATTTAGAGTTGATAATCTTGTCTGTAGGATTGGATGGAGTTATTAAATTACAATTATAAAATTACTAAAAGGAAAGATAGAAGGTAAAGTAGAGCTTTACCTCTATATTTTTTTTAAAATAGCGAGGTGCGGATTTGGAAGTCGGTATTAAAGAAGATAAGAAGTACTTTACGAATATTGATCTGGAGTGGAAAACACCACACAGGAAGAGAGACCAACTCCCTACTATAGAAAAATTAACTCAATTAATATAAAAATTATAAGAATCAACACCTTAAAAAGGGGAGTAGATCTGCCGTAAAATAAATCCTATCCGTAAAATGAAGACGAGGAGATCCTCACATGCCAACCATCGACCACTTAAAAGAGATTAGAGCCAATACTAAAGTATTGTACTCTAACGGATTTTCGAGAGAGGTTAAGGGAATAAATCTAGACGTTAATCTTTTTAAGAGGGGATTACGAAGCAAAGGAAGAATAAACTTAGTATAGGAAAACGAATCTAGGATCAGAATTCGAATATATTCTTCTAAGAAGGAGTATTATTTAGTCTAAATTGCTTATCTCTCTTCCCAAATTTCGAAGGAGATTCCTTCTCCTTTTATCTTTAAAGCTCAAACCTATGATTAATAGTACTTGACTGAGCAACTGATTTGCTCCCACTTGTGATGAACTACCCTGCTCCCTTGATGACCCCGTGGTCCTTAGCTAAAGAAAAAACGTGAAAAAATTCCCTAAATTAATATAATTAAAGATTTTTAAAAAGGGAGTATTATAAAGATTTTAAAAATATTGGTATTTAATTTGTTGCTCTTTACTTACTTAATTGTCTATAGTTTAAAAGGGGATACTATCCTTCTTATATTTTTTCTATTTTTAACTTTATTCCGCCCTAGAGTAGATCTATTCTTTAGTATTTTAGTTCTATAAGTATTTTAATATTTATTCTAATAAAATGCCCTAATTTAAATTTTCCCTTCGGAAGTAGTAAAAATATACGAATTATTTCCGTATTATAAATTTAAATATTTAATAAAGGAAAAAATAGGGTATATTCTTTAGAATAGCGGGTAGTAATTTATACTTTATATAAAAGTAAAAAGTCCTAAATAAATAATAATTAGTAAGTAATTTTATATTCTATTTATTATTTATGCGCCCCCTTTGCCTTCTTCGCTTATTCCTTCTTTCGTAGTTACTTTATACCCTTTCTCTTTCGGTTAAAAATCCCTTATAATTTAAATATATTAATTACGGAGGGTAGAAGTATACTTTAAATTATATTTTTTACGAGTATTGGTATATATTTATATTCGACGGCGGTAATCTGCTTACTAGCCCCCTTTATATTTTGTCCGCCGATTTTTGGGCGGGTAGGATAAAATAATTAATAATAAATCGTTCCCTAAATTTTAGTATATTTAGTCTTTCTTTGTCCTTTATACGTTTAATAATTTTGCGATTCTTTTCGGGTACTTTTAAGATTTCGGCTAGTAGTCTTCGTAATTTAGGCGTTTTAAGAATAATTATTAGTATTTTTAGCGTATTAATTAGGAGGGGATCCGCTCCTCTATCTTTATTGGAAGTAGGGTTGTTTTAAATATAAGTCGTGAAATTTAAAGGCTTTCCCTATTTTTAATTAAATAAGTTGTAAAAAGCGTTCTATTTTCCCTATTCTTCTTTTGGGATTTTGAATTTTCTATTTCTTTTAAATATTTTAGGGCTATAAGGAAATTTATTCTATATTGTATTTAGTTAGGCGAATTTTCCGTAGTATGCTTAAGAGTATTAATAAATATTATTCCTTTCTTTCGGTCTTATTAATTTTATTGTCGATTATATTTAAATTATTTAAGTGTAATTATATATAGCTTTTATTTATTATCGGACTATTACGCTTTTTAATTATAAAAAGTTATTTAATTAAGTTTAAGATTGCTAATATTGCCCCGCTTCCTATAAAATTAATATTAAAATATTGTCCTAATTTAGGTAGAAATCCTTCCGTTTTATTTTAATAAAGAATATTGTACCACCTTTAAAACTTAGAGATTATAAGTCTATATTAATTATTAAGTAAGAAATTTTATATTTAGTTACCGCTATCGGTCGTTTAGATCGACCCTTCTTCTATACTTACTATAAATATTATAATAAATAATTATAAAAATTTTATAGGTGGAATAGATTAATTCTATTCTTTTTTCGTCGAATACTAAATTATAGTAATATTATATTATTACTATTTGGTTATAAATTACGAAAATAAAATATTAATTATAATAAATAAGTAAATATTAGAATTAGGTAACTTTAAAAAAAATTGTAATTTCCTCTCTTATATTTTAAAACTATAAGGTTTTTGACGTAAGGATTTCTATATTGGGAGGAATATATATTTTATCCCCGAACTTTCCTAATATTTATATAATATTTTTAGTAATAAAAAACCTATTAAAATAATTATGAGTATTTACGTAGTACTAAAGGTTAGCTATTCTAAGGGCTAAATTTTTCTATAGAATTTTATTCGGTTAAGCGGATTTAATTTATTAATTGGCCGGTAGGCGGAAATTTATTCCAAACGTTCGAATAAAAGTACTTTTATTATTATTATTATTATTTTAAATTTCGTAGGGTATAGATCCTATAATATTTAATTTCTTATTTTTCGTATATTTAGGGAAATATTAATTAGCGGCGTAATTAAAATTTTTAGCCGGTTTAGGTTTCGGCGGGTAAATTTCCTCCGGTCGAATAAAGATCTCTTCGTAAGTTTCGGTTTTAATATTTTATTATTTAAAGAACGTTTAAATTATTTTAGATAATTTATTTATATTAATTATTATATTTATTTTTAATTAGGAAAGGTTTTAGGTTGCGTTATATTTTATTTTAATTAAATAAGTAAATTATTATTATTAAAAGAAAAAAAAGAAATTTTATTGTGAAAGGGGTAGATTTATTCTTAAGGAGGCTTGAAAGAGAATATTTAAGTATAGATTAATATTAGTTATTATCCGTCTAAATATTAATTAAATATTATTTAAGTAATACGGTACTTTAATTATTATTTATTAATTCTTATAAATATTTACCCGTTCTCTTATCCTTTTATTTTATAAATTTCTATTATATTCTTATACCGGTTGCCTAATTAACGTTTAAATTATTAATTATACCACCTATATTTAAAAGAATTACTATCTTTACCCTTTAGCCGCTAATAAATTTCCTCCTTTTATTTTTTTATTTTTTACGCGTTCTTCTTCTTTAATTACTAATATCCGCTTTACTTTCTTTAATTATATATAATCTAATTATTTATTATATTTAGAAATAATTCGCTTATTTTAATAAATTTTATTTAGGAGGCTATATAATAGCTATATTTATTTTCGAAACGTATTAATATAAATCTCTAGGCAATTTTTAATATCTTGAATTTAGCCTTCCTAATTAAAAAGAGATTTGCCCTTCCGATTTATATGGACTTTACGCCCGTATATTCCCTTATTACTAAGAATAATTTTAAATACGTTAATAAGAAGTTTGATAGAAAGAAATAATTCTTTTCTAAAATAAATATTAACCCCTTTATAAACCCTATTATACCTAATAATTTTTAAGGTATAGAAGGTTATATTTTTAATAAGATTTTTGCGTATAAGGTATAGATTTTTACTATTATTTAATTTAGGCTTATAGGTTAGTTATATTTAGAGTAGGTATTATTTTTAAATCCTATTGCTTTTAAAAAATTTATTAATACTTTTTAATTAATTAACGAATATTATTATATTTTCCTTTTATTAGTTACTAACGAGGGTATAATTTCCCTTTAGCGTATATTTATTAAAAAAAAGGGAGTTTAATTGTATAGTCTTTATACTATATCCTTTATAGGAAAGAAGGAGTGTATTTTAAGTTTTTTAATTTAAAGTTTCGGCCTTCCGTACGAATCCGCTCGTCCCTATCTTTTTTAATAATTTTTTATTAATTGCTTTTACTTTTAGAAACCGTTACCCGTATTTTTATTATATTTCCCGGCTTTAAAAGACTTTTATTTCTATTTTTATAGCGAAAGGGAAATAGGAAACTTTAAATATTTAGACCCCCTTTTTAAGTTGTATACTTATATTAATTAATATTAAGAGGGGGATTTACGGGAATTATACTTAATTTAGTAAGAGAATTAATTAATATAATTCTTTTGTAGAAAACTTCTAAAATTTTGAATTTCTCATTTAGAAAGACTTTAACTTCATTCGCTTATATTATATTATAATTGGTAATTGCGGTTAAAAGGGTAATTTCCTAACTATTAAAAGTATTAAATAAAAGGATTGGATTAAAATTAAAGTGCGGATCCCTTATAAAATTCGTTATTAGGCCGACTATATTACTTTCGAATATTATTAATTAAATTTGAGAGGTAGTAGTTGTATTATTTATAGTAATTATAAATTAGAAAAGAATAAGGAAGAATTTCTATCCTTTTAGTAGAACGATAATAATAATAATAATAAACCCTTTAATAGAAATTTAAATAGTAATATTAAGATAGGAGATAATAAAGAAGAATTCAATAAAGATTTTAATAAGGATAAAGATAAAGAGTATAAAAATAAGCCCGAAGATAAGGATAATAATTGTGCGGTGGGATAGTAGGCTGCGCAAGTAGTAATTAATATAGAGAGAACTACTTTATTAAAGAAGTTTTAGGAGGATTGGAAAATTATCTTTAAAAAGGCTTTTAAAAGGAAGGAGATTAATAAGGAGGAAACCCCTTTTATTAATAGCGATGATTTTAATGAGGGTATTAATAGTAATAGCGATAATAGCGGTATAAAATTAGAATTAGCTAAAGTAAGGGCGAAAATTATAAAAATAAAAGAGCCTATTATTTTTAGGCTACGCCCTAAGAAGATTATTAGGTATAAGGGGAGTAGCGAAGATCCCCTCTATTAGTAGTTGGGGTAGTATAAAAACGTTGAAGTCTAAATATTAAAGGAATTAGGGTATTTTTTATATATAAATAAAAGAATAATAAAAGAAAAAATCGCGAAAAATTTTCTAATAGTAAGATAAGAATCTTCCTTTAATACTTTCTTCCCTTAGTACGGATTTGTACTTAATTATTTAGTATTTTGGTTTTCCCTTTGAAAGTGGGTAAATACTAATCGATTACTTTCGTAATAATAAACTTAAATTATAATAATAATAAAAAAAGAAAAAAGAAAATGCAAAAGGGAAAGGGCAATATAATATATAATAGGAATACTAATATTTTAATTATTTAGTTTAGATCTACTCTTGCCTAGGAATATAATTCCCTTTAATAAAGAATAAGTTAGGAATTTTATATTATAGAATTAGCGGGAACTTCCCTTAGTTAATTAATATATAAGTAAAATAAAGATAAAGGAAAAATAAAAAGAGTAATAGAAATAAATAATAAAATAAATAAAGTACAAAGGAAAAATCCATTTGTAGACGAAGTACGGATTAACGTAATTAATAATTAATCTTCTATTAAAGCCTATATTCCTGGTAGTTTCCCTTTAGGTATTATAATTTTAATTTTTAATTTCCTAAGATTACGTTTTATCCTCTCTTTAAATATTATATTCCGTATCCTCCTCTTTTCTTTTCCTTTTTTTCGACCTCTTGAAGTATAAATTCCTCCTATAGTATTCGTTTTGATATTTCTTCTATAATTAATTTATTATCCTCTAAGTTAAATTCCCTTATATTTTCAACGGGGCTGATCCGCTCTTTTCTAAGTCCTAAATTCGGCTTTATAATATTTAATATTATTCCTTCCTTAGGTATAAATTTTTTAATCCTCCTAGCGTTTATAAGTTTATTAAGTAGTATTCTATTAAGAATATTAATATAGTATATATTTCCCGAAGCGGAAATCCGGTACATATAATAAAGTCCTTGCTAGCGATAAAATAATTTCCGTATAAAATTTATATTAATTTTACAAATATTATTATATTTTAAAACTAGGTCGTTAATTTCAATTTGGGCGTTCTTAAGTCGTATTTTTCGCTAGTCCTATTTATTATAATAGTTAATTATTATTTCCCTTACTATAGTGACTTTTTCTACTATTTAAGTAAACTTATATTTAATATCCTTATATATTTTAGCGACTGTATAAATTAGCTCCTCCCTAATTATTTGTTTATTATTATTTTTCTAATTAGTAACCTGCTATAATAGTAAATTAAATTCAATAGGGGAAATAAGGTTATAATTATATATAAATTAGAAAAGTATATATCCGTAGCTTCCTTTAATAGTTGTATAGTCGGCGAAAAGGATATAGGGGAATATTTTTTTTAGTCGGTATTTTTACCGTCGATTATTTTTATTAGTAAAGAGGCGATTATTATATACCCTTATTCGTTCGTACTATTAGCCCTAGAATTATAAAGTATAATATATTTTTTAGGGATTTTAAATTAGAGTAGATATTTTATTATAACCTTCTAGAATTTTGGATTACTATTTATTAAAATTGTAAGAAGGTATCCCTACTTTAAGAATAATTATTTAAAGAATATTTTTACTTTCGTAGACGTAATATTAGGAAGAAGGGTTACTTTAATATAGTTTATAAAGTCGTTTCGGGCTTCTAAAAACGGAATTTTCTTATTATTTAATTTTAAAAGGTATTGGATATCTAATATCTATTTCCTAAAAGGATAGGAATTAGGATAAAATTAGTAGTAATTATTTTTAAAACATTTCGGGTTGAATATTTAATATTAGGGGTAAAAGTAAATTATTTTTTCGATTTAAATATATATACCCTTTTAATAATAGTATTTAATAATACGCTAATATATTCTTTTATAGCGTCGGTAGCCTACTTCGTTATAATAACGGATTATAATCTATTAGCGCTCTTTTAAGTTATTAATAAATTGTTAAGGAATTTATATTAGAATAGTTAGCCGTAATTAAAGAATATTATTTTAAATTATAAATTTAAAGGCGTTCTTATAGAATTAGCGTTTTACAATTATACCTTTTAAACGTATAAGTATTTTAAAGGTTATTAAATATTTAGCGATTTCTTCCGATTATTTTAATTAATCTCCTTTTAAAATTAGTTTATTAAATTTATTAATTTAGTTAAAATAAATCTACGTATTAATAAAATTATTAATATCCTTTTTATATTCCTTTTTATATAAATTAGAAGGTTTTAATAGTTTATAAAATAGATTGTTAATTATTATATTTTTAAAATTAAGGATGTATTTAATTTTAAAATTAAAAAATTTAATTTAAGCGATCTACTATATTAATAGTATTCTAAGGATATTATTAATAATATTATTTAATTAATAGATTAGGACTATAGTATTAGTCTTAATAACGAAATAAATATTAAATAATTATTTTTTCAATTGTTTTAAAGCATAAAGAAGATTCCGAAATTCCTTCTTTATAGTATTATAGCGTTTTTTAATATTAGACCCAATTTTATTTTTAAAGCGGTATAAGTATTTTTTTCCGTCGGGGCCGATCTATTTTAAGATTACTCTTTAACCTTCTAGTAATATATTTACTATAAGATAAATTATTTTATAACGTTCGTTATTGTAAATTAGTATAGTAAAGATCGGTATTATAGTAATTAAATATTAAAAATATTTTATTACGAACTATTGGTTTTTAATTTACTATTATTTAATACCCTTTTTTATTAATATATAAAAGGGGATTGTAATAATACCGAAACTTTTAATCCAAATTTTATAGTATTCTATAATATTTAAGAAGGAGCGAACCTCTTTTACGCCCTTCCTTTTCTTATTAGAATCTTCCTTATAATAAATCTATTTATTAATTTTAATAATTTTATCCTTATTTAGTACTCTCCCTTTAAATATATATAAATACCCGATTAATATTATTTCCTTTTAATACTATTATAATTTAATAATTATAATTATTCTTCTAATTAATTTGATATTAAAAAGTACTTTATTAATATTTATAAAATATTTTAATATATATTTTTTAATTCCCTTAGTACCGATCTACTTATTATTATAATTTAACTAAGGTCTTTTAATATAAATATCGTTAAGGTATAGTTAGTAAATATTAGGGATTAGATTATAGAATATCCGAATTATAGTTTTTATAAATTATATAATAGAATTAATACTTTTTTATAGTAGAATAGTTATCCGAAATAGGCTAAGAGGGGTTATAAAAGTAGTAATATTATAATTAGCTTTATCGAAGGAGATTTAATCGTACTTAGAAAAGAGGTCTAGTAGGGATATTATTTTACAACTTTTAAAAATTTTATTAAATTCCTTATAACCCGGTAGTAAATTAATATCTTTTAGTATTACTTTATTAATTTTTTAAGTATTATTAATTAGGCGTAAACCTTTATCCTTCTTCGTAATTAAAAATTAATTATTATAATATATTATATAGTTTTTCTCTAAAATCTTTTTCTTAATCCTATCCTTCAATAAATTATATATTTTAATATAGAAAGCCTTTAATATTAGAATAAATTTTAATTACTAGGCGGAATAAGGGATAGTACGGATTTATTAAAGGGGGATAATATCGGAATATAATTTACTATATTCTATAAAGTTTTAAGCTAAAATTTACTTTTTATTATAAAGGATATAAGTAAAAAGTTTAATTTCTCTTTTATTAAGAATATCCTAAACTTTTTTAAATATAATTTAAAGTCGTTCCTCTATTAATTTCGACTTATAGATTAGTTCTATAAATTTTAGGATAATATATTAATCCTATTCCGAACCGAAATTTTTAAGCGAATTAATAATCCGCTCCTTTATTATTTCTAACTTCTTTATCTTCTAATTTAAATCCCTATCTAATTTTGAACTATTAGAAATTATATTATTAATTAAATTAACCTTTTAATTTACCCGCTTATATATTATATAAATCTATACTACTACTTTTAATCTTCCTTTAAAAAACCCCTCCCTATAAATACCAACCTCCTTTAATAGCTTTACTAAAATCCTCCTTATATACCGACGAACCTACTTAGAAATTTATACCTCTTCTTAATTGTTTTTTATAATCCTTTCTTAAATTTCCTATAATTTTTTATATCCGTCCTTCTTTATTTATAAAAAATTTAATAGTTAATTAGCTACTATATTTAGTAATAGCGCGATCTATTTATTATCCTCTTTAAATTCTAATTATTTAAGTAGTTTAATTACTTTTCCTCCTTATATTTTCGAATCTTCTTTTTTTCTATAAATATTCGAAGATATAATTATAATAAAGGAATTAAATCCGCTATTAATCTTCCCTTAAAGTTTCTAAATTAATAATTAGCGCGGTATAGATTACTACCCCTTTAAAGGTTATAATTATATAGTTCTTTCCTCCCTTATTATAAATTATATAAATATTAGTATTTTAGAAAAATAGTAGCTTTAAAATAATATTATAATTGGGTAAAGTTTATTCGGTAATAAAGAAATAAATTTCTTTTCCTTTATCGAATAAATAAACCTTTTTATATATTTTATTAAGGAATCCCCTCTTACTTTTATTACTATTAATATTAATAATTTAAATAGAAATACTTTAAAGACTTAAATTATTAGTTAATACCTTATTAATAGTATTATATTTAATTTTTATATTTAAAAGAATTATAACCTTCTTATTTCCTTTATATTTAATAGAGACGTAGAGCGTAGGTAAAGGAGTTAGGCGGATTATATTTCTTTTAAATAGAGAAGATTTATCGATAAATTTCATATAGTTAATCGCTAGTACTAAAATATTATAAAATAAAATAATTTAAGTAAGAATAAATCTATTCCTCTTCTAATTACTAAAATTCCGCTATTCGAATATAGAAAAAATATCTTCGCTAAAATTAGACCGTCCGAATAATAAATTTCCTCCTCGTTTAATAACCTCTATAAGATTAATTAATAATATTTTTATAAATTCCTGCCTATTAACGGATATATTATTAATTTAAACTCCTACTAATATAATAGGAACGAATTTATTAGCTTTAAAATTATTATCGGGGGTAATATTACTATAGTATTTAAACTATACCCTAAAAATCCTATTTTTATTATAAAGGACGTTCGAAAATTATTCGACTTAATTATAAATAGTTTTAGCGTTAATAGGGTTATTACGAATAATATTTTCGACGGTAATAATAATTTTAATATTTATAAATTTAGCCGTTATAGGGTTCTATTCTTTTATTTCCGAAATAGTATCTTTAATTTTAGTCTCTTTAGTAGGGAATTAATTAATATTATCCTCCTTTATTATAAAAGAAACCTTTTTCGATATTATTTTTATTGTTAGTATTATCGGTATTAATATAGGGGTAAGAGCGGATTTGCGCGCGCGGGCTTTATTTTCGAAAGTTGTACTAGGTTATTTAAATATAGTATTAATATCCCCTAATATAGAAGGACGAAAGAAAGGAAGTATAATTATAAATTTTTAAATAATATTTTCCGTCCGAAGCTTCTTTAATTTATTAGCGGTTATAATAATAGTTTTCTAAAGGGTGCAAATTTACTTTTTACTATTAGTAATTTCTTTAATTTAAGTAGAAATAGTTAGTTAGGTTTAAATAATATATGTACCGATTATTCAGTTATTAATTAAAGACGAAAATTTATATATTTTATCGAATACCCCTATTATATTATAATTAACGGCGGCTCCGGATTTCTTTTAAGTTTAAATTTGGTTTTAATATACTTTAGTACCCTTAAGGTTTAGAAGAACTTCGAAAAATAGGATAAATAGCGGGTTCTTAATATTCTTCTTCTATTAATAATTAAATTTTTACTTTTTAAAATCCTTATAATTAATATATTCAGGATTTAAGGCTATAAGGGAGTAGATTAATTTATTAAAAGTATTAGCGTTATAAGTGTAATTAAAGAGATTCTTATTAATAAAATTATTATAATTTAATATAGCTCCCTTATAAATAATAGGAAATATAGATTTCTCCTTATTATATAGCTTCTAAATTAAAATATTATAGTGGGTATTAATATCTTTTTTAAAATAAGTAGTAAAGTAATACCTCGGTTCTCCGTAATAATAGTATTACTATAGACCTATTCTTCCCTATCCTTTATAACCTCTACTTCTACTTTTAATAAACGCATTTTAACTAATTTAAATAATATTAATATAAGTATTCAAAATTTAAGTCGGCTAATAGGTAATAGGTTGAGGGGGAATACTAGGGATAGTGGTTTATTAGAATTAGTAATTAATAATAGTATTCTAAGCGATTATAAATTATTTTATTAACCGGACTAATTTTTCTATAGTATTTTTAATAGTATTAGGTCCGCTTTTAATTATAATTTTAATTTTAATTTTAATCTTCTTAATAAAGACCTTTATAAAAACTTCCTCTTTAAATAATAAAAAAAAGGAATTTATATTAATAATTTACTTACTTTTACGCTTATTCTTCCTAGTAGAAATCTCTTCCTTACTATTATTAATATGAATAGATTCGTTAATATCTAAATCGTTAAATTATTTAACTACGAGCCTAATTAATTTTTAGGAGAATTTAATCTATTTTATAATATAAATATCGTTTTTATATTTTTTTAAGAAGGAAATAATTATATATTTAGTATTAATATATAATTTCTGGTAAAAACTTTTAATAATATTATAATTAATACTATATTAATTTATAGTAAATTAGTAAATTAGTAAGGCCGAATAAGTAAAAATAGTATTAATAATTTTACCTTTCTTATAAAAGACGTATTTAATATAGAACTTCTTTAATATAGAAAAAATATTATTAATTTACTTAAAGTCTTTAACTTTGTAAATTATTTTAAATTGTTAAATAAATTCGTCCCAAATATAAATCCCTTTCGCTTTAAAGTTGTAGAAAATATTTTTATTAATATTTTTAAAGTCCTTCTTATATTATTAGAATTAAATAGTAATTTTAAATTCGTTATTACTAAATTTATAAATTCCGATTTTTTCTTCGAATAATTTAAGGTATTTAAAAACCTTCTTACTATTAAACTTCTTTTTAAAAATAATATCGCAAATAAAAGTAATATTATTAATAAAGAGGGCGGTAGCGGCGTTAAGGGTTATCTTAGTAGCGGTAGAAGAAATAATAATAAGGGGAAAAATAATAAAAGGGGTTCCTTTAAAGGAAGTAATAAAATTAAATATATTAAGTAGTACGGATTTATAGGTTATAAAAGGGTAAAAATATTGTATAATATTATATTAATATTTAAAATAATTAATAGTATCGGTATTATTATTTAATAAAGTATAGATTTACCCTTCCTTATCCGTATTTTCTTTGTAGAAGCGTTTTAGCATTATTAATAAGTTAAATCGCTTTTCGGAATTTTATAATAATTTTATTTCGAAATTTTCTAAAAAGTAGGTTCCGTTAATCACCTCCTTACTAATTACCTTTACCTCTTTTAATAATATTCTAAAATTCTTAAAAATATTAAGAAAAATTCGGATTATTAGAATAAGGAGCCTTATAATAATTTTAATTAACCGGAGAATAAATTCCTCGTATAATTTGCGAATATTTAATTACTAAACGTTAATTAATTAGGAATAAACTTCTACCGCCCTATTAATCTTTAATTTTTATCGTTTAAATTTACTTTCTAAAGTTCTATCTTTATTCTTTTTAATTCGATTTCATTTAATTCTATCGTTAAAATTAATTCTTTCTTTCTTCGTTTCGGTTCTAGTATCTTCTTTTTAAGTCGTTAAATTAGTATTTTTACTAACCGTCGCCAATAGATCGTAATAATATCGGAAAAATGGAAATTTATATACATCCGAAATTAAAGTTTCTTATAAATTAAGTAAAAGATTTCGTTGCCGATAGAACCGATTAGCTCTTCGCTATTCGAATTTCGGCTTTTAAATTAATATCCCGAGGGCTTTAGGGATAACTTCAACGTTTATAGGAAACCCCGGCCGAAGGCTCCCTAAGTTCGTATTAACTAGTTTAGTTAGGAGTTTGAAATTTATTTCGTCTTTATTACTATTTAAAATAGAGTAAAACTATACTAATAAAGGAATAGGGCTATACTATATAAACTTATATAACGAAGAATAGATCTAGAATTAATAATTTTATCCGTAGGATTAGATAGAGTTATTAAATTACAATTATAAAACTACTAAAAGGAAAGATAGAAAGTAAAGTAAAGCTTTACTTCTATACTTTTTTTAAGATAGCGAGGTACGGATTTGGAGGTCGGTATTAAAGAAAATAAGAAGTACTTTACGAATATGATTAAAGATTTTTAAAAAGGGAGTATTACAAAGATTTTAAGAATATTAGTATTCAATTCGTTATTTTCTACTTACTTAGTTATCTATAGTTTAAAAGGGGATACCATCCTTCTTATACTTTTCCATCTTCAACCCTATTCCACCCTAGAGTAGATCCGCTCCTTAGTGTCTTAGCTCTACAAGTATCTTAACATCTATTCCGATAAAACGCCCCAACTCACTAATAAAGAACGTAGAAATATAATTAAAAGTTAGGACCTACTAATAGGGGGATAATAATAATATAGCCGCTTAATTGCGGATTGTAAGCGTTTAATTACGGATCGAAGAGTTAGAAGACGGGGATTGAAATAAGATCTATTATTTTATATATATATACTAAATAGATCGTTTGAAGCTCTATAAACTTCTTTTGCAAGGAGGTAGTATTATAGGATTACCTATAATAGCACATAGCACTAGGCACTACATAGTCGAATCCATTGGCTATTAGCCAATAGGACCGCATATACGTACGCACTAGTAGGCCTCGGTCTAAATCCGGGCACGGCATAGCCTGCCCTATATCTAGACCGCACTCCTCCCTCCTCTCCTTCTTTCCTTCCTCGTACAACTACGTTTATCCTACCTCACCTCCAACGGTGTTACCCCGTGATAAAAATAACGGTTTAATTATAATAATATAGTTCCGCCGAAAATTAATTACTTTATTTAAAATAATTTATCCGGATTAAATACGATTATAAAATTTCCATTTCTCTTATAGTTAATTTAAAAACTTTTTATTTCGTTATTATATAGTAAATAGAAAGATTATTTATTAAATTTAATAATTATTAATTAAATTATTTACTAAAATAAACTCATTTTTGAAGTAATAATACTTAATTAAAAAATCTAGAGATTATTAAAGGTTAACTAATTCGACCTATAAGTTTATTAAGCGTAATAGCTAGCCTATTTTATTTAATATAATTATACAATATCCTTTATCTACTATTATAAACTTCAATAAAATCCTTCTCCCTTTCGAATATTTCGATAATTATACCTATATAATAAAAGGAAATAAATCCGTTTCTAAAAAGATTAATCGAAGTAAATAGAATAAATAATAAATTTCCTTAATTCTATATATTTTTATAAATAATATTATTCGTCTTAAACCGATTATTATTTTTTATAGAGAGGGCACTTCTTATAAAATAATTGAAGACAGAGCTTTCTATATTTAAAATATAGAAGTATAATTTAATAAAGTAATATATTAGAATAAGAATTTACTATTTAATTAATTTAATAACGAATTTACTCCTATTATTAATACTGATATTAAATAAGAGTTATTACTAATTATAAATATATACCTATTTTATAATACCTAGCGAATTCGTAATAAATTTAGGGATATAAAGGTAGTACTAGCTATAATCCCTAACGGCCTCACCAACCTTCTCCAGCCCCTTAATACCACTATTAATTCGTCGTTTAAAAAAATGTTAAAAAAAGAGACAAAATTAATTATAAAAGATTAGGAGGAAGATAACCCGCGTAAATAATAATCCGTTTCTAATAAGAGGATTATATTTATTTATATTGTTTTAAAGTATTAGAATACTCTAATAATTAAAAAAAAGGATATAGTTATTAAAACTTTTAAAGACAACGGTATATCTATTCTTCTAAATAGTAGCGAAAATTACTTTATTAATATTAAAGAGATTAACTGGGAAATTATCAATTAGCGTAACTAAGAGAATATTATTAATATTATAATAAAGATTAATGACTTTAAAGATATCCCTGTTATTAAATACGATGGTATTACTTACGAATTATAAATAGAGGAGAGGACAAAATCTAATTATAATTAATTTAAAGAGGTAAAATTAAAAGATTAATATAAATAACGCAATTTATTAATATTAAAGAATATAAATAACTTTATCTAACGGTTAAAATAATATAACTAATAATATTAATAATTAGAGTAATTAATAATTTAAACTTATTATTAAATTTATTATTAAATTTATTACTAGTAATCTAATTAACTAGCAATTATACTAGTAATTTAGATAATAAATAATTCAAAATTTATTATCGTTAGAAAAACCGCCATTGTCTTACTTAATAATATTAATATAAATATAAGTAATACTTTTAGTTTCCTACTACTAACGTACTATTTCTAGCCGGTTATTCTAATTATATTAATGATTACTTAATTCAATTTTATAATAATAAATATTACTAATATCCTTAAATCTAACTTTAAATTCGATCTTTTTACGGCTTTTATTACGAACCTAGCCAAAGTAAATACGTTTAACTATATCTATAAGGGTAAGGCCTTCTAGTACGTTAAGAGATAAGGGCATTCGCAAAACGATAACGTAGTCAATATACTTAATGAATTATTAGGAATCTAGGTAGTCGTCTATTACGTTTAGGATAAGGTAGGTAGTTAGTAATAATTTTAATACTAAGGGTTTATTTACTTATAAACGAAACTGATTTCGCTTAGGATTAACTTTTATTTAATTGCTATAGCTAGATTGCTGGAGTTTCGTTATAAGTGATAATTATAAGAGGAAAGAAAGGATAGGGGAAAAGACAGGGGAAAAGACAAGGCACTAGAAGAATCGAATTTATAGTGCTCCGGGCTCTCCAACTATCTCCCCTACTATTTTTTGCGGGTATAAAAAGTACATATTCGTACAGTATGCTTACAAATTCTGCCTAATTTCCTTAGAACCTAAAACCGGATCTCCCGAGTCCCTACGGTACCGTAAAAGCTCGCGAAACTGGCCAAAAGCTTTTCCTGTTTTTCTGGCAGATAAGTACAGGGAGCTGGCAGACTCAGCCCGCTTCCTGTACATGTAAATGTATGTGAGTTAACGTAGAGGGCAATATCCTTCAGTTTTCCCTAACTGGGCAGGTACATTTGCTGGTGTATATTGGCTGACTGGGCTGATTCCTGCCTTATATCTGCTAGAAAAACAGGAAAAGCTTTTGGCCAGTTTCGCGAGCTTCTACGGTATACCTAACGTTACATAGATTCCTCTGCTATGCTTGGGTAAGTTAATACCATAATAACTCGACAAACTGGCAAACCGCTTTCCCTATTTCATATACAGGGCATATGGCAGAAATCTGCTAGGAAGAAGCCCAGTCAGCTAACATACACTAGCAAATGTATTTGCCTAGTTAGTAAAAACTGAAGGACATTACCATCGACGTTAACTTACCGTATAGACTCGTAGTATCCGGTTTTAGGTTCTAAGAAAATCAAACAAAATCTATAAACACACTATACGAATATTGATCTGGAGTGGAAAACACTATATAGGAAGAGAGACTAGTTCCCTACTATAGAAAAACTAATTTAATTAATATAAAGATTATAAGAATTAATACTTTAAAGAGGAGAGTAGATCTGCCGTGAAATGGATCCTATCTATAAAATGAAGACGAAAAGATCTTTATATATTAATTATCGACTACTTAGGAGGAGATTAGAGCTAATATTAAAGTATTGTATTTTAACGGATTTTCGGGAGAGGTTGAAGGAGTAAATCTAGACGTCAATCTTTTTAAGAGGGGATTACGAAGTAAAGGAAGAATGAATTTAGTACGGGAAAATGAATTTGGGATTAGAATTCGAATATATTTTTCTAAGAAGGAGTATTATTTAGTCTAAATTGCTTATCTTTCTTCCTAAATTTCGAAAGAGATTTTTTCTCTTTTTATTTTTAAGGCTTAAACCTATAACTAATAGCACTTGATTGAGTAGTTAATTTGCTCCTACTTGTGATGAACTACCCTGCTCCCTTAATAACCCTATAATCTTTAGTTAAAGAACAAAATGTAAAAAAATTCTTTAAATTAAATTTCCTTTTGAGTTTGTAATAGGTCCTCCTTGTAGATTTATTAAAAGAAAAATAGGATAGACGCTATAAATTTATTATAAAAGTAGCGGATCTAATACTAATTTCCCTTCGTTTCTACCGATTTCCTTTCTTGCGCTTCTATTCGGCTAACCTTTTCTTCTCCTCTAGTCGCGCGCTGGCTGGGTATAAAAGGATCTTCGATTCCTACCTCTTTCCTATTTTTTTTTGTAATTTATATTATTATTATCGTTTTGCTTAAGTTCTTTCTTATATTAGTACTATGTCCTTATCCTCGACTTCTTTTTCGCCTTTTGTAACTAACCTTATTTAGGCTACGATTTGCGCTAATCTCCCGTTTTTCTCTACTTTTAATATAATTCTATAGTTTCGCTAGAATATTAAAGAGTTGTAGATGAATATTTATAATTGTTTAATTATGCCTAGAAATTCGATTCCTATTCCCTAATTTCCTTTAAGGATAATAGATTAAGTTCGCTATACGAATAAGCGTCTTAATAGTAAATAGTAAATCTTCTCTAAGGTTTATATTAACTTTAATTATTGTCCGTTTATCTTTGTAAATAGCCTTTAGGGTATTCTGTACGCCGCGACTTACTTTACCTTCGCGAAATACGTAAAGATTTATACCCTCCGTATATTATAAATTATAAATTTACTCTATTTATAATAGAAGTTATTTAAAGATATCGTTTTCTTTTCGTATTTTATTAGGAATTTTGGTATATTTATCGAACATTAGGGGATTATTTTAAAAGCGGTAAAAAGTATTTTTAATAAGAAATTTTATAACCTAATTTTTATCGAAAAGAAGGGGGGCTAGCTTTAAAGGTACTATAATTCTTTACTAAGTTTTAAGAAGGAGTATATTTTAATATTGATAATTTAAGCGTTTAAATAAAAATAAGTAATTAAGTTGGGTATTAATTTCTACTTCCTTTATTAATTATATTTTTCTTTTAGGAATTGAATTATTTATATTTACCATATTACCCGTTTTTAAAAAACTTTTATATTAATTTATATTAATAGATAATAGTAGGAGACTCCTTTTATATAGGCTCCTTTTATTGGGTATATTTCTATAGGTCGGAATATTAAAGGGGGGATTTATATTAATTACTATTAGTATATTAAAAAGGCTATCGATTATATTGCTTTTTAAGAGTTCTTTAAAACCTTTAACATTTTGAATTAATATTATAAGGATTTCTATAATAGAAAGTATAATTTCTTATTTGAAAATAGGAGTGGAGGTTTTTTAATATCGATTGAGGATTTTATTCCTTTTTAGTAATTTTATTATTTTATCCCTATACTTTAGGATTCCGTATAGTAGTTTAAATATATTTAGTACGAGGCGGAGGTTTTAGGATTAAAGGGGAAGGGTTTAAATATTAGGGGTATTAAAATTAATAATAAATTCGGGAGTACGAAACTATTTCCTTTATTTACACTAATTGAAGAAGAGGTTATTCTTAATAAAAATAAAGATAATTAACTAATTCGGAAGCGTCTTCGTTCTTTTCGTAATATTTAATATATTTTTGGTTAGTAGTTCTGAATTTAGGATAGGGGTCGTTAATTATCTTTAAGGAGGAAGAGATTTTACGAAAAAATTTCGGAGCGGGGTAATTCTATTAGTATTTTTTGGGGGGGGATAAAAAAAGGTAGTAGTAATTTAGTAAATAGAAAATAATATTATATAGTATATTCTTTAATATACTTCCTTTAATATAGATTTTTACGTAATAGTAATATTCTTTATTTTATAATATATTTTTCTTTTGAAAGCGGTTAAAATTTAGAATACCGCTTTTGTACAAAAATAAAAACTTTAGTAATAGAAATGGTAAAAAGTATAGAAAAAAAAGTAAATAGAAGTAAAAATAATAAGAATAGAGGGTAATAAAATATAAATATATTTAAAGAGTAGGAGTAAAATTATTATCCTTCGCGGGTATTACACTCTAGGGGTAGAGATTTTCTTTTAGATATTTAGCCGGAGTTATTAAGGTACCGGGAGGTAATTTACGGCGAACTAATTATTAGAGGGTATTATTTATTTAGATAGTATTATTAGTATTTTATTAGTCTAACGCTTAATTCTACGTATATAGATTATTAGTAATGGAATAATCGAGAGTAGTTTTGTATAGTTTCGTCGTTTTTTTTTTCAGGAGAGGTAGAAATTAGAGGTCGGTCCTTAGTAATTTATATTTAATTAAACGGCCCTAGATTTAATAGTCTTAAATAATATAGAAGGTTAAGGAGGTAAATTACGTTATTTCTTTCGTTGGGCATTAATATTCTATTATATTATCCTAGTAATTAATAATAATTCTAAATAGCTTAGAGGTATTATTTCCTTTAAGAGAAGTAGTAGGAGATCGGGTATTTCTTTTCCTTTAGTTTAAAACTTCCTAGTAAGGTAATTAATAATAAATTGTTTAATTAAGAAGGTAAAATCCTTTAATATTTAAATAGTCTTCCCGAACCTAGAATTTGGATAGCCTTTCCAATAGCTTTAGGTAGCCCTTAATAGTAATTCTTAACTTTAATAATTTAAATTACCTTCGTAAGTAGCGAAATTTATATTATATTTGATTAAAGAATATAAAGAAGTATCCGTTGAATTAAAGTATTAGTAATATAAATAAAGTAATTTTAGAAGCGGTTTTTAGGCGGTAGAAATAGTTAACGAAGAAATAGGTTTTCTTTAGGAAGAATCTTCCTTTAAAAGGGTAATTTAAATAGATTTCTTCCCTTTTAGAATTTTATAAAATAGGTTACTCTTTAAATTAAAAATAGTAATTATATTTAAATAATACGCTAGTTTTTTAGTTATATTTTTTAGACCTACTCTTATTTAAGTTTATAGTTCTTTAAAGGCTTTTAGTATATTAGGGTTGGAAATAGGTTAGAATTGTTTATATTATAGAATTGGCGGGGATTTCCCTTTGTTCGAACTTTTAAACGAAAAAAATTAAATAAAAAAAAAAAAAAATATAAGTTCGGATTAAAATAGTAGGGGGAAGAGATAAAAGGATATATTTTTAATACGTAGGGATAAGGAGGAAATTGGGGAGGGAAAAGGCAGAGAATAAAAAGAAAAAAAAAAAAGAATAGAAAAATATTGGATCGAAAATTTCGGTTAGGGTACGGATTTTTTTATTGCTTATAGTATTTTATAGGATTAGGTTTAGTATTATATTTGGAATTTATTCTTCTATTAAAATTCTTCCTCCTTTTTTTCGGGGTTTACTTTTTCTTAATTGCCCGGTAGTTTAATATTCGGTAGGGGGATTTCTAGGCGTTAATTCTATTTTGCTACTTTTACTTTTTATATTTTAGTATAAGATTTTATTACTTACTATAATTCGAATATTATCCTTTTTTCGTTTAGGCCGGTACTTAAATTTCGCTATTTTATTTCTTCTAATATTATTTTATTATTAAGCGATTTAAAGTTTTTTTATTTTCCTTCGAAATTAATTTAGTTTAATAAAACTTCGGACTCGTTTACTATTAATATTATATTATCTTTTATAATAAATTTCTTAATCCTTTAAAAATTAACCGGCTTATTAATTTCTACGCTATCGAAGGTCCCGACGTAGTAAATATTGCCCAAAATTCGGTAGATACAGTACGGACTTCTTTATTAGTAAATTAATTTCTTATTAAAATTTATATTAATACGTCGGATATTATCGTAGATTAGTATTAAATTTCCTTTTTCAATTTAGCTATTTAGAAGTCTTATCCTTTACTAATTATATTTATTACGGTAATTAGTAGCCTTTTTTCTTATTACCGTAATTTTTTCAGTTGCTTAGGCAAAGTAATATTTAATATCTATATATATAGCGGCTACGGTAGAAATCAATTCTTCTCTTATTATATATTTATTATTATTTTCTTAATTTACTACTTTTTAAGAAGGTAAATTAAATTTAATAGGAGTAATCGGGTTATAATTATAAGTAAATTAAAAGGGAATATATTTATAATTACTTTTTATTATTATATAGTTAGTAAAGAGAATATAAGGTAAGTATATCCTTTAATGTATATTATTCCTATTAATAATTTTAATTAGGGAAATGGCGATAGTCGAATATCCTTACTCGTTTAATTTATTCGTCTTCGAATTGTAGGGGGTAATAATATACTTTAGGATCCCTAATAAATTAATTATTTCTTTAAATACTTTTATAAATTTTAAATTACTATTTATTAAAATAGAAATAGGAAATCCTTAGCGGAGAAACATTAATTTAAAGAATTTCTAAATGTTTTTTACTTTAGTATTAGGTAGAATAATAGCTTCTATGTAATTAGTAAAATTATTTCTAATTTCTAATAAGGGTACTCTCTTTTTACTTATATTAAGTATAAATTAGATATTAAGAATCTACTTTCTTATAAGTTAAATATTAGGAAATATCTATTAATATTTATCTTCGAACCTTTTAGGATTATATTTTTAATAAATTGGATAGGAATAGATTAATTTTTTAACGTTAATATATATATTCTTCTAATAATAATATTCGGTAATATAATAATATATCCTTTCCCTTCTTCGGTAGCCTACTTTATTATAGTAGCGAAATATAATTTGCTTACGCTTTGTAAAATTATTAATTAACTTCCGTAAAAATTATAAGGGATTTGTCGGTTATAATTAGAAAATTCCTTCGGAAATAAAATATTTTATAATATTATTACGGAATTAGCGTTTAAAAGTAGATTCCTTTAAGCTATTAAGAACTTTATACGTTATTAAATAAGTAGAAATTTCGTAAGAAAAGTTTAATTAATTTCCTTTAAAAATAAGTTTTAAGGTATTAGTATAAATAATAAAGATAGAGTAAATTTATATATTTATAAAATTATTAATATTTACTTTATACTCCTTTTCGTAAAGATTAGAAGGCTTTAAAAGTTTACAAAATAAATTATTAGTAATTATATTTTTATTTTTAAGAATATATTTAACTTCGAAATTAAAAATTTTAATCTACGTAATTTATTTTATTAGTAGGGTATTAGGGACGTTATTAGTAGTACTATTAAATTAATATATAAGGATTATAGCATTTATTTTAATAATAAAGCGAACGTCGAATAAATATTTTTATAAACGTTTAAAAGTATAGAAGAGATTTCAAAATTCCCTTTTAATAATATTATATTACTTTTTAATTTCCGATTAAATCCCGCTTTCGAATTTGTAAAGGTATTTTTTATTATTAGAGCCGATTTATTTTAATATTATTCTTTATCCTTTAATTAAAACGTTAATTATAAAGTAAATTATATTATACTTTGGGTTATCGTAAATAAGGGTTATTAAAATTAGAGCGGTAATTATAAAGTATTAAAAGTATTCTATTACGAATTATTTATTTTCGGTTTAAATTTATTTAATTCTCTTTTTTATTAGCGTATAAAAGGAGATTATAATAATACTAAAGTTTTTAATTTAGATTTTATAATATCCGATAATTCTAATAAAAGCTTTAACTTATTTAATTTCTTTACTTTTCTTATTCGGTCGGTATTCGTAATAAATTTATTTATTAATTTTTATAACCTTATTTTTATTTAGGGATCTCCTATCGGGACTATAAAGGTATCTTACAAATATAATTTCATTTTAATACTAATTAGACTTAGTAATTATAATAATTCTTCCAGCTAATTTTACGTTGAATAAGATTTTATTAATATTAATTAAATATTTTAAAACGTATTTATCACAGGGTTAGACCTGTGATGTGCTGTGCTGCACTGACTGCACATGTGCTGTGCCGACCAGAGCCCAGAGCTCTGGCCACGCACATGTCATCGTCACGTGCAGCCTCACGTGCCCGCGCACGGTCTAGTCTGTAGGGTTCTCACCCATATACAGCCAGACCTCCGCGCACACTTCCTTTCTCTCCTCCTTTCTCCTCATGCAACAACGCATATCTCATTATACCCCTACGGTGCCATCTCGCTCCGTGATAGTATTTTTTAATTCCCTTTATATTAATTTCCGCCTTATTATAATTTATCTAAGGACTTTTAATATAAATATTATTAAAGTAAGGTTAGTAAATATTAGGAATTAGGTCGTAGAATATTCTAATTATTACCCTTATAAATTGGGCAATAGAATTAGTATTTCCTTAAAGTAAAATCGTTATTTTAAAATAGTTAAAGGGTGTAGAAAAAGTAGTAATATCCTTATTAATCTCTTCGAAGGGGATTTAATTATAACTAGAAAAGAAATTGAATAGAAAGATTATTTTACAACCTTTAAAACCTTTATTAAATTCTTTATAATTTAGGGGTAAATTTATATTTCTTAAAATAACCCGGTTAATCTTTTAAACGTTATTAATTAAACGTATACCTTTATCCTTCTTAATAATAAAAAATTAATTATTTTAATAAATAACGTAGCTTTTTTCGAAGATTCCCTTCTTTATCCTTTCTTTAAATAAATTATAAATTTAGTTATAGAAAGCCTTAAAAATAGGAATAGCCTTAATTTACTAGGCTAAATATAGAATAGTATAAATTTATTAAAGGGGAATTATATTAGGATTGAATTTTCTATACTCTATAAAGTTCTAAGCAAGAATATATTCCCTATTATAAAGGATATAAGTAAAGAATTTAATTTCGCTATCGTTTAAAGTATTTTAAACTATTTTAATTATATTTTGAAGACGCTCCTCAATTAATTTTAACCTTTTAATTAACTCCGTAAACCGGGGAATAATATAATTATCCTATTCTATACCGAAATTTTTTAGAATATTAATAATCCACTCTTATATTTAAGCTTATTTATCTACTTTCTAATTAAAATTTCCTACCGGCTTTAATTTATTAGAACCCGCGTTATCGATTAAGTTAACTTTTTAGTCGACCTTTTTATATATAGTATTAATTTATACGTAGAGAATTATTAATATTTACTTCGCTTTCCCTACGGATTTCCTTATAGCCTTCTTAAATTCTTTTACTAGCGCTTTTTTAATTTTCTTCTTTATTTACCGGGAAATAACTATTACCTTTAACTCCTCCGAATCCTCTTTAATACTAGTCCTAAAATCTTTTCCTCTACTTTATACCGAATATAGCCGAATAATATTTTCTAAACCCGAACTAATTTTAGAATTAACATTTCCTTTTTTAATAATCCCTCAAACTTTTTATAATGCTTTATACTTTTCCTTCTCTTTAAATAATATTTCTACTAAATCCTTTACTATTTTATCCATAAATATAATAATCTTTTTATTATTTTCTTCAAATTTTATCCAATTCGGTAATTCTACCTTTATTAGAAAATTAGTATCTATAGCGTTATTTCTACCGAATTATATAGAGGCTATAAGTACTATTCGGGAATTAAACCCGTTAATCGGCTCCGGCTAATTTCCAAGCTTCAAAATCTTCACCGCCTTTATATACTTCGGGGGCAATAATTAAAATAGCGCGGATTACTATCCTATTAATAGTAATAGAGGTATAGTTCTTCCTATTTTTATTGTATTTTATATAAATATTAGCGTTTTAAAAGAAAGGTAAATTTAAAATAATTTTATAATTAAGTAAATAGTTTTCAGTAATAAAGAAATAGATTTTTTTACTTTTATCGAATAAATAGATTTTTTTATAAATCTTACTAAGGAATTCCTTCTAACTACTATTACTATTAATATTAATAATCTCAATATTAATATTCGTTAGACCGAAACGATTTACTAATCTTTTATAAATAGTATTATATTTAATTCTTATATTAAATAAGGCGGCGATTTTCTCCCTTCCTTTCGTTTTAATAGAGATTATTAGCGTAAGTAGTATAGAGAATCGGGTAACCTTATTCCTTAAAGTTAAAGTAAATATTTTAACGTATTTAATAATATTAATAAAAGCATTATAGAATAATACCTTCTTAATTAACTTAGTCTTAAATTTATTAATTTTTTATTACTCTAAAAGAACGTTAACAAATATTAATTAATTAATTTAATTGTAAATAATTTAAATATTCTCTTTTATTAATTCAATAAAATTAGTTGAAATATAATTACAAGTAGATTTTTATTTAATATTTATAGTATTAATTTAAATAGGTCCTTTAAGTACGATAGGTCCTTTAAGTACAATAGGGACGAATTTATTAATTTCCGAAGTATTATTACGGGTAATATTACTATTATACTTAAATTTAGGTTTAGGTAAATTATAATTATTATTATAAATAATATTAATAAATAAATTTATTTAACGGTAAATAATTATAGTATTAACGGGGCTATATTTAATAATATTTTTAATAATAACCGAGACTTTAGCATTTATAAATTTCGTAGTTATAAGGTAGAACTCCTTTAGATACGTAATATCGTTATAAACTTTAAAATTTCTAAATTAGTTAAAGAAATAGACCTTCTTAACTTTCTTAATAGTAAATTTAAAAGCAGGTTATTTTTCTTCTATAATATTAATATTACGCTTAACCCCTTTTTTAACTATATTAATAATTAAAATAAGGGGGATAAATAAAAATATAGGGGTATTATTAGAGGAATTACCTTTGGAAATCCGAACTTTTTTAATTTTTTTAAAAGTAACGACTATTATAGAGGTTAGGGGTATTATATTAATTTCGACCTTATTTCCCGAATTAATTAATTTTATAACCTTCGGAGATTTATTAGGGAGTTCTTTATTTTTAATTAGGATAGTATATATAGAGGCGACCTATTCTCGAACCTTTAGTATCGGATTATAAAAGTAATTATACCTCCTAATTTAGATAATATTAATTAAGGTTGATATTTTTTTCCTTTTTAATTTCTATATTTCTTCCTACTTTCTTTTAGCACTTTAATAGAGGATATTAAATTTCGGAACGTAATCGGGCTTATTAAGATCTCTACCCTTATAGTATTTAAGTTCTTAATTTTTAAAGTTACAATAAGTAGGATAATTCGATTTTAAAATAATTAAAAATTTTAATAACTTTTCGATTTTCTTTTATTTTTATATAACGTAATATAATTTTTAATTTATACAAGTCTTATAATTGTAATTAGGATTAAGGAAGACAATAAATAATATACCTTTAGAAATTTAAGCCTTTTAAAAAGAGTAATATCCGTATATAAAGTCTATATCCTTCTTAGCGTATTTATATATAAAGTAATTTCCTCTATACTAGTAATAAACTTTTTAATATTCGTTAGAAGATTAATAATTATTAGATAACGGGTATTAAATTCTACTTCGATTAAAGCTATTAATAAGTATAATATTAGTTTAAATAATATTAATTTAGATAGAAGAGTATTAAATTTAAGAAGGGTAGTAGATAATAGGCTATTAAAGGGTAGGAGGGGGTATTTAGGAAGGGGGGCGGGTATTTTAGGAAATTTAAATTACTAATTTCCTAAGGTTTTTAGTAAACTTATCTATAGCTTTGTTAGTAGCGGATTACTTTTTAATAAGCTCCTTCGTAATAATTTAAATAATCTTTTTAATAATTAGAATACTATTATTTTCGGAGGAGACGTTATTATTAAGTTTGATAACTTTGTTAGAGGATTTGTACGTTTTAGTAACGATTTCCTCTTTATTGGAGTCGGAGGAGGCTAAAGATTTAAAAGTATCGACTTTATTAAACTATTTAATAATAAGGTCCTTAAATTTACTGGCGAAGGTAGTCTAATTTATTTAGTAGATCTCCTCTTTGAGTTTATATATAAAAGTAGTAATTATATATTTGGTATTAATATACAATTTTTTATAGAAGTTTTTAATAATTAAATCTTTAATACTATTGCGGTTAGCCGAAAATTGACGGGCGAAAAGGGTAAAGTAATTGAAAATAATATTAGTAATCTTTATTTTATTATAGGGGATACGTTTAATATAGAATTCTTTTAGAGTAATAGATACTTTATTAATCTATTTAAAATTTTTAGCTCTATAAACAATTTTAAAAGCTAAGGTGAAATTCTCCTAAATAATATTAATATTAATTTTAAATTAGTAGAAAATACCCTTAGCGACGTCCTTAGGCTATTTCTTATACTAACTAATCTAAATAATAATTTTAAATTTATTATTATTAAAGTTAATATATTTAACTTCTTCTTTAAAGAGTTCGAAATATTTAATAATTTTCTTATTATTAAACTTCTTCTTAGGGCTAATATTATAGATATAAATTATAATATTACTTTTAGTAAAGAGAGTAGTAGGGTTAAAAATTCCTAATATAGTAGGCTTTTAAGTATTAGGGGAAGGAGAAGTCTTCGGAGTAGAAGGGGAGGAAAAAGTATTAAATATAATATTTAATAATAATTAATTATAAAGTAGAGGTTTTTAGGTTAAAATATTATAATAGAAGGGGAAATATGCTAGTAGTTGTATAGGATTGTATTTTGGATTGGTATAGTTATTCGGAGATGGGTAGATTTAGTATCTTTTATCGAAATACTTTTTATCTTTTAAATATTTTTATATTATTTGGATTAAAGTATTTATATTTCAATTAGGGTATTAAGTATTATATTAGTTCGGAAGTCTAGTTATAATTTTATTTAATTAGTGGTAATTGCTATTGTAATAGGAAGTAAATATTATTTTTCTAGCTATACTTGTTTTTAATAAGAAGTTAGCTATTTGTAAAAGGTTAGTTAGAATTGCTTGAAATATTAATATAATATACCTTAAAAAGGTTATAATTATTTTAAAGAGGAATTCGGTATATAGATTACGAATATCTATATTAAATATAGGCGGAAGTAGTAAGGGGGGGATTTATTATTTATTACTAATTTGTAGTTTCTAATTTATTGTATAATTTAAATTACTAATTTTTTAGTCTTTAGTTTATTATTCTATTAAATTAATATTTCGAAATAATTCGTTTTCGTATTTTGCGTCGATTGTAATTTAATTAAAGAGGGGAAAGAGGTTAGTATATTTATTAAAAGGTATTAGTAAGTTATAAATTAGATAAGAAATTTAAAATCTATATATATTTAGAATTAAAATTTCTATTGAATTGAGTAAAAGACTTTTTTTACTAAGGGAGGTAATTAATTATTTATTATTTAATTTTCGGTTTTTAAATTAGTATCTTAAGGGAAGCGGGGATAATTTTAATATCTATAAGAAATTTCGGCCGAAGATTCTTCGAATTCGTATTAGCCAGTTTGGTTGGGAGTTTAAAATTTATTTTATCCTTATTACTATTAGATTTAGAGTAGAAAATACTATATAGGAAGAGAGACTAGCTCTTTACTATAGAAAAACTAATTTAATTGATATAAAGATTATAAGAATTAATACTTTAAAAAGGAGAGTAAATTTATTATAAAATAAATCCTATTTGTATAATGAAGATGAAGAGATCCTTATATACTAATTATCGACTATTTGGGAGGAGATTAGAGCTAATACTAAAGTATGGTATTCTAAGGGATTTTTGAGAAAGGTTGAGGGAGTAAATTTAGACGTTAATCTTTTTAAGAGGGGATTACGAAGTAAAGGAAGAATGAATTTAGTACGGGAAAACGAATTTGGGATTAGAATTCGAATATATTTTTCTAAGAAGGAATATTATTTGGTTTAAGCTACTTATTTTTCTTTTCAAATTTCGAAGGAGATTCCTTCTCTTTTTATCTTCAAGGCTTAAACCTATAACTAATGGCACTTAATTGAGCAGTTGATCTGCTCCTACTTATAATGAACTACCCTACTCCTTTAATAACCCCGTAGTCCTTAGCTAAAGAAAAAAACGTGAAAAAATTCCCTAAATTAATATATGCTTTTTATACCCGGGAAAAAGAGTAGGGGAGACAACTAGAGAGCCCGGAGCACTATAAATTCGATTCTTCTAATACCCTGTCTTTTCCCTCTTAAATCGCTAATAAAGACAATAAGCTAGAAGGTAGGGACATTGAAAATCACGTCTTATATACAATTTCTAAAGGGTATAAATATTGTAATATACTATTATAGGGTTAGCCTTGTGATAGTTTAGAGTATGCGGTTGGCAGCTATCGGAACTAGGGATTAGGCTATGGCTTCGAATATAGTATAAGGCTATTACAGCCTTTATAGAAGGCTACGATAGCCTTATTATCGCTATCGTTATATAGGTCGTACTAGTTCTATAGTACTTATAAGATTACTATAGAGTTGATCTCTTAAACTAGCTTCTATAAAAATTAGTTTAAAATTATACTTTTAAACCTTTCCTCTTATTCCTTCGTACAATTATATATATTCTTACTTACCTTATACCTTTATACTATAATAATTAATTATATCTTTAAATTATTATATTTATACGTATATTTCTTTTCGACCTTTAGAGTTGCGCGGCAAGAAATTATATAGTTTAGAATTATATTAGGATTGCTTCGTAGGAATTACGGACTTCGGTATATAAAATCGCTTTATTAAACCGTAGATTCGTTAGGACCGGACTTTAAAAGCAGTAGTCTAATTATTACAATTACGCCTTTGTATTACAGTAATCTCCTTTAATTACGCCTTTATATTATAGTAATCCTCCTTATATTATAAATTAATTTCTTTATAGAAGACGATAATAATTATAATTATTATTCTAATAATAATAATAGTAATAACGATATTTTATTACCGGATTACATCGTTTTAAACCTTTAGGAAATAGAATAAGGAATTAGCTTATTAATAAATAATTCCCCCGATTTATTCGATTTTAGGGAGTTTTTCGACGTTTTTACCGAGGATTTAATTCTTGATATTAAAGTTTATCGGATAGTCTTTCTTTAATTCATTAATATTATTCGCGGTATTCGGGATTTTATAAACGGTTTTATAAAGGATATTCGGTTACGTTTGGTTTTTCGAGACTACGAGGTTTTCGTTAGAATTATTGCCCGATAATTAATTTTTAAATTTATTATTAAACTATTGGGAAAGGCGTTTATAATAATTATTATAAATTATAATACTATAATAAAATAACGAAATATAGTATAATATATAGCTATAGTTTTATAATAGCGGATTATAATTATATCTACTATAGCCCCTTTTAATATATTAGAAACTTTTAACGCCTTTAAAGAGGCTATAATAATCGTTTCCTAATCCTTTAAACGTATTATTAAAAACCCTCCGATTTTTATTAGGGAGGATAAGGATAATACTAAGTATTATAACGTTTTCTAATTATAGCGGAATTAAATTAGAATTATATAAGAGTTCAATTCCTTTTATTTCCCTATAGAGCGGATTAAAATTGTATATATAATATTCCGGTTAGGACTAGACCTATATGTAATATTAGACGATAATTTAAAGAAGTTTATGGAATTTTTTAGAGAGCTTAAAAAGTAGTTATAGGCGACTAGCGAAAATTTTTTTATATACTTTATAGACTAATATAATAATATTAATATTAAATTAAATACTAATAGACGCTTTATTAATTTCTATTAGTGTAGTACTCCGTTTTTACGTTTCGAAATCGAATTTACTAAATTTATAAATAAATACGGATTTAATAATGTAATAAAAATTTATTACTTTTATAATAAATTTAATAAATAGTTTCGAAGTATTTTAATCTCTTAGGATTTCCTTAAAAATAATAATTATATTACGTAATTAAAGCTCGTAAGGAAGGTTAACTAAAAATTAGAAGACGTTAATTATTATAATAAAATAATCGTAGGTATTTTTAAAGATTTAAATTCTTCTTCTAAAAATATTATAATAATTCCTCCCGTTATAATTAATAAATTTGTAAGTTAGGGAGGAAATTAAATAAATTTTATAAATTTTTTTACTATATTCGACCCCGAAATTTTTAAAGAACGAAGGGAGAAGGGCCTTTATTATTATTATAGCTAATAAAATTATATCGCTTATAATTACTTCGGATTTATTAATTAGGGTAGTAAATTTCGCGCTAACAGTAAATCGGCCGGTAAAAAGAAGAAGGGTAGGGGTAAACGTAGTAATAGCGGTATTAAGTAGGAATTTACGGAAATCCGTTCGGTAGGAACTATTAATATAATTATAATCCTTATAATTAAGCCGGCCGTAGACGGTAAATATTATAATAAATTAGAAAATATTTAACTTTTACGCCTAATCGCGCGTAGAAGCCGAGCTAGGTAATTATATTATAGAAATAACAGGATTTTTTAATAAATTTAAAGGAAATACGAATTTAATTATTAAATAGTATTATTTTAAATTTAATTTTATTATTTACGTACGTAATTACTAGTACGTATAAAGATTATTATATTTCCCTTATTAATAATAAATATTTTACATTTATATTTATCGACCGTTTTTTCATTATAAAGTATAATCTTCCTCATTTCTACTTTTTTTATCCTAAGAAATTCGTATTCGTAGACGGAAATATTAAGGGTATAATTAGCGAAGGAATAATAGGAAGGCTACGGATAAGTTATTATAAAAAAGTCGTTATTTTTTTAATTTACAATTTCTCTAATAAATACCCAATTATTTTAAGGTTCCTTTAAATAAAATTCTATAAATTATATATCGACTATAAGAAAAACGGTATACGTTTTAGCTACCCGGGTTATAAGGACCGCTATTTATTAATAGGGCTCCCTAATAATTAAATAGAAATACTTTAAACCCTTTCTAACTCTATTTCCGTTATAATTGCCCGCGCTTATAAAAAAATACTTCTTTAAAATAATTCTAAATTCCTTTCTTCTCTTCCTTACGTTTTTAAAAGCTATTTCCGCAAGGAGGCGGCTTAGTATAAAGAAATTGAAAATTAATTTATTAGGGCTCCTTAATTTAAAAATAAGGGATTTGAAGAGCGGACTTCCAATCTTTCCGTTAGGGTACTATTAACGGTTCTGTTATAGACTCTTATTATATATTACGTAAGTACAAAAGTATAAGGTATTATAAGTACCGTTGCCATTTTTATATTAATTAAGCGGGATATATTATACGAATTATATATTAAATTCAATGGAAGATATATATTAATAAATATATATTATATTAATATTCGGATAAATAAGTATATTAAGGACAGTATAAACCCTATTGATATTAGGGAATTTAATACTATTACTTTCAACTTTATTTGCGAAAAGGATTAATTTTAGTTATATATTATTAATTATATTTAATTAGAAAAGCTAATTATTATTTTAGAGCTTCGGGAAATAGATTTTATATACGAAGTTACGGAAAATATTATCGAAGGGCGAAGGGAGAAGTATAAGGACGATTTTCTACGTTCCTTCTATTTTTTTATTAATAATATAGCCGGTAAATACGGATTTGAAATAGAAAAGGAGGCGGCAGTAATCGCTAAATTTATCACTTTAATAAAGGATTTAATTAAAGACATATTATTTTATAAAGAGATTATCCATTATATTTATTTAATAAAAGTAACGGAAAAGGACGTTTAAAAGTTCTTCGATAAAATAAATAGGCTTTAGAAGATTAGGGAAGAAATAAAAAAGATAATAATAAATTATTATTAACTATATATCAACGCTTTTTTTCCTGCGTTAACCAATAAAATACCCCCGTACCATTTATACAATTATAAAATCGAATTTAAATTAGGAGAATAATTACTATACGCTAGGCCTAGACCGATATTATTTATTAAAGTAATTATTATTAAAAAGTAGATTAACGAAAATTTTAAAAAGAAATTTATTTATCCCTCCTAATCCGCCGCCGTTTCGCCTATTTTATTAGTATAAAAGCCGGGCAGGGGAATCCGTATCTATATTAATTATTATAGTATTAATAATATTATTTTAAAAATATAGTATTTAATTCTATTAATTAAGGAAACCCTTAATATTATTTATAAGGCGAAGATCTTTACTAAATTTAATATTATTAATATATTTAATAAAATACAAGTAAAGGAGGGCTACAAATAATTTATTATATTTATTACCCGCTTCGGGCTTTTCGAATCTTTAATATACCCATTTAATTTATAAAGGGTATTAGGGACGTTTTAAAATTATATTAACGACGTCCTATATAATATCTTTAATATATACGTTATTACTTACTTTAATAATATCTTCGTTTATTCGGAGAATGAAGAGGATTATATAGGGTACGTTAGCGAAGTCCTACGGAAGATAATCGACGCAAGCTTATAAATTAATATCGATAAATACAATTTCTATACAAAATAAATTAAATACTTAGGGCTTATTATTACCCCTAAAGGTATTGAAATAAATTTAAAAAAGGTAATAATAATTATTTTATAGGAGGTTCTAAATACTAAGAGGGTGCTATAACGTTTCTTAAGATTCGTTAATTTCTATTAGCAATTTATTAAATATTTTTCTATCCTAGCAGGACTATTGTACGAACTAATAACGAAGACTATTAAGGATTGGAAATAGGAAGATTAGTATTAATATTCTTTCAACGCATTTAAATGAATTTTTATTAACAGACTAATATTACATATTTATAATTAGTCTAAATAGACGGTTATAGAGATAGATACTTTAAATTAGGCTTACAATAATATTCTTTTTTAGTACGACGAAGACGGGGTATTATAATTAGTAATTTATTTTAATTAATAATATTTATTAGCGGAATATAATTATAATATTTACAATAAAAAATTATTTACTATTATTAAAGCGCTAAAGGAGTAGAAATTAGAATTAGAAGGAGTATAATAGCTATTCGAAATTTTAATAGATTATAAGGGGTTAAAGTTGTTTATAGTTAGTAAATAATTAATATTATAATATATAAGGTAATTATAATTTTCCTCCCGCTTTAATTTTACTATTTAATACCGACCAGGCTTATTATAAGTCCGCCCTAATACATTAAGCCGTAAATTAGAGGATATCTCGAAATACTACGGTAATAAATACTTTTTAATAAAGAATAAAATTTTATTAAAAAAGGATATTTTCGTTAATAATTCCTACGTCTTAGAAAATAAGGAGGATCCGGAGGTTTTCGTCGGGATAATTTACTTTTATAATTTAGAAATTATAGACGAAACGTCGGTAGACGATTTAATAACAGAAATTTATAAGAAATTAACCCTTTTTTAGGACGTATTCGCCTATTTAATAGACTTAATAAAAAGGGTATAACTAAAGGAGGTTAAAAAGAGCTTTAAAAAATTTTCGTTCGTAGAATACTATACTATATAGGGCCGGATTTATTATTACAGTTCGGTTTTCTTTAACCCTAAAGACGTTAAAGTTTACTATTAATTAATCCGCTATACTTATAATATGCTAAAAGCAGGGTATTTAAGGAGGGAGAAGATTTATAGCCTTTTTTTCTAATTTTTCTTTTGGCTAGGGATGTATAACACAGTAAAAATCTATTATAAAACTTGTTTAACGTATATAAAGATAAAGCCGTTATAATACGTATTATACGGGTTTCTGAAGTTATTATTAGTACTTTTCGCTTTATAGAAAAATATTTCTATTAATTATATTATATTATTAATGCCCTACGAACGTTGCGGATAGGTATTCTAATACGTCGCGGTAATTATTAATAAATTAATAAAAATACAGTATTTTATCCCTACGGTAGGGTTAACCGTAGAGGAATTAGCGGACTATTTTATAGAGTAGGTCTATAGTATTTATAGTTTATTTAATATTATTATATTTAATTAGGGTTCCTAATTTATTTTATAATTTTAAAAAGCGTTATTAACGAAGTTAAAAATTAATTTTATACCCTCTTCCGCTTTCTACCTAATTACGAATAAATAAATAGAACGTATTAATATAGAAATAGAAAGATATTTGCGAACCTTTATTAATTAAGTATAAAACGATTAAGTTAATTAATTATTAATAGCGGAGTTTACTATTAATAATTTAATTTTAAAAACGACGGGAATTTCGTTATTTTTTACTAATTATAAATTCTATCCCCAGATAGGGGTCGAGCCTATTATGCTATACCCCTTAGAAATATTAAAGATTTAATAGAATAAATATTTTAAAGCTATTAAAATTATTAATTAATTTAAAACGGTTTTAGACTATATAACGATTAAAGTAAAGGAAGTATAAAGGCAGTACGAAAATAACGTTAACTAAAAGAGATTGGACGCTTTACAATATAAAATCGGAAATAAAATTTTATTAAGTATAGAGAATTTCGAAACTAGGAAATTATACGCTAAATTAATTCCGTTCCGGGAAGGGCTATTCGAAGTTTTAAAGGTTGGTAATTATATAGTTATTCTTTAATTCCTAATTAATATAAAGTATAGTCCTATATTCTACGTTAATAAAGTGAAATTTTAGGAAGGATATATTGAAAGGGACGTAAGGGTAAATTAAAGGAGGATTATAAAGCGGACGGATAACGGGAAAAATTCTATTAAATAGGACTTTAATAATATAAGTAATTGTAAATAGAATTTAGAAAATGGACGATAGGAATATTATATCTTATAGGCACTACTATACGTATTAAATTAATAGAAATAAGTTAACGTTACAATATGTTTAAAGGCGGTACGGAAGTTCTACGAAAATTACTTAGACGAATTAGCGCTATTAAATTAGATTATTATAGAAAAGCGGTATAAAATAATAACGGACCGGTAATTAGAAGCGAACTAGCCGCTATTAGCAGAGGTAGGAGCGGATTAGTTAATATTAGTAGGAGATACGGAGTATAGAAGATTAAAGAAGTCGTTACGTAGAGTAGTAGCGGCTATAGAGGCTTTTATAGGGTAGATTAAACGATTAATAAGTATTTTAATCGTTTTATATATTATTAATCAATTATATAACTTTTTTTAGTCTGGGGTAGTATTATAGGGTTAGCCTTATAATAATTTAGAGTATATAGTTAGTAATTATTAGAGTTAGGGATTAGGCTATAGCTTTGAGTATAGTATAAGGTTATTACAGCCTTTATAGAAGGCTATAATAGTTTTATTATTACTATTGTTATATAGGTTGTACTAGTTTTATAATATTTATAAGATTGTTGTAGAGCTGATCTCTTAGATTGGCCTCTATAAAGACTAGTCTAGGATCGTACCTTTAAACCTTTCCTCTTACTCCTTCGTATAATTACGTATATTCTTACCTACCTTGTGCCTTTGCACCGTGATATATATTTACAAACTATACTTAATTTCATTAGAACTTAAAACTGGATGCCACGAATCTATACGGTATACACATTCGAAAGCATACCGCAGCGGGAATATAGGGAGCGTAATAGGCCTTGTTGTATATCTATTGCATAACCGTGTAACAAGCCCTACTGAGTTAACAAGCCCTATTGAAGTAACAAGGCTTGTTGGGCTGAGGAAAGCCTCTAATTGGTCAGATTTTGGTGCAAAATGATAAAAGCTAAAGACTTCTATAAGGCCTTCTAAAGGTCCTTCTAAAGGTCTTTGATTAGGGTCTTCCTAGTAGTCATTTTAGTACCTTGGCCGTTTAAGATTTTGACTTCAAAATCCGGATGAGGGCATTTGCACTTTCGCGTGAAACTTTTCGCACAACGGAAAAAAAGCTATCACCAGTTGGAATCGAACTGGCGATCACAAGGATAAGAGCGACGACAAGAACCATTGAGCCACTGGCCCAATTGATTGAAAGAAGGCTTCGTTCCTTCTTTTAATATAGGGTGATCTCTTTTGGGGAAGGAACTTTGGATCTTGGAAAAATTTCAGTTCCAAAGACAGGGACTTGGCGACCGTCTACAGCGGGCATTTGGATAAATGCAAATTAGCCAATCAGGTACCTCCCTCGTTCAACAAGGCTTGTTAAATCAACAGGGCTTGTTAAATCTATAAGACTTCTATGCCTTATTAAGGCTTAGAAGGCCTGTTCCCCGGCAGGTTTTCCCGCTACGGTAGTGACCGACCTAAGTCTGCCAACTCCCTGTACAGATATGCTATATACCCTGCACAGAAACAGGGAAAGCGGTTTGCCAGTTTGTCGAGTTATTACGGTAATAGTAAAGGGTGCATAGATTAGGTACGATGCCTGTTTACCTATCTGGCAGCTGCTTCTACATAGTGGTACATATCAGGTTGATGACAGAGCCTGCAGAGCGATGCAGACGGCTTTGAATCCATCTGCAACCATCGTGATCTGGCTTTTTCCTTGAACGCGAGTCCCCTGGCCACTTCACATGGAGTTGACTGGACTTGGAGAGCGCACATATCATAGGCTACTGGGAAGCCAAGAAAATGACTTGAACGCCCAGGGAAGGTCGAATGTAATTGCCGTTCGTTGTTTGTTGATGCTGGTTTTGATTTCTCATGCCAACTCTTCGGGCGACATCTGTTAGGTAAGTAAAGTGTTGATGTGTTAGTCAAGTGTGGGTTTTCTTAAGAACACAACACTTTCGAAGTCATATTGATACTCGATGCTTGGCTGTCCCATCACGACTTCGTAACCGGCGACGCCGGTCTTCAACATTACAACGGGCAATCTTCTATAGGTACCTACCTACCTACCTACCGTACCTCTATCCAGACGACCTCGTATGGCTGCCAGCCCGCCTGTCCGCCCAGCAATCGTCATTGTCATCAATTCTTCCCTCCGTTCGTCCGCCCAGCCGTCATCATCTTCTGTCGATGAACCCCTCCATCAACTGAACCCCCTTTTTCTCCAAATTCGGCGTTTCCTTCCCAGAAGCCTGTCATGCATATGCCATCCCACACACCACCACTGTCTTGGCAAGCAGAACGCTGCAAACCGAAGTTGGTTGTCACTCAGGAACCAGAACCAGAACCAGGTCTAGAGAAGTCGAGCGGCTGGACTGCTCTGGAACGCACAAGTATTGCACTGCAGTGGTTTGAACCGGCCGGTTCCGAGTTCGTTTGGTACCTCTACACTGCAGGCACTGCACTGCGTTGTGCTCAACTCTCACCACACCGTAACTTGACCAGACCAGAAGGGGAGTAATCGATCGGTCGGTCTGATCTCCCGGATGGCCAGTTTGACCCGAATTGCAAGCCAAGACAACAAACAAGGGTGCTGAGCTCCCGGTTATGTACTCGGTTTTATCTTGTCGATCGAGTTCAGTCAGTTTAAACGTCATGGTACACGAAGAACAAGCCCGGGCTTACAGGAACCGAAGTTTGTGTTACAATCTCGACTCCATTGCCAAAAGATGCGAGCACTGCACTGGCAGTGCAGTTACTTTGTGAGCTTCGAGGCTGATCATGAGTACAGGTAAGGTACCTTACCTGATCAGTCATTACAACTAGGTAGTTCAGTTCACTGCAGTCATCTCACCGTCTCACTTGCTGAAGTGAGCAGAGGAATGAAGACGACGATGCCGCGGCGGGAATATAAGGGGGACCGTCTGGGCCAGAGGAAGGTTCTGCACCACAAAGAATGGATGCCTTCTGATTGGTCAAAATCCCCCCAAAAGGGATAAGAGGCAGAGGACCTTCCTTGTACAGCGGTCTTCAGGTTGAAAGACTGAGACCGCTATAGAAGGCCTAGAGAGGGCGGGTGACCGGGTGGGTCGAAGTTTGAAGCCATCGCGAAGCTTTTCGCGCGACCGAAAAGACTAGAGCAAGCGGGATTGGAATTGAGTGACCATTCTGGCACGCCGCTTTTGAGTTCGGCCAGGGCACCTCTAGGGAGGTATCTGGCCAATCAGAAGCCTCCGAACAACAATAAGACTAGAGGTACCTAGACGATTCATCTAGGGTAGAGGATGCACCTGGGCTAGACGATTCATCTAGGCTAGCTGCCGTCCGTTTGTATTGCTCGGCAGCTACCCGACGGTTGCCTGACGGTTCTGAGAGAAAAACCAGAAGGTCTCCTCAGTCCGCGGCGGTTCACCAAGAACTCTCACTCGGCAGGAACCATTTCCTTCCATAGAGGGAACCCCGGGTCTGAGAACAGGGTAAAAACAGGCCCATGGTGTGCAATAGGCAGAAATGCACCAAACAGGGGTGGAACATGGGGTTTCCAGCCTGTTTTTCAAAATTTCTGCGAGGCTAGCGAATTATGTGCCTTGCACGTATATACCGTCGGATAACATGGTTTTTTAGGTGTGAAAAACGTTTAACGCCGAATATTCGTACGTTGCCAACCTAGGTAATTGGATCGGCTAGAAAATTTGCCGCGTATATCCTATTTTATTGATATTGTTTTAAAATTTCTAATATTTATCGATATTAAAGATTAAATTACTACGAAATAATATAAAAGTACTAAATAATATTATAATTTAAATATAATTATTTGTATAATGGTTAATTATTACTTAATATAGTAAATTTTATTAAAAGCTATATAGAATATTAATTATTCTTTATTAAATAGTAGACTTATTACTTAATAAAATAAAATTAAGCAATAATATCGAAGACCCAATAGAATACTTTATTAAATAATTAACTATTATTTAATAGAGTAAAATTAGTTAATATTTATATATAATAAATATAATTTCTTCTTTAATAGTAGATTTACTACTATAATTATAAAGACCGCGTAGAATACTTTGTTTAATAGTTAATTATTATTTAATAGAGTAATACTAATTAATATTTATATATAATAAATATAATTTCTTATTTAATAGTAGACTTACTGCTTAATAGAGTGAATATTATTAATAATTATTTAATTCGAAGACAATTTTTAAAGTATTATATAATTTTAGTTTAATTTTATCCTAGGCCGTTCGTATTTAAATAGGAGTATACTTATTATAAAGTATATTAAAGAAGTTTAAGTTCCGTCGGATATATTAATTTAAAGGTAGAAATAGAGGTAATTAGTAAGCGGGAATAATATTATAGCGTAATAAATATAAAGTAAATATAATATTATTTTATTAGTAGGTATTTAATTAAAATTAAAATAGTAATTATATTTTATATTGCCCTATAAATACTTAATATATAATAACCTTTTATAAATCTATTTATATCCCTCCTTATGCAAATTAGTAGTAGGTATAATAGGATTTATTAGGTATTAATATGTTTTTAAGAAATAAGTTTAAAATAATTATCTATCCGTAGTACTTTAAATTAAGATTCGATTATAGTATAATAGAAGATGAATATTAAATTATATACGAATTTCCTATCCTAATAATATAATTAATTATTTAGTATTATATTAATCCCTATATAGTATAAAGATAAGAAAGGATACGTAATAGACTTTTAATTAAAATAATAGAATAAAATAGAAAAAAAAAAAGAACAAAAAAATTTGCGAATTTATATTAATAATGCCTACCCTACCCGCCCGGTTTAATTAAATATCGGCCTCTTCGCTAGGCTCGGGCTACGGTAAGAATTCTTATATAATATTATATTCGTCCTAACTAATTATATTAACTATTTCTTTTATTATATATAGGGGGTATAAGTCTAGTATAATATTAATATTAATAGGTTTAATATAGTTATAAATATTTACGCTACGTAATAATTTTTAATTAAATATTAAAAGATAATCCTAATTCGATAAAAAGTACGGGTTATTTCCTATAATTTATTTTTCCCCTAAACTTTTTCTATTAATAATAATAATAGTCTTATTCCCTATGCTACTTATCTATAGCGCCTTATTAGTATAGGGTACTTCTCCTAGTTTTCTAAAGGAAACCGTACGGCGATAAGCGCCGTTGGATAAAAACCGTTAGCTCCTTTCGGTTGCGAATAAATTGCGCCTACTCCATTTCAATTCTATTTATAGCGGTATTTACCTATTGCTTTAGTAAATAAGTTACTTCCCTTCTACTACTTTCGATTTAATATTAGAATAATCGAAATACCGTTTTCGTACGCCGTTCCTTCTTCCTAAACCGCCTATAGTAATCGTCCCTTCTTTATTATTTACTCTTACTCCCGCCTCGTTATTATCCCCTAAATTCTTATAACTTTACTAAAATTTATATAAGCGTAAGGGCCCTTCTTTTTTTTCTATATAAAAATTCCTCCTTACTATTATTTTTTAAATTTTCTTTTCTTCCCTATTTAATTAATTTTTAAAATAGCGTCCTCTTCTATTGGCTATATTCCCAATTATCTTCCCGGCTATATATTTAACCCTTTAAACTTTATAATTTATATTAATTATAATATTATTAAATATAGTATTAACTTCGTCCGTATAATAGATTTCCTATCTTTTAAGTTCGCCCGCTCCTTTATACCCCCCTCTTCCCTAACGCCCGAATTTTAAACTTTTATTCGGGTATTAATTTTTAACCCCGCCTTTAATTTTCTTTCCGGCCGGTAAATCCTTTTTATCCTTACGTTTACTTCCCTTTTTCTCCGCTAATTACGTTAATTAGCGTCGTCCATTATATTCCTTATTTCTATTATAATTTAAAGTTTACTAATTATATTTATAATACCCCGTCCTTTAATATAATTATATTCTATACGGTCTTTGCGGAATATATTTATTATATTAATATTAAAAGTAAGTTTCTTCCTATAGTTTTCTTTTCGTTTTCTTTTTTAACGTTCTTCGAAACGCCAGTAAATAGAATACTATTTATTTTATTACTAATACGAAATATATATTAAATATTCCATTAAATTATTACAATAAATATAACGCTATTTAGGTTACAGTTATTACTTTATCTCGCTCTTAAAATAATATTAGCCCCCTAATTCGTCGTTTTTATAGTATTTATATCGATTTCCTTAAGGACGTACGTAAGCATTTAACTACGGACGGTCTCCCGTATAACCTTAATGTCCTTTTTCGCTATTAGAATATAAAGGTTGAAAATTATTAGTATAAGGGATATTGCGAAATATTTTTAGCCGATTATCCTACCGCTCCCGTTTTCGGCTTTAATAAAGGAAATACTAATATTAATTCCCCGATAATAATTAATAACCCTACCGGTCCCCTTCCGGTTAATAAGGATTAGGTTTAATAGTATTATAAAATTATTAAGAATTAAGAATTAATATTTAATATATTCCGCGAACTCTTCACCCGCAAAGAATATTAGTTAATTACTTCGGTACCGCCTTCGTAGCTAAATAACTACCGTAATTAGCGCAATCTAATTCTTCTTCTTCCCGTCTTTCTTATACTTTTTTATTCTAGTATTATAATCGAACGTATTTACGAATACCGCGTGAATTCATCGCACTACTCTCCCTCTAATTCGATTGCTAAACGGTATTCGTTTAGCCTACTAAGCCGTAATGCCTACGAAAGGATTCTCTTAGTTCGGGTTCCGTCGTCCAAATGAACTTGGAGCTCTTCTTTCGTCTGCGGCCAGTCGGTTGCCGTCATCCAGACTTTTTCTATTATATTTAATATTCGGCTAAATATATTTTATTATAAATATTTTAATATATTTTCCTGGGCGATCTCTATATTTTAGTTTAAGAATATTGTATTTACATTTTATTAATTATTAATATATTTCCGCTTTTCTTTCCTTAGAATAGAATTCTTCCGTTAAAATTTCTTTAATATTAGGATCTTTATTTTTAAATCCTATTACGAAAATTATATTTATAGTAGCGTTTTCTTCGTAATTTATAACACTTTCCTATACACTAATAATATTTATATATTTAAATTTATTTATAAATCCTATTCGAAATCCGAATATATCCCTAATTCTATTAGTTAATTTTCTCGAATTAATAGTCGAAGCGGGTTATATTTTTAATTCTTCTACCTTTAAAAATAGGAAATTAATATAATTAAAATAATTTAACGCTTATATTTCCGAAGTAGGCAGATTCGCTATAAAAGTAAATTCCTATATAATTAGAGCTTTAAGTAGAATTGTCTCTAAGGTTTAAAAAACATTTACGGGCAAATAATTAGCGGCGAATATTATAATAGTATTATATATATTAAATATAAATAGGTTGCTAATATTTATAAAAGTAAATGCCCTTATTAAAAGGTTGAAGTTTATATTTTTAGGCCGGGGAATAGTAGGTTTAAAGGTAATAAGGACTTAAATAAAATCCCCCTTAAGGGTAAGTATAAAATTAGAGACCGGGATTTTATAAATAACGTTTACCTCTAAATTAAATAGGAAATTATTATACAAATTCTAATATTCTAAGTTTATAATATTTATAATTCCGCTTACTTCTTTAAAATCCCTTCTAAAGCTAGAGATTATAAGCGTATTATTATCTTTAGGGGGGTTAAAAATATTAGAACTATTAATAATTATAGTAGGGACTTTTAAAATTACTTTTTTCGCTTTATTATTTTAGTCCGGGAATTATTCCGAATTTGTATTAAGTTATCTATTAATATAAGCCTCCGGCTCTAAGAATTTTACTCTCTTCGTAGGTGGCTATTTATCCTTTTATTTAAAGTATTTATAAACGGCATCGATTATCGACTTCCTAATATTCTAATTTTTAAATTTAGAATTTTTCGGGAATATTAGGTTTAGAATTATAAAGATTAGCGATATTAATTAATTTTATACTTTAAATTCGTAATTAATTTAATAAAACGAAATATAGTATTTATAGCTTAAATTAAATTAGTTAAAATTATTTACTTATAATATATTTGTAAACTATTCCTTAAAGCATTCTATTAGATTAGTCGTATCCTTATTATTTTTAAATATTTTATTTAAATATTCGTTAATAATATAAACCCTTAAATAATCTTTAATATATATTATTATTATTTATTTAATTCTTTACGAAATCTTCTCTTTAATATGAATTAATTCGATTATTTTTATTATATTTTTATATGCCCGCTTTACTTATAGCGAAAGGATTTTAATTATAATTATTAAAATTACCCCCGAATTTAACTTATCGTCGGAATTAGTATTCGTAATAATAGGAGTAGCTATAAATATATTAATTATAACTAAATTTATATTAAGGGTATTTATTAAATATTCTAGTATTTTAAGCGGACGAAAATAATCGTTTATATTATATAAGTATATAAGCGGATTATTATAATTCCTTCCTTTATTACTCTTATTCCAGTTATTAAACTATATATTAATAAAAGTAACTATTAATTCCTATTAACGCTTTATAACCTCTCTCTCTTTAATTTTATACTATTTAAGGGGGGTATTTTCGCTCTTAATTCCTACTTTTAAAACTCTTTTAAAATTTTAAACCTTAAGAATTAATTGTATTTGAAATTTATCCGATTTAGAGGTATTTATAATAGGAAATTCCGATTTATTTTCTAATAAAACTTTACCTTTACCCTTTTTAACCTTCGTTAATTAGGTTCGGGTTATTAGAATAATAGTAGTATTAATATTCGTAAAAGAAATTGTAGAGGATCCTACGCCCTTCGCAAAATAAATTATAGAGAATCCTACGCTTTTCGTAAATAATATAGCAATAGGAGCTTTCTTTACTAGGGTAGAGGTAGAGGTAGAAACCGTAGAGGATCCTGCGCCCTTCGTAAATAATATAGTAATAGGAATTTTCTTTGCCGGGGTAGAAGTAGAAGTAGAAACTATAGAAGACTCCGTATCATTCGCAAATAATATAGCAATAGGAACTTTGCTTTTACCTTTTTTAATAGGCTTTACGAGGGTAATTATAGAGGTAGAAACCGTAGAGGATCCTACGCCCTTTATAAATAATATAACGATAGGAATTTTCTTTACCGGGGTAGAGGTAGAAGTAGAAATAGCCGATGATTCTACGTTATTCGTAAATAATATAGCGATAGGAGCTTTACTTTTACCCTTATTATTTTATTTAAATTTTATAGGGGTAAAAGTAGAATTAGTAAAGGTAATAATAAATATATCGTTTAAGTATTAGCTAATTAAACGTTCTATTAATAATAAAATTAATTTAGCGAAGTAAATAAATTTTAAAAAAATTTATATTTCGTTAAGAAGATTAATACAAAATACTTTACTATTATATAGTAAAAGGATATTAGCAGGTTTAATATTATTTAATTTATATTTAATCTCTAATATAAGGCGGAATTTAATAGCCGAACGTTTAAATATAAGTGCGGATTCCAAGTATATTTTATAGTATGTTATCTACTTTTTATTAATACTGTTTGAAAAGTATTTTAAAAAACCGGTTTATTTTATAAGAAAGTCTATTCGCACGGTTACGAATGTCTATTTGAACGGTAATCCACTTTTTCCCTCATATATATCCCTAACCCTGCCGCCTAGCACTAATCCCCTTCGTACTACGACCGCCAAGCTCCCAGATTTCAACCCATTATACATTCTAACTATCACAGGGTTAGCCTTGTAATAGTTCAGAAGCATGCGGTTGGCAGCTATCGGAGCTAGGGATCAGGCTATGGCTCCGAGCATAATATAAGGCTATTATAGCCTTTGTAGAAGGTTACGATAGCTTTATTATTACTATCGCTATATAGGTTGTACTAGTTCTATAGTATTTATAAAATTACTATAGAACTAATCTCCTAAATTAGCTTCTATAAAGACTAATTTAGGATCGTACCCTTAAACCTTTCTTCTTATTCCTTCGTATAATTACGTATATTCTTACTTACTTTATATTTTTATATTGTAATAATTAATTATATTTTTAAATTATTATATTTATACGTATATTTCTTTTCGACTTTTAGAGTCGCGTAGCGAGAAATTATATAATTTAGAACTATATTAAGATTGCCTTATAGGAATTGCGGACCCCGGTATATAGAATCGTTTCGTTGAGCCGTAGACTCGTTAAGACCGGACTTTAAAAGTAGTAATTTAATTATTATAATTACGCCCTTATATTATAATAGTCCCCTTTAATTGTGCTTTTATATTACGGTAGTCCCTTTTATATTATAAATTAACTTTTTCGCAGAAAATAATAATAATTATAATTATTATTCTAACGATAATAATAATAGTGGTAATAATATTTCGCTATTAGATTATATTATTTTAAGCCTTTAGGAAACGGGATAAGGAATTAATTTATTAGTAAATAATTCCTTCGATTTATTCGACTTTAAAGAGTTTTTCGACGTTTTTACCGAGGATTTAATTCCTAATATTGAAGTTTATTAAATAATTTTTCTTTAATTCGTTAATATTATTCGTAGTATTCGGGATTTCGTAAACGGCCTTGCGGAAGATATTCGGCTATATTTAATTTTTCGAAACTACGAGGTTTTCGTTAGAATTATCGCCCGATAATTAGCCTTCAAATTTATTATCGAATTATTAGGAAGGGTATTTACGATAGTTATTACGAATTATAATATTATAATAAAATAACGAAATGCAATATAATATATAGTTATAACTCTATAATAGCGGATTATAATTATATTTGCTATAACCCCCTTTAATATATTAGAAACCTTTAATACCCCTGAAGAGGCTATAATAACCGTTTCCTGGCCCCCTAAATATATTATCGAAGACCCCCCAATCTTTATTAGGGAAAATAAAAATAATATTAAATATTATAATGCTTTCTAGTTATAGCGGAATTAAGTTAAAATTACGTAGGAATTCGACCCTTTTTATTTCTTTACGGAATGGGTTAAAATTGTATACGCGATATTCCGGCTAGGACTAGACTTATATTTAATATTAGACGATAATTTGAAAAAATTTATAAAATTCCTTAAGGAGTTTAAGAAGTAGCTATAAACGACCGGCGAAACTTTCTTTATATACTTTATAAACTAATATAATAATATTAATATTAAATTAGATATTAATAGACGTTTTATCGATTTTTACTAGGGTAATACTCCTTTTCTATATTTCGAAATTAAATTTACTAAATTTATAGATAAATACGGGTTTAATAACGTAATAAAAATTTATTATTTTTATAATAAATTTAATAAACGGCTTCGAAGTACTTTAATCTTTTAAATTTTCTTCGAAAATAATAATTATATTACGTAATTAAAATTCGTAAAGAAGGTTAGCCAGAAATTAAAAGACGCTGATTATTATAATAAGGTAATTACGGGTACTTTTAAAGATTTAAATTCTTCCTTTAAAAATATTATAGCGGCTCTTCCTATTACGGTTAATAAATTTATAAATTAAGGAAGAAATTAAATAGATTTTAATTCTATAAATCTTTCTACTATATTCGACCCCGAAGTTTTTAAAGAACGAAGGGAAAAGGGCTTCTATTACTATTATAGTTAGTAAAATTATATTGCTTGCAATTATTTTAAATCTATTAATTAGAGCGGTAAATTTCGTATTAATAATAAATTGGCTAGTAAGAAGAAAAAGGGTAGGGGTAGACGTAATAATAGTAATACCGGGTAGGAACCTACAGAAGTCCGTTCGGTAAAAATCGCCGATATAATTATAACCTTTATAATTAAATTGGCCGTAGGCGGTAAATATTATAACGAATTGGAAAATATTTAGCCTCTACGCTTAGTCGCGCGTAGAGGCCGAATTAGGTAATTATATTATAGAAATAACGGGATCCTTTAACGGATTTAGAGGAAATATAAATTTAATTATTAAATAGTACTATTCCAAATTTAATTTTATTATTTATATATGTAATTACTGATATATATAAAGATTATTATATTTCCTTTATTAATAATAAATATTCTACGTTTATATTTATTAATTATTTTTTCGTTACGAAATATAATTTTTTCCGCTTCCGCTTTTTTCGTCCTAAGAAGTTTATATTTATAAATAGAAATATTAAGGGTATAATTAACGAAGGAGTAATAAGAAGGTTGTAAATAAATTATTATAAAAAAGTTGTTACTTTTTTAATTTATAACTTTTTTAATAAGTACCCAATTATTCTAAGGTTCCTTTAAATAAAATTCTATAAATTATATATCGATTATAAGAAAGGTAGTATATATTTTAATTATTCGGGTTATAGGGACCGCTATTTATTAACGGGGTTCCTTAACGATTAAATAGAAGTATTCCGAACCTTCTTTAGCCCCGTCTCCGTTATAATTACTTACGTTTATAAAAAAGCGTTTCCTTAAAATAATTCTAAACCCCTTTCTTCTCTTCTTTATATTTATAAGGGCTATTTCCGTAAGGAGGCGGTTTAGTATAAGGAAATTGAGGATTAATTTATTAAGGCTCTTTAATTTAAAAATAAAGGATTTAAGGAGTGGACTTTTAATTCTCCCGTTAAAGTACTATTAATAATTCTATTACAAACTTTTATTATATATTACGTAAGTGCGAAAATGTAGGGTATTATAAGTATTACTACTATTTTAATATTAATTAAACGGAATATACTATACGAATTATATATTAAATTTAACGGGAGACGTATATTAGTAAATGCGTACTATACTAATATTTGGATAAATAAGTATATTGATGATAGTATAAACCTTATTAATATTAAAGAGTTTAACGCCGCTACTTTTAATTTTATTTATAAAAAAGACTAATTTTAATTATACGTTATTAATTATATTTAATTAAAGAAATTAATTATTATTTTAGAGTTTTAAAAAATAGATTTTATATACGAAATTATAGAAAATATTATTGAAGGGCGAAGGGAGAAGTATAAAAATAATTTTCTACGTTCCTTCTACTCTTTTATTAATAATATAATTAATAAATATAAATTTGAAATAGAAAAGGAAGCGGCGGTAATTATTAAATTTATTACTTTAATAAAGGATTTGGCTAAGGACGTACCGTTCTATAAAGAAATTATCTATTATATTTACTTAGTAAAAGTAATAGAGGAGGACGTTTAAAAATCCTTTAATAAAATAAATAGGCTTTAGAAGATTAAAGAAGAAATAAAAGGGATATTAATAGATTATTATTAATTATATATCGACGCTTTTCTTTTTACGTTAGTTAATAAAATGCTTCCGTACCGTTTATACGACTATAAAATCGAATTTAAATTAGGAAAGTAATTATTATACGCTAAGTTTAGACCGATATTATTTATTGAGGTTACTATTGTTAAAAAGTGGATTGACGAGAATTTTAAAAAGAAGTTTATTTATCCTTCTTAATCCGCCGCCGTTTTATTTATCCTATTAATATAGAAGTTAGGCGGGGGAATCCGTATTTATATTAATTATTATAATATTAATAATATTATTTTAAAAATATAATATTTAATTCCGTTAATTAAGGAAACTTTTAACGCTATTTATAAAGCGAAGATCTTTATTAAATTCGATATTATTAATATATTTAATAAAATACAGGTAAAGGAGGGCTACGAATAATTTATTATATTTATTACCCGCTTTAAGTTTTTCGAATCCTTAATATACCTATTTAATTTATAAGGGGTACTAAGGACGTTTTAGAATTATATTAACGATATCTTATATAATATTTTCGTCTATTTGGAGAACGAAGAAGACTACGTAAAGTATATTAGTAAGGTCCTACGGAAGATAATAAATACAGGCCTATAAATTAATATTAATAAGTACGATTTCTATACAAAATAAATTAAATATTTAAAGTTTATTATTACCTTTAGAAATATTAAAATAGATTTAGAAAAAGTAGTAATAATTATTTCGTAAGAGGCCTTAAATATTAAGAGGGCGCTATAGCGTTTTTTAAGATTTGCTAATTTCTATCGGTAGTTTATTAAATATTTTTCTATTTTAGCGGAATTATTATACGAACTAATAAAAAAGATTATTAAGGATTAGAAATAGGAGGATTAATATTAACGCTCTTTCGACGTATTTAAATGAATTTTTATTAGCGGACTAATATTACGTATTTATAATTAACTTAAATAGATAATTATAGAGACGGATATTTTAAATTAGGTTTGTAATAATATTCTTTCTTAATATAATAAGGACGGAGTATTATAATTAGTAATTTATTTTAATTAATAATATTCGTTAGTAAAATATAATTATGATATTTACAATAAAGAATTATTCGTTATTATTAAGGCGTTAGAGGAATGGAAATTAGAATTAGAAGGAGTATAATAGCCGTTCGAAATTTTAATAGACTATAAAGGATTAAAGTCGTTTATAATTAGTAAATAATTAATATTATAGTATATAAAGTAATTATAATTTCTTTCCTACTTTAATTTTATTATCCGGTACCGACCGAATTCGCTATAAGTCCGCTTTAATACGTTAAATTATAAATTAAAAAATATTCCGAAATACGAAGGTAATAAACGCTTCTTAATAAAGAATAAAGTTTTATTAAAGAAGGATATTTTTATTAATAATTCTTATATTTTAGAAAATAAAGGGGATTTAGAGGTTTTCGTCGGGATAATTTACTTTTACAATTTAGATACTATAAACGAAATGTTAGTAAACGATTTAATAACGGAAATTTATAAGAAATTAACCCTTTTCTAGAATATATTCGCCTATTTAACGGACCTAGTAAAGAGAATATAATTAAAGGAGGTTAAAAGGAGCTTTAAAAAAATTTCGTTCGTAAAATACTATACTATATAGGGCCGGATCTATTATTACGGTTCGGTTCTCTTTAACCCTGGAAATATTAAAGTTTATTATTAGTTAATCCGTTGTATTTATAATATATTAGGAGCGGGGTATTTAAAAAGGGAAAAGATTTATAATTTTCTCTTCTAATTTTTTTTTTAGCCGGGGATATATAATACGGTAAAGATTTACTATAAAACTTATTTAATATATATAAAAATAAAGCTATTATAATACGTGCTATATAGGTTTTTAAAGCCTTTACTAATACTTTTCGCTTTATAAAAGGATATTTCTATCGATTACGTTATACTATTAACGCCCTACGAGCGTTGTAAATAAATATTCTAATACGTTGCGGTAATTATTAATAAATTAATAAAAATATAATATTTTATCCCTATAGTAGGGCTAATTGCGGAGGAATTAGCGGACTACTTTATAGAATAGGTCTATAATATCTATAATTTACTTAATACTATTATATCCGATCGAAGTTCCTAATTTATTTCGTAATTTTAAAAAATATTATTAACGAAGTTAGAAATTAATTTTACACCCTCCTCCGCTTTTTACTTAATTATAAACGGATAAACGGAATATATTAATATAAAAATAGAAAGATATTTATAAATTTTTATTAATTAAATATAAGACGATTAAGTCAATTAATTATTAATAGCGGAATTTATTACTAATAATTTAATTTTAAAAACGATAAGAATTTTATTATTTTTTATGAACTATGGATTTTATCCCCGAATAAGGGTTAAGCCCGCTACGCCGTACCTCCTAGAAATATTAAAGATTTAATAGGATAAATATTTTAAAATTATTAAAATTATTAACCGGTTTAAAATAGTTTTAAATTATATAATAATTAAAGTAAAAGAAGTATAGAAATAATATAAGGATAATATTAACGAAAAAAGATCGGACGCCCTATAATATAAAGTCGGGGATAAAGTTTTATTAAATATAGAGAATTTCGAAACCGGAAGATTATATATTAAATTAATTCTATTTTAAAAAAGGCTATTCAAAATCCTAAAGGCTAATAACTATATAATTATTCTTCGATTCCTAATTAATATAAAATATAGTTCTATATTCTACGTTAGTAAAATAAAATTTTAGGAAGGACGTACCGAAGGGGATATAAGGGTAAATTAAAGGAAAATTATAAAGCGGACGGATAATAGGAAAAATTCTATCGAATAGGACTTTAATAATATAAATAATTATAAACGGAATTTAAAAAATAAATGATAAGAATATTACGTCTTATAAGTACCGCTATACGTATTAGACTAATAGAAATAGGCTAACGTTATAATATGCCCGGAAGCGGTATAAAAATTCTACGAGAATTATTTAAATGAGCCGGCGCTACTAAATTAAATCGCTATAAAAAAGTAGTGTAAAGTAATAACGGGCCGGCAATTAAAAGTAAACTAATTGCTATTAATAGAGGTAGGAGCGGATTAACCAGTATTAATAGGAGATATAGAGTACGGAGGATTAAGGAAGTCGCTACGTAGAGTAGCGGCGGCTATAAAGGCTTTTATAGGGTAAATTAAACGATTAATAGGCATTTCGATCGTTTTATATATTATTAGTCAATTATATAGCTTTTTTTAGTCCGGGGTAGTATTATAGGGTTAGCCTTATAATAGTTTAGAAGTATACGGTTAATAGTTATCGGAGCTAGGGATTAGGCTATAGCTCCGAATATAATATAAGGTTATTATAGCCTTTATAGAAGGCTACGATAGCTTTATTATTATTATCGCTATATAGGTTATATTAATTCTATAGTACTTATAAAATTACTATAGAGTTAATCTCCTAGACTAGCCTCTATAAAGACCAATCTAGGATCGTACCCTTGAACCTTTCCTCTTACTCCTTCGTACAATTACATATATTCTTACCTACCTTGTACCTTTGCACTGTGATACTAACCCCTGTACAGCATACGTATCGCTAATAGCCGTAATAATCCCTAACAGCTATAACAATCGCTAATAGCTAATCGCTAACAGCTGTAATAATTGTTAATAGCCGTAACAATCGCTAATAGCCGTAACAATTACTAATAGCCGTAACAATCGATGACAGCCGCTGTAACAGTTACTAAGAGCTATAATAATCGCTAATAGCCGCTATAACAATTATTAATAGCCGTGATAATTGCTAACAGCTACTATAATAGTTACTAGCAGCCGTAATAATCGCTAACAGCCGCCGTAATAGTTACTGGCAGCCGTAACAATCGGTAACAGCTGTAATAGTCGCAATTGAATGCGATTGATTGAGTACGATTGAACAATGTGCGACCGTGCCGCTAATTGCCCTGTAAAGGGCGTTGTAAAATACTCTGTAAAGTGCGATATGGGAGTGCGTATCTGGTTTGGGCACTGCGGTCTGATGTTACGTATAAAAGAATAGTATTGCCTAGATTTCTGGGCGAAATTTTCGAAAGAATATATGTGACATCTATGGCCGCGCGAGGGTTAGGGATATGTGTGAGGGAAAAAGTGGATTACTGTTCAAATAGATATTCGTGACCGTGCGAATAGACTTTCTCTATTTTATTATATTTAAATATATTATTAAAGTTAGACCTTTATTAATATCGGTATTAAGCTTTTTATATTTAATAGTATTTTCTAATTACAATTTAAACTTCTTTTAAAACCCGTAGCGCTTAGGAGGTTCTTTATATTCTAATACGAATTTAATTTCTTCTATAGGCGTATCCTCTTTATTTATTCTATTTATATCGGGGTTATTATTATCCTTATTTATTCTATTTATATTAGGGTTATTATTATTAAATTCGAATAGTTTACAAATATTTCTATTAGAGTAGGAGGTATTATTAGATTCGGTAATATTAATATTCTCGGTTATTAGGTTATTAATACCGTTAATAGGGTATTAAAAGGATGTAACAATATGTTATTGATTTAATTGTGTATATAGTAATGATTCTGGAAAGAATCTCAAGAGGGGAGCGATCGTACAATCGATAACCATATAGTTATTACGTACAAACGGTCCTTATTTAATCCATAGAGCCTATATATATAGGGTTACGATTTACGATTATAATTCATTTAATTAAACCTAATTAGCGTAGGGTTCAATACCGCTTAGGCGATCCTAATATTCTTCGATTAATTCCTTTATATTGTATAATTCTTTCTTTAATAATTATTTATTACGATAATAGCCGTATTCGAACTATTTAATTAAATATTTCTATTTACTGTTAACCTTATCCTCCGCATACTTTAAAATAATTTTTATTTCGTATTCTTAATCGTTTAAATTTTATTAATTATCTTCGACGGGCCTTAGAAGTAGTTAAGTTCTACTAAATAAGTTATTACCGTTGGGCGCTCTTTTGAAGTATATTATTAAAATGATGGTGTAAATACTGGTTATTTTAGGAGGTAGGTCTAAATAGTATATTAATTTTCTAATTCGTTTAAATATTGTAAACGGACTGGTGCGCTATTATAAGAATTTTTAAAATAGTTTACCGGGAAGGTAGTACCCTTTATAGAATTTTAAGAATATTTTATCTTTTACGGCGAATTCGTATTAACGATAATTATTATTGTATTATTTCTTAACTTTAATGATAGTAAAGGTTATAGCGAATTAAGCGTCCTTTTATAGGTTATTATAAAGAGTGGTATACTTTTTAACCGTTTAATTGGATTTATTAATAATTATATTTAGAAGTCCTAATAAGTTGAACCTGAATAATTATTTGTATAACGAAGATTTAATAGGTCTTAAGTAAATATTATTTATATTCTATTATAAATTAAGTAAAATTTTTACTTAATTTAAATCTAATTTTATAAAGTAATAGAAGCGGATAGCGATTTCAACGTTTTAATTTCGTCGTTCGGCTATATTATTTCTTTAAAGGTAATAGGCTATTATTATTAGTAATTTCGTTCTAAGGGCTGCCTATATTCCCTTCTATATTCGTAAAGTAAATTTTTTATCCCGGTCGGAAATAATTATTTATAGAAAGTCCTAATTGCTTAATATTAATTTTCGCGCTAATATTTTACCTTAATCCTCTACTATATAAGTATTATAATTAAAGATTAGTCGGGATCTCTTAAATATATAATATAATATAGGTATTAATATATTGAAGAAATTGTAGCTAAATAGGTACTAGAGTATGCCTAAAGCTAGGACCTTAGGAAGATTTATAATAAAATCGATTATAATAGTACGTATTAATTTAATATATTTAAGGTTAACTAATTGATAATTGCCGATAGGGGCTTCTCTATTTATACGGTTAAATTAGTAAGTTAAGTAATAATATACGTAGTTTTTAACTTCTTATATTTTCTTCAGTATAGTATATTCTCTAAGGTCGTATATTATTCAATCTCTTTTAAAGTAATATTTTTCGTCGTATATTACGCTTAATATAGTAGTTACTATTTTTTTAAGTATATATAACCTTCTTATTTTATTAGGGTTAATATAATATAATAAACCGTTTACGATTTCGAAGGGGTATTTAGTATATAAAATAATACTATCGATTTCGGTAGTTCATTTATAATTATATAATTTATTTACAATATAGTTAAACTTTAAATCCCCTTTATATCCTTCTTAGAAATTATATTTAATTACTTTATTTATCTACGCTTTTATCTTAATAAAGTAAATATAGTTTGTAAATTAAATTTAGTTTAGAATAGGCACTTTATTGGACCGGCTATTCTTATCCTCTTTAATTAGTAATTAATTTAGAGCGTTAAGTACAAAATTAAATTTGCTAATAATGTAGTGAACTTTTAAGTCGTATTAGGATAAATAAATAGACGCGTTAATTAAGCGGCGGTTTCCCCTATTTGTAGAAAATATATTTAGGATTATTTATTCGTAAATACCTTTAGTAGTAATATAATTTATTAGTACGATAATGAGTAGGTTATATAAGTAAAGAAGGGTACGAAGTCGTTTAATTATTTAAATTAAGTAAGTTACTTCTATTTCGGATAGGCCGTAGCGTATTTCTACTTTATTTAGAACTTTATTTAAAAATATAATAGGTAATATTTAGTTCGACGGGATTAGAGTACCCGGTACTTAAGTATAGTTATCCTTTAAATAAAATAATATTATACTATAATTTTATTTTAAAAATTTATTGTATTATAAAAAGATTTATTTATTAGGGTCAAAATAATATAATTTTATATTTTTATAAATAGCCTTCTAAATTACTTCGAAGGATTCCTATTCTATATTCGTAGGCTTATAAATAGTCTTTATATAATAACTAGCTTTTTTAATTGGGTTGCTTAGGACGATTATTCTTATTTTGCGGCCGGCTGCTAATAATTCTACTTTTTTAAATTATAATAATTCGGAGAGCTTACTATAGTAGGGTAAAAAGTGGCGAATAAATTCTGTACTACTAATATATTATTTTAATATTTTTAGAGTATTAGGAAATTCTAAGTCTCTAAATACTTGTAATTTCTCCTTCGTAATTAAAAGGCCTAATATATTAACTTTAAATTTAAATAATTTAACGTTAGAATAGGTAATAAAGGACTTCTTTAGTAATAGTACGATATTTTTAGACGTAAAAAGGAAAAATATTTATTGTAAGTATTTTAAATATTTTTCTACTATATTCGAAAAAATAATAATATTATCGATAAATATATAATAAAACTTTGCGAATATTATTAGTAATTAATCTATAAATTGTTATATAAACGCTGGGGAATTCCTATACTTTATAAGGGTTATATTTAATTATTTTAGGCTTCGTAGGCTAATTAATATTAATTTATTATAATAAGGCAATTAAACGCCGAATTAGTAAAAAAAGGCTATAGTATCGATAATTATAATAAAGTATTTACTTTTTAACGACGTAATTACTTCGGATTATAGGGGTAGGAAGTAATTGTTTAATATTATTACTTTATTAAATATTTAAAGGTCGATTATAATACGACCTTTTTATTGCCCCTTTATTATTCTCTATATTACGAAGATAGGGTAGGTAAAAGGGGTAGCCTTATCGACCTAATCTATTTTACTTTATTCGTATAGAAAATTGAAAATTTAGTCTAATACTTCCCTATCCTTTTTATTAAGTAGGTATAAGTGTGTTCGAATATATTAATTCTATTAGCCTTCGATTAGCGGAATACGTATTATATTATCTTCGTTTATTTTAATAACCTTTCCTTCTTTTTAAAGGGTAGGGTGGTTATTAATAAACTTTTTAATTTTTTGTACTAGTACGGGGTTTTTAATATAAATGTGGATACTTCGGTTAGTAATTTTTTCGGGGAGATTATTTAATGTTTTAATACTTAATATAGATTATTTTTCGGTTATTTTAAGTTTTTGTATTTTTATTTATATAGTACTATCTTCTTCTTCGGTAATTTTAAACGCTATATTCTCGTCTTCTATTATAAATTCTATAAGAATTTTTATATTAATATGTTATTAATATAATTATATTTACAAGAGCGTCCTTCGGTATTAGGTTTCTCTTCGGTAACGTTGAAAATTTTAATTATAGGTATATCGAATTCTAAATTTAGGGAAGATTCTATTTTAAATATTTTTGTAATTAGGCCGGCGATTATTACTTCTAATAGAATTAAATAACCGCTATCTATAGTTTTTATAATATTCCCGACGTAGAAATATTTAGGGTTTACGAATATTTTATTTATTATATTATTAACGAATATAACCGAAGGGGATTTAATATTAATAATTTCGTATACTACGGCTATATACTTTAAATTAAATATGAAATTTCTTCCTAAGGGAAGGGGTTTATATTAAATAGGGATATATTTAAATTGTCTAGGAAGGATTGTAATTTTCTTTATAGTAGTAACCCTACGTATATATATTTTTAAATTAGTTTAAATAACGAAATCGATGTAGAAATTGTTTAAATTTTAAAATATAATTATATTAGTCTTATAATTTATATTAGTAATGTAAATATATAGGAAATTATTACTGAATAAAATATTAAATTCTAATTCTTTTATTACCTAAATTCCTTTTATAAATTTTATAAGGGTAAGGCGTCCTTCCTTATCGAATCTTTTTAAGAAGACTTTAAATATAGCCTATTTTATAATATTTATTGTGCGGCCGCCTATTCTTTTAATTTTAATTTATTGTTTTTTAATAGTATATTCGAGGGTACGAAGAAAAGGCCTTTTAATTAAGGTTCTACCGGTGCCGGGATTTATATAAATTTCTATAGGTTCGCTATTTAGGGTAGCCTTAGCGTTAACTTTTATATAAGTAAAATTGGATATCGGACTATTATTTACGTTAATTATAATTAGTAGGTTCGTTTTAAATATTTAAATTAGTTTTAAAATTCTAATAGGGTTTAATCGATTTCTTTATACGGGAGCGGATTTAATACCTTTAAATCGTCCTTCTACTACTAAAGTATATTTTTTTAAATATTAGAATAAAGTATTATAGGATACGTATAGTTTTTTATAGTACTTATATATATATTATTCGGATATTAGCGGGGATAGTATTCTAAACTTTTTAATTTTTATAATTAGGGTAAATTAGTAGTATATCGAATATACTTTCTTTTATAACTCCTTTTTAAATATTTTTAAATATTTTTAATATTTTTTAAATTATTCGAATATTATATAGGCATTTACGGCTTCCGCCTCTTCCGTTTCGGATTTAGAATTGCCGGCTACTATTTTACTAATATAATAGGCTTTTTTATATATTTTATAATTGTAAATTAAATTATAATCTTTATTTTAATTTTATTTTCGGCTATAATTATAATTATAATTTTAATTATAGTTCCGGTCCTAGTTTTAATTTCGGTTTCGGTCGCGACTTCTATTTCTATTACGGCTCTTATCCCTATTACTATAATTTGAATGCGGGCGGTTATCGGCGGTAAGCCGATTATTAATAGGGCGGTTATCCGAGTGGCTTTATTGGGATAATTATAACGAAATTCTAATCTCAGTTCGAATTATAAATATTAAAAGAGCTCTTAATCTATATATAAACTATATATAATCGGTTAAGGATTCTTCCTCGAAGGGGGCTTGTATATTCTATTAAATATAAAGTTCTATATTAGATTAAATTTATATTATAATTCTATATTATTTTTTATTATTTTTAGTAAGGGTATTTATTATTTTAGTATACTATATTTATTGTTAAACGTAAAAGGTAAAGGTTCTAATATTATTATAGATTTTATAAAAATAAATATAATAATAAGTAAATTTAGCGGTAACTATAGCCGTATTTAATATAAAGCGATTTATTAATTAATTGAAGAGTTTGTATATACTTCCTTCTTTTTATTCGAATTTAATATTATTATTTACTTTAATAATTTATTAAACGCGAATAGACTTTACGAAATATATATAAAATAATCGAGCTAATTGGCGGTTTATTTTATTTAACGGGTAACGCTATTGTAAATTATCGATAAATAATAGTATTTATTCCCGAAAAATATATATATCTGTATAAATAATATATTTACTATTATTAATAATTTCTTGATCTTTAGGATCTTTAACGTTAAAGTCGAATATTCTTACGTCTTTGTACTTAATTTTCTTATAATAGCTTTTATCGTTATTGAAATTACGTCCGTAATTTCTATTTAGTTTATTAAAGTTTCTTCTTCTACCGGGGGGTCCGGGTAAACTATTACTTGTGGTACTTTTAAAGCGCTTAAAGGGAATGGGAAAGCTGTTACTTCTAGGCGGGCGTAATAAGCGCCCTCTCTATCCTCTACTATTTCGTAGTAAGTCCGGGGGATTTTTATTATTACCTTTTCTTTTAAGAAAGCTGGGTTATAAAAATTCCTTAGTAATAGTATTATTGTCTCCTAATAAATCTTTTTCTATAATAGAATTGGGTATAATAATAAGTATAACCCGAATATTTAATATAAAGATATATTAATTATACGGATTAAAGTAGGAGTTATAAAATTTATAGGACGTTTATATATTATAAGAATTAATTTATTGTAGGGGTATAATTTAATTATAAAAATCCGAGGGCGTATTATTAGGGGCAAATTAAATATTCGCTTTAAGTAAATTAATGTATATACGCTAACTTTGTAGAAATTCGGTATAGGCGCGTATAATTATTGGAGGGGCCTAATTCGGTATATATAGAATTTTTAATACGAAGTTAAGAATTGTATATTAAGGGAAACGAAGAGTAAAATTAATATAATTCTTAAAAGGGTTATTAGGAGAGAGGATTATATAATTAGTTTATTATTTTTCTAGTATATTTTCTATCGTAGCCTGAAATAGTTTATTAGAACGATATAGGGTTATAAGCCCTTTATTTTCCCTAAGTTAAAGTTCGATTAAATTAGGGGGTATATATAAATTGTTAAATAAACTTTTTAATATTTCTTCTCGAATTTCCTTAGCGACCTTAGTACGTATATTATTAATTTATTATATAATATTCTCTATAATAACTTTAGTAATTTCTTTTTAATAATTAGCTAGGTTTTTAATTATTAATTTTAAGAATGCTTTCGTATTTTTTAATATTTAGTATATAATTACATTTAATTTTTATTAGGTCGCTTTTAATTATTTATTTAAAGCGATGTTAAAATTTAAATTAATATTATAGCGCTAATTAATTTATAATATTTCTATAGTTTTATTGAATTTTCGAAAATTAGTAAAATCCTATTAATATAATATATTATTAATCCATTAATCTTCTTTCTATTTATATTTAAATTATTTTAAAATTTAATTGCTTAGAATATAATTTTATTGAATAGAATATCGATCTATCGGTTAATTTTGGCGTTGAAGTAGTTTATGGACTCTTTATTATTTCCGAATTTAGAAGGGCGCGTTAAAAATAGTTTATTGGGATTGGTACGGGGTAGGCTTATTATTTTTAAATTGCGTTTAAATTGCGTCGGAGAGCTTCTTTCGTATTCTATTAATTATTTTTAAGGAGAAAAGTCGTTTTTTAAGTAATTTATAGAAAGGTATTAAATTATATAGCGAAAGTCTATAATTAAAGGAGTATATACTTTAATAGGTAGGTATTATAGGGTTAGCCTTGTAATAGTTTAGAAATATGCGGTTGGCAGCTATCGGAACTAGGGATTAGGCTATAGCTCCGAGCACAATATAAGGCCATTATAGCCTTTATAGAAGGCTACAATAGCCTTATTATTATTATCGCTATATAAGTTGTACTAGTTCTACAATACTTATAAGATTATTGTAGAGCTAATCTCCTAGACTAGTTTCTATAAAGACTAGTCTAAAATTATACCCTTAAACCTTTCCTCTTACTCCTTCGTACAATTATATATATTTTTACTTACCTTATATCTTTATACTGTAATAGTTAATTGTATTTTTAAACTATTGTATTTATACGTATATCTCTTTTCAACCCTTAGAGTCGCGCAGCGAGAAATTACGTAATCTAAAATTATACTAGGATTGCCTTGTAGGAATTGTAAACCCCGGTATATAAAATTGCCTTATTAAACCGCAAATTCGTTAGGACCGGACCCTAAAAGCAATAATCTAATTATTACAATTACGCCCTTATATCGTAGTAATCCCCCTTAATTACGCCTTTATATTATAATAATCCTCCTTATATTATAAATTAATTTCTTCGCGGAAGATAATAGTAATTACGATTATTATTTTAATAATAATAATAATAGTAATAATAATATTTCGCTACCGGATTATATCGTTCTAAGCCTTTAAAAAATAAGATAAGGAATTAATTTATTAATAAATAATTCCCTTAACCTATTCGACTTTAGGGAACTTTTTAACGTTCTTACTAAGGATTTAATTCTTAATATTAAAATTTATTAAATAGCCCTTCTTTAATTTATTAATATTATTCGTAATATCCAGGATTTTATAAATAGCTTTATAAAAGATATTCGGCCATATTTAATTTCTTAAAATTACGAAATTTTCGTTAAAACCGTCGCCTAATAATTAATTTTCAAATTTATTATCGAATTATTAAGAAGGGTATTTATAATGGTTATTATAAATTATAATACTATAATAGAATAATAAAACGTAGTATAATATATAATTACGATTCTATAATAGCGGATTATAATTATATTTATTATAGCCCCTTTTAATATATTAGAAACTTTTAACGCCCCCGAAGAAACTACGATAGCCGTTTCCCGGCCTTTTAAATATATTATCGAAGACTCCCCAATTTTTATTAGGGAGAATAAAGATAATATTAAATACTACGACGCTTTTTAAATATAATAGAATTAAATTAAGATTGTATAGGAATTCAACCCCTTTTATTTCCGTATAGAACGGGTTAAAATCGTACGTACGATATTTTAATTAAAATTAAACTTATATTCGGTATTAGATAATAGTTTAAAGAAATTTATAAAATTCTTTAAGGAGTTTAAAAAATAGCTGTAAGCAATTAGCGAAACTTTTTTTACGTACTTTATAAATTAATATAATAATATTAATATTAAATTAGATATTAATAAATATTTTATCGATCTTTATTAGGGTAATACTCTTTTCCTACGTTTCGAAATCGAATTTACTAAATTTATAGATAAATATAGGTTTAATAATGCGATAAAGGTTTATTACCTTTATAATAAATTTAATAAATAATTTCGAAGTGTTTTAATCTCTTAAGATTTCCCTGAAGATAATAATTATATTATATAATTAAAATTCGTAAAGAAGGTTAACTGGAAGTTAAAAAACGCCGATTATTATAATAAAATAATTGTAAGTACTTTTAAGGATTTAGGCTCCTCCTTTAAAAACGCTATAGTAATTTCTCCTATTATAACCGATAAACCTGTAAATTAAAGAGGAAATTAAATAGATCTTAATTCTATAAATCTTTTTACTATATTCGACCCCGAAGTTTTTAAGGAACGAAGGGAAAAGGGCTTTTATTACTATTATAATTAGCAAAGTTATATTGCCTATAACTACTTCGGATCTATTAATTAAGGTAGTAAATTTTATATTAATAGTAAATCGGCCAATAAAAAGAAGAAAGGTAGGGGTAGACGTAATAATAGTAATACCGGGCAAGAACCTACGGAAGTTTATTCGGTAAGAACCGCTAATATAATTATAATCCCCGTAATTAAATTGGCCGTAGGCGGTAAATATTATAATAAGCCGGAAAATACTTAATTTCTATACTTAATTACGTATAGAGGCCGAATCGGGTAATTATATTATAGAAATAACGGGATCCTTTAATAAATTTAGAAGAAATATAAATTTAATTATTAAATAGTATTATTCTAAATTTAATTTTATTATTTACGTACGTAATTACCGGTACGTATAAAAATTATTATATTTCTTTTATTAATAGCGGATATTCTATATTTATATTTATTAATTATTTTTTCGTTATAAAGTATAATTTTCCCCGCTTCTACCTTCTTCGTTTTAAAAAGTTCGTATTTATAAATAGAAATATTAAAGGTACAATTAGCGAAAGAGTAATAGGAAGGTTGCGGATAGGTTATTATAAAGAAATTATTACTTTTTTAATTTACAACCTTTCTAATAAATACCTGATTATTTTAAGGTTCCTTTAAATAAAATTCTATAAATTATATATTAATTATAAGAAAAGTAGTATACGTTTTAATTATCCGGGTTATAGGGACCGCTATTTATTAATAGGGTTCCCTAACAATTAAACGGAAATACCCCGAACCTTCTCTAGCCTTATTTCTATTATAATTATCTACGCTTATAAAAAGGCATTTTTTTAAAATAATTCTAAATCTCTTTCTTCTCTTCCTTACGTCTATAAAAGCTATTTTCGTAAGGAGGCGGCCTAATACGAGGAAATCGAAAATTAATTTATTAAAGCTTCTTAATTTAAGTACGAGGGATTTAAGGAGCGGACTTCCAATTTTCCCGTTAAAATACTATTAATAATTCTATTACAAACTTTTATTATATATTATATAAGCGCAAAAGTATAGGGTATTATAAGTACTACTATTATTTTAATATTAATTAAATAAGATATACTATACGAATTGTATATTAAATTTAATAGGAGATGTATATTAGTAAATACGTACTATATTAATATTCGGATAAATAAATATATTAAAAACGGTATAAATTTTATTAATATTAGGGAATTTAATACTACTACTTTCAATTTTATTTACGAAAAAGACTAATTTTAATTATATATTATTAATTATATTTAATTAAAGAAGCTAATTACCGTTTTAGAATTCTCTGAGATAGATCTTACGTACGAAATTATAGAAAATATTATCGAAGGGCGAAAGGAGAAGTATAAGGATAATTTTCTATATTCCCTCTACTCCTTTATCGATAATATAGCTAATAAATACAGATTTAAAATAGAAAAAGAAGCGGCGGTAATTACTAAATTTATTATTTTAATAGGGGATTTGGCTAAGGACGTACCGTTCTATAAAGAGATTATCTATTATATTTATTTAGTAAAAATAACGGAAGAAGACGTTTAAAAATTCTTTAATAAAATAAATAAGCTTTAAAAAATTAAAGAAGAAATAAAAAAGATATTAATAAATTATTATTAATTATATATTAACGCTTTTCTTCTTATATTAGCCGATAAAATACTTTTATACTATTTATATAATTATAAAATCGAATTTAAATTAGGAGAGTAATTATTATACGCTAAGCCTAAACCGATATTACCTATCGAAATTACTATTATTAAAAAATAGATTAACGAGAATTTTAAAAAGAAGTTTATCCGTCCTTCTTAATCCGCCGCCGCTTTATTTATTTTATTAATATAGAAACCGGGCGGGGGAGTCCGTATTTATATTAATTATTATAGTATTAATAATATTATTTTAAAAATACAGTATTTAATTCCGTTAATTAAAGAAACCCTTAACGTTATTTATAAAACGAAGATCTTTACTAAATTTAATATTATTAATATATTTAATAAAATATAAGTAAAGGAGGGCTACAAATAGTTTACTACGTTTATTACCCGCTTTAAACTTTTTAAATCTTTAATATACCTATTTAATTTATAAAGGGTACCGGGGATATTTTAAAATTATATTAATAACGTTTTATATAATATTTTCGATATATACGCTATTATTTACCTTAATAATATCTTCATTTATTCGGAGAATAAGGAGGATTACGTAGGGTACGTTAATAAAGTCCTACGGAAGATAATAAATATAAGCCTATAAATTAATATTAATAAATACAATTTCTATACGAAATAAATTAAATACTTAGGGCTTATTATTATTTTTAAAAATATCGAAATAGATTTAAAGAAGGTAGTAGTAATTATTTCGTAGGAGGTTTTAAATATTAAGAGGGCGCTATAACGTTTTTTAGGATTCGCTAATTTCTATTAGCGATTTATTAAATACTTTTCTATTTTAATGGGATTATTATACGAATTAATAAAAAAGACCGTTAAAGATTAAAAATAGGAAGATTAGTACTAATACTCTTTCGACGCACTTAAACGAATTTTTACTAGCGGACTAATATTATATATTTATAATTAGTCTAAATAAATAGTTATAGAGACGGATATTTTAAATTGGGCCTACGGCAGCATTTTCTCTTAATATAATAAGGACGGGGTATTATAATTAATAGCTTACTTTAATTAATAATATTCGTTAGTAGAATATAATTATAATATTTATAATAAAGAATTATTTGCTATTATTAAAGTATTAAAGGAGTAGAAACTAGAGTTAAAGGGAGTATAATAATCGTTTAAAGTTTTAATAAACTATAAAGGATTAAAATTATTTATAATTAGTAAATAATTAATACTATAGTATATAAGGTAATTATAATTTCTCTCCCATTTTAATTTTACTATCCAATACTAATTAAATTCGCTATAAGTCCGCCTTAATATATTAAACTGTAAACCGGAGGATATCCCGAAATACAAGGGCAATAAACGCCTCTTAATAAAGAATAAAATTTTATTAAAAAAGGATATTTTTATTAACGGTTCCTACGTTTTAGAAAATAAAAGGGATCCGGAAATTTTCGTCGGAATAATTTACTTTTATAATTTAGAAATTATAGACGAAACGTTAATAAACGATTTAGTAACGGAGATTTATAAGAAATTAACCCTTCTTTAAAATATATTCGCCTATTTAATAAATTTAATAAAGAGAATATAATTAAGGGAAGTTAAAAGGAGTTTTAAAAAACTTTTATTCGCGGAATATTATATTATATAGGGCCGGATTTATTATTATAGTTCGGTTTTCCTTAACCCCAGAAACGTTAAAGTTTACTACTAATTAATTTACTATATTTATAATACGTTAGGAGCGGGGTACTTAAAGAGGGAGAAGATTTATAACCTTCTTTTCTAATCTTTTTTTTAGCCGGGGATATATAATATAGTAAAGATTTATTACAAAACTTATTTAACGTATATAAAAATAAAACTATTATAATATATATTATATAAATTTTTAAAATTTTTACTAATACCTTTCGCTCTATAGAAGGATATCTCTATTAATTATATTATATTATTAACGCCCTATAAGCGCTATAAATAGGTATTCTAATATATTGTAATAATTATTAATGAATTAATAAAAATATAGTATTTTATCCTTATAGTAGGGTTAACCGTAGAAGAATTAGCGGACTACTTTATAGAACGGGTTTACAATATTTATAATTTACTTAATACTATTATATCCAATCGAAATTCCTAATTTATTTTATAATTTTAAAAAGCGTTATTAACGAGGCCAAAAATTAATTTTACACCCTTTTCCGCTTTTTACCTAATTATAAATAAGTAGACGGAATATATTAATACGAAAATAGAAAAATATTTATAAACCTTTATTAATTAAATATAAAATAATTAAATTAATTAATTATTAATAGCGGAATTTGCCGCTAATAATTTAATTTTAAAGATAATGGAAGTTTTACTATTTTTTATTAATTATAAATTCCATCCCCGAATAAAGGTCGAACTTGCTACGCCGTACTCCTTAAAAATATTAAAAACCTAATAAGATAAATATTTTAAAATTATTAAAATTATTAATTAATTTAAAATAATTTTAAATTATATAACGATTAAAATAAAAAAAGTATAGAAATAGTACGAGGATAATACTAATAAGAGGAGATTGGACGCCCTATAATATAAAATTGGGGATAAGGTTTTACTAAGTATAAAAAACCTCGAAACCGGAAGACTATATACTAAATTAATTCCGTTCTAAGAAAGGCTATTCGAAATTTTAAAAACTAATAACTATATAATTACTCTTCGATTCCTAATTAATATAAAATATAATCCTATATTTTACGTTAGTAAAGTAAAATTTTAAGAAGGACGTATTAAAGGGGATATAAAGGTAAATTAAAGGAAAATTATAAAGTGGACGGATAACGGGAAAAATTCTATCGAATAGGATTTTAATAATATAAATAATTATAAATAGAATTTAAAAAATAAATAATAAGAATATTACGTTTTATAAGCACTATTATATGTATTAAATTAGTAAAAATGGGCTAATATTACGATATACCCGGAGGCGGTACGGAAATTCTACGAAAATTATTTAAACGAATTGGCGCCGCCAAATTAAATCGCTATAAAAAAGTAGCGTAAAGTAGTAACGGGCCGGTAATTAAAAGCGGACTAACCGCTACTAACGGAAGTAAGAGCGGATTAGCCGGTATTAACGGGAAATACAGGGTACGGAGGATTAAAGAAATTACTACGTAGAGTAACGGCGGTTATAGAGGTTTTTATAGGGTAAATTAAACGATTAATAAGTATTTTAATCGTTTTATATATTATTAATTAACTATATAATTTCTTTTAGTCCGGGGTAATATTATAGGGTTAGCCTTATAATAATTTAAAAATATACGGTTAGTAACTATTAGAATTAAGGATTAGGCTATAGCTCCGAATATAGTATAAAGCTATTATAACTTTTATAAAAGGCTACGATAGCTTTATTATTACTATCGTTATACAAGTTGTGCTAGCTCTACAATACTTATAAGATTGCTACAGAACTAATCTCCTAGACTGGCCTCTATAAAGACCAGTCTGGGATCGCACCCTTGAACCTTTCCTCTTACTCCTTCGTACAATTACGTATATTCTTACCTACCTTGTACCTTTGCACCGTGATAGTAGGGTTTAATTGCGGAATTCAGTAGTGGTAATAATATATAATTCGTTTAAAAGGTCGGGTTCGTATAAATCGGCTTCGCTTTCGGTTTAGGTTGTATTTTAGAAAGCATTTTCGAAATAATAATTTTAAATATATAATAAATTTTAAAGATTATTATATTATTAATATTAGCGGGGGGGGCTAGAACTAACTTCGGAAATAAATTAGATATTACGAACGCTTAATATAAGGCCGTCGAATTCAATAAATATACCCGGTATATTAGGCGGTTTATTATACTTCTTAAAATATATAAAATAAATACGAATTTAAATATACGATTTTACAATAATAATAATTATAGGGGATTAATATAGAAAGTACGTAATTAAGAATAAGATAAGAGCGGATACTATTACGTACTTAAATTTAGTAGCGGGGGAAACTTTTAATATTTAAAGTTTTATAACGCTGGAATCTAAATAATAATAGATACGGTTACTTAAGTTCGCCGTACGGGGGGTAAAGTAGTATAGAAGAAAAATAAGAGCCTTCGCAGTTACTTAAATTCGCTATAAGGGGGGAGCAATTATATATTTAAATTCGGTAATTAATAAATATAGAATAATAATTAAATTACATTAACTAAATAAATAGGACGCTTTCTAAGGGAAGGATAAGTAGTTTATATAATTATAAGAGTATTTAAATTCGTTTTACGTACTTTTAAAATACTTTTTACTCTTTTAAAAGAGAAGCTATTACGTACGTAACGTCGATAAAATCGCTTTAATACGACCGTTAGTAATAATAGTATAATATAGTTTAAATCGAAGCAATTTTAATTATAATTACTATTTAATACCATTAATAAGGTATTGAAAGGATATAATAATATATTATTGATTTAATTGTATATATAGTAATAATTCTAGAAAGAATCCCAAGAGGGGAGCGATCGTATAATCGATAATTATATAGTCATCGCGTACGAATAGTTCTTATCTAATCTATAGGGCCTATATATGTAGGGTTGCGACTTACGACTATAGTTTATTCAATTGAACCTGGTTGGCGTAGTACTATAGCACCTCGCTATAGTTACGTGCCTAGTCAGCTATTCTAATAGGTAATACTATTGATACCTATCCGGTATTAGTTATTTAGGTTAAAGGATTTATAAATATTTGAAGTTATGTACTTAATATTAATACTTTTTAATTTACACGGTTCGAATATTTTAATAGAATTAGGAATAATTTTTAGAATAGAATTTAATAAAATTATATTATATTTAATAATATTTAAAAATATTAGTTAAATAATATTTATATAAAAGGTCGGTTGCTTATTAAGAAAATATAATAAGTAATCCGAATATTAATATATAATTATATTTTAAATATAATAAAAATAATAGCGCTTTAAATTAATAAATAGGTAGATTTGGGTTAGATCCGACGTAATAATAATACGGTCGGTATAATACTATTATATTATTTATAAATTTAATTAAAAAATATAAATATAAAGTAATAATATAATAACGGAATAATAATAGAATTTAATAGTAGTTAATATTATTAAATATTAAATATAGGAAATAAATTCTTTTCGTCCTCTTATAGGTATTAAGAAAAAAATAGAAAAGATAGGATTTAATATAATTAGAATTAAATAGAAAATATTAAATAATAAAGAAGGAAGAGATTTTGTTATTTTAGTACGAAGGATAATATTCTTTATAAATTTTTATTTCGCGACCTTTTCTAGCCTTGTAAATCTATTATTATTTATTTTTTAAGAGGTAATTCTATCCTATTTATTATTACTTCTTCTAAACGAAGTAGAAATTAAGTAAGTAGGCGAATAAATCTATTAATATTTTATTTTAGTTTAATATAAATATTATTTAAAAAATTTTCGGGTATTTAGTTCCCCTATTCTCTAATTTTATTAAAGTCTCAGAAATAAATATCGTATAATTATTTATTGCCTTTAAAACGAAATTTCTAATAAAAGTTTATAATAAGTAATTACTATTTTAATTTCGTAATTAAGTCTTTATTAAATAGATTGGAAGGAGTAAATAAGAATAGGTAGCTAAAGGTAAATACCCCTATTATTTATTAATACGCAATTCGATATATAACGGATAATTATTAATTACGGATAAATTATTAGGAAATTTTAATAGGAATAAAAGCTTTTTTATTTTTTATTATATTAAATATCTGATTATTATAATGAGTTATATTATATAATACAATATTAAAATTATATACGAAATTAGGGGTTAGGTAATAAACCCGCCCAAATACGACCGGCGGTATAAATAAAATAATATCCTATTAATATAACTTTAAAAATAAAATTCTTATTATTTATATTAGATATTTATTAATATAAAATAAAGCTTTAAAAAAATAAAACTTTAAGAGCCAAATTATTTTAATATATATTAGAAATATATAGAAGAATATTCGAAAACCGAAATATAAATAAATATTCGCAATATTATAATTATACTATTTAAATAGTCTAAATAATATTAATAGCGTTATTAGTAGTCGTCGCGGCCTTAACGGCCTTTTAGGATTCTATTATATTAGCCCACTTATTAAAAGGGATAAATTAATATCGATCGAATAATTTATTATTATTCGTATTATCCTCTTTTTCAATCTTATTCTCTTACCTTAAATTCTTAATAGTAAAGTCTTCCTATTTAAATTTATTTATTTAAACCTATTTCTTCCTATAGGCTATATTTATTTAATTCTTAAGGACTTATTCATCTTAGAAACAGGTCTCCTTATTATTTTTCAGTAAATAAACGACTTTAAATAAATCCTTTTTTACAAGGATATTTATATAAGCGTTTACTATAATTTAATAACATAAATTTAAATAATAATTAATTTTAATAAATTCTGTTATAGCGGAATTAATATATATATTCCGTATTTATATTTATACTTTTTTAATATATTTATCGAGGATAATATAATTATTTACGAATTTAAAGATTTAGAAGAATTCGTCCTTACCAATTCTACTTTCGTCCTACTATTTTAAAAGAAGTAATTCTAAGATTCTATATAATTAAAGTATACCCGGAATTTAGGGTCGATTTTAAATTGAATTTCTACTTTTACTTATAATACTATATTATATTAATATTTAACCCGAAACTATATACGAAAATATATACCTACTTTCGCTATAGCGAATACTTTCGATTTCTATATATTATAATTGCCATCCATTTCTCCCTCAATCTCTTTCTAATATATAGTTTAAAGTCGCTAATATATTTAACTTCTATAATTATATATTCGACGGTTCGGTTATATATCTTCGGATATATATATTAAATAACCGATAACTTCTTTACAATATATATTTATATAATAAACTCTTCGATTATTTTATTATATATAAGATTATTATTAACCTTCTTATAATTTTTCTTTTTATATTTCTTTTTTTCGACAGTATTAGAGAGTTACTCTAAATTTATATCCGAATAACCGAATGTATTTTTAGAATTACTCCTATTTAATCCCTTATTACTAAATAATATTATACGCCTACGTTTAGTACGGCGGTACGATTTCTAATACGAACTTTTAATATTTATTTAGAGGTGGTCTACTCGTACTGTTAGAAAGGTCTTATCGGACTGTAGTCCAAAATAGAAATCTCTAAGTAACTTATAAAAATAAAGGCCGATGATAGTAAAAGGTAGCTCCTATTTTTCGTCATTTTCTATAGTATTTTTAACTACTCCTCCCGCATATAGACCCCCTATATTAACCTTTCTTTTTATAGAAAGTTGGATTTTTAATCTTGGAAACCTCAACCTATAAAGCCTATACCTTTTGAGGCCCGTGCGCAAGCGTAACTATAATAGTAAAATCAGGTAAAATTCTAGTAGTGTAATTATACAAGTTGCTTATCTATATGCCTAGATTTCGTAAAGTTACACCTAGTTAAACTTTTAGACTACAGTCCGATAAGACCTTTCTAACAGTACGAGTAGACCACTTCTTTATTTAATATATAAATATATAGCGGGATTTACGCGTGACTTAGATTTCTTACTTAATCTTACTTTTTCTATAGGCGTACCTCCGGTTCCGAATGCGAAAATAGGAATTATAAGCGTAGTAAGTAGTTAATAATATTTAATAGGGTATAGTATTTAGGATAATTTATTAAGGATAGGAGCTGAAAGTTTTTAAAAATTGTAAATATTAATTAAATTTTAAGATAATTCGTTAGCCGGATATTTTTAAAATTATTATATAGGAGTAAAATTTCTATAAGGGTTATACAAAATTATTTACCCTTAATAATATATAGTCCTATTTAATATAACCTAAGGCCTTATATTTATACTTCTAAAGGTATATTTATACCCCGGGTTTTACTACGAATAATTATCTATTTAACTATAGTATTAAAGAGGCGAGTAGTAATATCCTTGCTTAAATTATTTAAATAATTATTAATAGTATTTTACCGGCTGTATAGAGGGTTGTATACTTATAGGGGTAGAAAGTATAAATTAGCTTTAATTATTTGTATAACTTTATAAAAATAATATTATATTAATATAAAATAAAAGATTATTTTACTAATATTTATAATAAATTAAATAAATTATTAATTAAATTAAGATTAAATAGGTTTACTTTATTATAAATTATAGTTATTCTATATATACCTTTATAATTTAATATAGGAATATTAAATATATATTAACCGAAAGTTTATTCCGGAGGGCTTTAAGAAAATATAATATATTAATATAATATAATTAACTATCGGACTAATAAATTGAATAATATATCAATATAAATAAAATAAAATAAGCTTACTTTACTATAAATTATAGTTTTATATATAATATCTAGTTCGCTTCTAGAAGTACGCCCGGTATTTTAGAAATTAAGGTTAATTAGAACTTTAAACTGTCCTTCTATAATATTAATAAATAATCCCGAAGCTTAATACAAATAAAATTTAGGAATAAATATTAATTAAGCGCTTTACTATATAATATTAAGCTTAGACGTCTAAATTAATAATAAATATCCGGGAAGTAAAAGTAATATTATCGCCAGATTGGGACTAGAGCGCCGTACGAATTAATAGCGAAAGTAGATATTTATATATAAAGTAAGTAAAATAGATTTAAATTGACGGAATAGAATAACGATTGGATAAATATATAACGGGAATTGCTTTTAGGAAAGTAGAATAGAATAGAAGGGAAAATATAATATAGAAATATATGCCCAAAAAAAAATAAGGATAGTAAGAGGACAATTAATTAGAATAAAACGATGGGAAAATTATATTTATAATAATAAAAAATCCAATTTAATAGGGAAATAAGCGAGGGAATACTAGTTTAAATAATTAATTATTGACTTATAATAATATATTTACTTTAGTCCCGACGGGACCTTCTATTAATAGCCGCGACTACCTTCTACTACCCCTACGTAGAAGTAGATAAATCCGGGCCTGCGAGCGGTAAAGTAGAAGTATATTGTAATAAAGGGTCGCTATTCTACAAAACGACGGGAGTAAAAGTTGCGGGCACTTAGCGAATAATTTATTTTAATTATATAATTAGTAATAAATTTTTTATAAATAAAGTACGACCTTCTAATTTCAAATTATTAAGAGAAAGTCTATTCGCACGGTCACGAATGTCTATTTGAACGGTAATCCACTTTTTCCCTCATATATATCCCTAACCCTACCGTCCCCTCCCCCACTAGCACCAGTCTCGCTCGTACCGCGACCGCTAAGCCCCTAAATTACAGCCCATTACACATTCTAATATAGTATACGTATCGCTAATAGCCGTAACAACCTATTAGCGATTGTTACGGCTGTCAATAACTGTCACGCCTATTAGTGATTGGCTATTAGCGATTGTTACGCTTGTTAGCGATTATTATAGCTATTAGCGATTGTTACGCTTGTTAGCAATTGTTACGGCTGTTAGCGATTGTCACAGCTGTTAGCGATTGTTATGGCTATTAGCGATTATTACAGCTGTTAGCGATTATTACGGCTGTTAGTAACTATTATAGCTGTTAGCGATTGTTACGGCTGTTAGTAATTGTTACGCTTGTTAGCGATTGGCTATTAGCGATTATTATAGCTGTTAGTAATTATTACGCCTATTAGTGACTATTACGGTCTGATGTTACGTATGAAAGAATGGTAATGCTTAGATTTTTGGGCGAAATTTTCGAAAGAATATATGTAATATTTGTGGCCGCGCGAGGGTTAGGGATATGTGTGAGGGAAAAAGTGGATTACCGTTCAAATAGACATTCGTGACCGTGCGAATAGACTTTCTCATTATTAATAAAGCGGGCGATAAGGGTATATAATTGTAAATAAGATATTAAAGATTTTAAAATAGGATGGGAAGGTGTAAAGTTAATTATAGATTATACGAAAAGAGCGGGAGGGGGAGTAAAGGAAGTAGTGTAACGGGTTGAAGTACCCCTCTTACTAATTATTTATTTTAAATTTAAATAAGTTATTAATAACGATTAGTAGGCGTTAATAATTATATAATTATTTATATATATATTATAGGGAAGGAATATAATTAGTTACGGGATATTATAATAAATTGAAGTAGGGTTAGAGATTTATTAAAATTAATTGTATTCTAACGTATCGTATATATTATAATATAAATCTATTTAATATAACGTAACTTATTATTATTTTATTTCGTATTTATTATTTTATCTTTTATTATTACCCGTATTTCTAAACCTTAATAATATTCTATTAAATTAATATCCACTTCTATTATTACTAATTTAATATTAAAGTACTATAACGCGTTCGATAATATATAATTTCGTATTAAAATCTCTAAATAGCGAACTTATATTTCGAAATATAAATTAAATTTAATATGCTTTAACGCCGTAGGAAATATAAATACCTATTTTTATATATCTTAGTCCCTACCCCTACTATTATAGTAAGATGGTGCTAACTATCTACACCTATCTGGCTGAGCCCGATAGGGTCGAGATCGACCGTATCGGGTTCGGCTTCAAAACTTATACTAAGGTCGACATAGTCGGACTCGACACTAAATAATATCGAATTTAGCAGTATCGAATTCAAATAATTACAACCTAGAACTCAAATTAATAAATGTTAGTCTTAATATAGATATTATATAAAATATATATCTATAACGGATTTACGGGTCCATATTAAACCATACGAGTATAAGCAATTATATATAGGTATTATATACTATAAATATATGCCTTATATTTTTGGTTGATTTTTATCGATTTTATTCGATTAAATATTCGTTGTTGAAATTCTTCTATATAAATAACCCCATCCCTCGTAGAGGGTTGCCGAGGCACTGCCCAGGCAGGGGTGCCTGCAAGGCTTACTAGGGTGGCCTGCACGGCTGAACTAGGGCCTAGGAATGTAGGGCTGACTAGGGTATTAAGGATGGAATCTAAGGGAGGAAAAAGGTCTTACATCGTTTGAAACCTCCTCCCTCGGCTATTCCTTGACTTACAAAAACAAATAAACTGTTTTCGGAATCCCCGGAAACGGAAGAATTCAACGGAGAAAACCATTCGTTCATAAGATAGATGGTTGGCCCAGAAATCTATAAGAAGGGTAGTCCCCTTCGAGGAAAGAAAAGGTTTTCTATAGCTCATCAGACACTTTGAAATATCTTTACTAATACAAAGCCTACACACACAAACAAAATACCGTTCTACTCCTTTTTGAGTGCTCTACACACACATACCTTCAGAATTATCCATACCCTACAAAGTAAGCCTTTTCTTCCACTAAGAAAAGAAAGATTATTACTACCTTTTCATCTACCCTTGCGATTTCGAATTCTATAATATCGTTAAAGCTTCTACCCTTCTCGAATACCCTCCAAAAGCCTTACCAACAGGTTATAAGCCCGGGTTTACTACAGTAAACCTTCCTAATCGACAACCCCTTTACGAAGAATATCTTTATATAATTGGATATTCCGAAGAAGAAGAAAGTATCCTTTCGAATACAATCTACTACCTTCTTCAACTAGAAGAACCTCTTTCTATTGAATTCTATAAATAATAATTCGTTCTATATAAATTCGAACTTCAACCGGCTTCCTACCCTATCTCCCTTCAAGACCTATTTTTTAAAGCAGTTCTTTCGAACAGCTTTTTCCTCTAACTCCCTATCGATATTAAAGGAATTGAAAGAAATTCGATCCTTTATAGTACCTTTTCTTCCTTCTACTACGACGAGGAAGACGATATCTACCGGTGGTTAAATTCTATACAAGGGAAAACCTCTTAAATAGCCATCTAGTTGAAAATCTCCTTAGAGATTTAGCTACCAAAAAGTGTAGCTGGGATCCTTGGGATATCCCTTCGTGGATTCGTTTCGAATACCTCGTTTAGTTATATTCTTTAAAGAATTAACTATATATAACCCCTATATAAAAACCCAAAAAAATCCAAAAACCCTTTCGAAAAATATTTATTTTTCAATACTTATTTATTTTATAAATAAGGAATTTTTTCTTCGTGAAAAAATAAAACCTTAATAAAGGTTATACTTATTTATTCTTATAAATAAGGAATAAAAATCTTAAAAGATTTTTATAATTATTATTCTTCTTAAAGAAAATAATTATTTTTAACGAGGAAGACTTTAAGTCTTAAAGCCCTTATAAATAATTCTTTATATAAAAGGATTATTATAAGAAATATTATAATAAATATCTATTTATTATAATAATAAAAATATTATTATTATTATATATAATAATAATAAGAATATTTATATATATATTATATAAATAATTCACTATAGCTACCCTCGGTAATAATAAGCTTACCAAACTTAAAGGTACTGAAAATTATACCCTCTAGGCTATAAGAGCCAAGGCTTATTTTACCCTTACAGAAAACTGGGAAAAATTTCAACAAGAAAGCCAGAATGACCAAGATGCTTTAGCTAAATTACAGCTAATAGTAGAAGATGGTCCTCTTCTTCATATCCAACACGAAATTTCAACTTTTAAAGCCTAGAATATTCTAAAGGATTTATATAGCCCTCAAGGCTTTACTTCTGAATTTCTTATTATAAAGGAATTCTTTAAAGCTAGACCTAGCTCTTTTAATTCTATAGAAATATATCTTAATAAAATTAAGGCTATAACCAACGAATTAAAGGCTAAGGAAATCGAATTACCAAACCAAATTATTATATCCTAGATTTTATTTAATCTAGGGGAAGGTTTTAAAAGCCTAGTTTCTTCTATAACCCAGGAGCTTAGAAAAGATTCTAAAGCTTATACTCTAGAAACGCTTTCTTCGTCTTTATTAAATGAATCTAAACGTAAAGATTCGAATCAGAATAATATTCTTTTTATTAAGAATAATAATTCTAATAATAATTCTAATAAGAATTATAATAATAATTCTAATAAGAATTATAATAGGAATTTTAATAAGAATTCTAATAAGAATTCTAATAAGAATTCCTTCCAGAATTCTAAGTCTTATAAAGGAAAGAAACCCTGGAAAGTAACGAAGAAAGCTATTTTCTGCAATTACTGTAAAAAACCTGGTTACAAATATACTGATTGTGCCTAGTTACACCCAGAAAAGGCTCCAAAAGGTTGGAAAAAGCCAGAAAATCAAGCAAAGAAAAAAAGGGAAGATAATATTAATATTCTTATTAAGAATACTCTCCTTAATTTAATAAATCAAGAAGATAATTCTTCTAGAATTATCGAAGTCGAAAACGACGATTTTGCTAACAATATTTTCGAAGATATCCAAATAGTAAATATAATTACCCCCAATATCCCTAATATTAATATTATTAAAAATAATAATATTAAGAAAAATATTAATAATAATAATATTATTATTAAGAAGAATCCTTATACCGAACCAGAAGCTAACTATAGCGAAATTTTAGGATTAGGAATAAGAAGGTTATTTAATAACCTCCCTAAACTATACCATTCGGCTACGTTTAATAAAAACGATAAAAATAACTATAAAAATAATTTTATAGTCGATTCTAGGTCATCGGTTCATATTATTTCTAATAAGGATTTCTTTTATTCTTTTAAAGAAACTAAGAAAATCGTTTCTTGGGGAAAGGCTACTCAAAGGTCTATATTGGGTATTGGAAATATATTAGTATTCTTTAAAGATACTAATAAGAAAATGCTTCTTAAAAATTGTTATTATATACCAGAACTAGGTATAAATATTATAAGTAATTCTACTCTAGAAGGAAATTATTATAATATAACAAATAAATATAATATTTATTTAAGAAACGGTCCTAATACTATTAGTATTGGTGAGCAAATAAACAGCCTATATTTTCTACCTGTAGAAATTATTAAGCCTAAAAAACGACCATATATTGGCGATATTAATACTATTAGTATTAATAGTATAAAGAAGACTCGTATTAAGAGTATTAAAAATAATACTCTTAAAGATATTATTAATAAAAATATTAATAATAATAATAATATTAATAAAAATATTAATAATAATAATAATCTTAATAAAAATATTAATAATAATAATAATATTAATAAAAATATTAATATTAATAAATCAATAGATTTAAATATACTACATCAGCGTTTTACTCACTATAGTAATAATAATATTAAAAATATTATTAAAAATACGATTACTTCTTATACTTATAAAAAGGATTTTAATAAAGATTGTCCTATTTACTACTAAGCTAAAATAACGAATAAAAAGAATAAAAGTATTAAAAATAATACTTTAAAATATAATAATAATTATTTGGATAAAATTAGTAGTAACCTCTACAATCCTTTTACTATTAAAACCTATAATAATTATAAATATTTTATAACCTTTATTAATAAGGCTACTCGTTATTTAGAAATAACTTTATTAAAAGATAAGGAAGAAGTCTATAAAGCCGTTAATAATTATATTAATAAGGAAGAAAACCTTAATAATAAACGGATTAAAATATTCCAATCCGATAATAGTACTAAATATACCAATAAAAGAATTAAAACTCTTTTAAATAATAAAGGAATAGTTCAACAATTAAATGCTCCTTATACTAAGGAGCAAAATAGCTTTCCTAAAAGAATTAATAGGACCTTATTAGAAAAAATAAGAGCCTTATTAATAAATGTAAATTTACCCAAATATTTTTAGGGAGAAGCGTTATATACAGCTATCTATTTATATAATAGAACCCCTCATAGCTCTATAGGGTTTAAAACCCCTTATAAATTAAAATATAAAGAAAAACCTAATATAGATAATATTAGGATATAGGGATCAATCGTTTATTATAAAATAAAAGGACTAAATATTTCGAAATTGGGCCCCTAAGCTAAAAGGGCTATATTAGTAGGCTATAGGGAAAATAATAATAATTATAAAATATATAATTTCCAAAAGAATAGAGCCTTCTGGGTACGAAATTTAAAAATACTAGAAGGAATATATTATACCCCTAGTAAAGAATCTACTTTATATACTAGTAATAAATCTAGAAAAATATCTAATAATAATTCTAATAATAATAGTACTAAAAATACTATTAAAGATATATCGGAAGAATTTCTTTAAAATAATAATTATAATAATAATTATATAGGAGAATCCGAATCTGAATCTATTAATTTAAATATTATTATTAATAAAAAGATTAATAATAATAATAATAATAATTATAATAATAATTCTAATACGAATAATTATAATACAAATAATTAAGGTCTACGCAGATCACTTAGAATGATAGATTCTAATAATTACTTTCTAGATAATAATTTATCAAATAAAATACGCGTATTACTACCAAGGAAAGACAAAGAATATTATTAAAAATTTAATATAATAAATTATATAAAAAAACTCTATTTTAAATACTGTTAATAATATTAATAATATTGAAGAACCTTCTACATATAAATAGGCTATTTATAGTCCTTATAGCCAAAAGTAGATTAATTCTATAAAAATAGAAGTAGAAGAACTAGAAAGACAAAATACTTGGAAAATAGTAGATCTACTAAAAAACAGAAAAGCTCTAGGGGGTAAATGGGTTTATAGATTAAAACCTATAAATAATAACCAGAATATTATTATTAATAATAATAATAATAATAATAATAATAATAATAATAATTATAATAATAATAATTATAATAATAATTATAATAATAATAATAAAGAAGATAATATTAATAAAGATATTAATATTAATAATTCTTCTAAAGAAGAATATAAATTTAAAAGCCGTTGGGTAGTGCAAGGTTTTAACTAGGTAGAAGGTCTAGATTTTCTAAAAACCTTTTCTACGGTTTGCCGGCCAGAAACCTATCGAATATTCTTTATTATAGCTATTACTAATCGCTGGGAATTATTATAATACGATATAAAAAATGCATTCGTTCACGCTTATATCGATAAAGATATATACGTTATTCCCCCTACTAGTTATTATAATAATCTACTAAATAATAAAGTCTATAAATTAAAGAAGGCCTTATATAGTTTAAAATAGAGCCCCAGACTCTAATATAAATTTTTAACTAAAGTATTAAAAACTTTAGGATTCGAAGTATTCCCCTTCGACGACGGTACTTTTATTAATAATAAATTAAATATTATTATACTCTATTACGTTAATGACCTTATAATAATAGGCCCTAATAAATTTATTATAGAAGATATAATAGAAAAAGCTACTAAAAGTATTAAATTTCAATCCCTTGGTAAAGTTAATACCTTTTTAGGTATAGAAATAATAATAAATAGAAAAAATAATTCTATTTATTTGCACTAGTTAAAATATATTAGAAAAATGATTGAAAAATATTATAAAACGGATATTAATCCGGTATCAATACCTTTAACTAAAATAAAATTAGTTAAAAATAAAGGCCAAGCTTCTAAAGAAGAAATAAAACTATATCAATAGTATATAGGGTCTTTATTATATCTAGCCTTAAAAACAAGGCTAGATTTAGCCTTCCCGGTTCAATATTGTGCTAAATATGCTAGTAATCCTAGTATTGAACACTTTAAAGCCGTTAATCAAATATTCGGATATTTAAATAAATATCCAGATTTAGGGATGACCTATAAAAATAAATATAATAATAATCTTATATTAAAAGGTTATTGTAATAGCGATTACGCTAATTGCCTTAATTTTAGAAGGTCTATTATAGGGTATATATTTACTCTGGGAAATAATATTATTTCTTGGAATAGTGGCCTTCAGAAAACCGTAGCTTTATCTACGTGTGAAGCTGAATATATGGCTTTAACGGAAGCTATAAAGGAATTATTATATTTAAAGTCTACTTTAGAATTAATAAATAAATTATTTATTAATATAATAAATATTCCTACCCTTATACCTCCTATATATGAGGATAATACAGCTGCTTTAAAACTGGCTAATAATCTAGAATTTTACAAGCGGTCTAAGCATATCGATATACGATATCATTTTATAAGGGAAGCTATAAATAATAATAAGGCTAAAATTATATATATCCCTACAAAAGAACAACTGGCTGATAATCTAATTAAGCCAATGGATAATAAATATTTATCCGACTGGCGGGCTAAAGTGGGTATTGAAAAACTATAGGTTTTTTATCTTTTATATAAGATTTTCCTATATTAAAGGTTTTTGGTATTATTTACCTTTTTTACCTTATATTAAAGAATAAACTATAGGTTTTTTATCTTTTATATAAGATTTTCCTATATTAGAGGTTTTTGGTATTATTTACCTTCTTACCCTATAAAAGAATAATAATAATTAAAATAATTATTATATATAAAGAAGGTTTTTAATAAATATTATAAATATTTATATTTTTTACCTTATATTATTTCTTAGAAATAATTTATATAAGAAGAGTTTTCAAATTTTTCTCTTCAAGGAATCCTCTTAATATATATATTATATAAATATATATCTATAACCTAATTACTACCGTAACTAGTTTACAGAGGAGTGTTAGTCTTAATATAGATATTATATAAAATATATATCTATAACGGATTTACGGGTCCATATTATACCATACGAGTATAAGCAACTATATATGGGTATTATATACTATAAATATATGCCTTATATTTTTGGTTGATTTTTATCGATTTTATTCGATTAAATATTCGATGTTGAAATTCTTCTATATAAATAACCCCATCCCTCGTAGAGGGTTGCCGAGGCACTGCCCAGGTAGGGGTGCCTGCAAGGCTTACCAGGGTGGCCTGCACGGCTGAACCAGGGCCTAGGAATGCAGGGCTGACCAGGGTATCAAGGATGGAATCCAAGGGAGGAAAAAGGTCTTACATCCTTTGAAACCTCCTCCCTCGGCCATTCCTTGACTTACAAAAACAAATAAACTGTTTTCGGAATCCCCGGAAACGGAAGAATTCAACGGAGAAAACCGTTCGTTCATAGGATGGATGGTTGGCCCAGAAATCTATAAGAAGGGTGGTCCCCTTCGAGGAAAGAAAAGGTTTTCTATAGCTCATTAGACACTTTGAGATATCTTTACCAATACAAAGCCTACACACACAAACAAAATACCGTTCTACTCCTTTTTGAGTGCTCTACACACACATACCTTCAGAATTATCCATACCCTACAAAGTAAGCCTTTTCTTCCACTAAGAAAAGAAAGATCATTGCTACCTTCTCATCTACCCTTGCGATTTCGAATTCTACGATATCGTTAAGGCTTCCACCCTTCTCGAATACCCTCCAGAAGCCTTACCAACAATAAACAATATTACTAAGCAAGTACTTTAGTTATATATAGATTAATTAATATCCTCCTCTCTTCGAAAGAGGGGAAATAAATAACTATTAACTACCTAATATTATATTAAATACTATTATACCGGACAATTTCCGGCGTAATAATACTAAATATATATTAGCCTATAATTCGCGTAATAATCTCCCGGGGGCCTGAGAAATAGTTATTATAATATTTAATTACTAATTAATATTATATATATTTATCGTTACTCTTTAAATTTATTCCTTCCCCGAAGCTCTTCCAATAATTCGCCTAATTTACTAATAACGGACTTAATATTACCTTCGGAAGTATCTTAACGAATAGTCGAACCCGACCTATTAATATTTGTAAAAGAAACTTCCTTCCCTTTTCCTTTATTAATACTAGTAATATAATAACACTTTAAAGTCGATTTAGCCGCGGCGGTATTCCTACGCTTTTCTATAGCGTCGATTTTAGTTATACCGGTCTATTTAGGCTTAAAAGTACGGATATTAAATCTAATTAAAATTATAAATATAAAAGTAAACGGAATAAGGCTAGAAAAAATAATAGCTTTTAATATTGCTACGAAATAATTAATATTTAGCGGAATTTAGGTAGCGATTTACCGAATAGTAGTAATACGAATAATAGGACGGTTAGTAATTTTAGTAATATTATTATAATAGTTGGTTCTTATAGTAGAAGAGGAGTCGGATTCAGCTATTTTAATATCTAATTTTATATTTTTAATTTAAGTACTTTAATATATTTTATAGATAAATATAGAAAAATTCTTTATAGAATTATTAAAATCGATTAAACCTTTTTTAATAATTTCCTAGGAGAGTATAAAAGTAGCGAAGGGCGTACTAATAATTTTAATACTATTAAGACGGGTTTTAAAATAATTAAATATTAATAGACAATTTTTTATTTAATTATAGATTTCGTTTATAAAGTTTTTATAAAGCTAAATAAAATTTTATTCGAATAAATTTATAAAATATATTTTCTCCTCCGCTATTTAGCGTTTTTTAGTACTATTGAATTCGGTTTCATTAATATAAATTAAATTAATTCTATTCGCCCGGATTAATATAGTATTTACTTATTTTAGGATTTTAACGTTATTATTAATATAATAGTATACGAATAAATCGATTTTACTAAGATAAAGCTCGTCCTAAATTCGTTTATCCTTTATATTATAGATTATAAGGGCGAATTTAATTAATTATTTATATAATTTACGAATTAGATTTATTTCCGAAAAGGAAATATAATTATAGGCCGAAGTATTAACAACGTTCTAAATATTATTATAGAATTCGGTTAAAGTATAGTATATTATATAGTATAAGTTTAAAGTAGGTTTGCGGTGTTTGCGGGCTAATTAAGTGAATTTAGTACGAAGACGGTTAAAAGCGAGCGTACAAGGAGCTATATTACTTTAAGAATTTCTATTATTTTCTCCTTCGCTAATTAAGTTAAATACGGAAGGGTCGATATCCCCGTTAAAAATATCGAAGTTATTTTCTTCGAAGTCATTATTTTTTTTATCGAAGATTTTTTTAATAATTGGTTCCGGCGCTAAATAAATAGTAATATTTATTTCGGGGTAGAAGGCCCTTACGAATTTAATATTAATATTATTATTTATATATTAGGTTTGTAGATTAGTACGTACGTTCGATACTTTTAATATAATAATAAAGCGGCCGATTTTTAGGTTATTATTAATATATATATATATTTATTATGTTAGAGAATAGTAGTACTTTTCGTTAAAGCGGCCTTAACAGTTGTAAAGACTTTAGTCTAAGTAAATTTAATAAATTAAATATCTACGTTTATACTAGTACGGCTAGAGGTTAATATATACGCTTTTATATTATTTCTAATTTAATTCTATTAAATATAAATAAAAGTATATAGTATATAAATATTATTTATTAGGCCGATTGATAATATTGGGGTCTAATATTCGCGCTAATAGTATTTAAATACGAGGTAAGCGTTAATAGCAACGGTAGTATTAACTACGGCTAAATATATATTGGTCGAAATAGTATTATCGTTAATATTAATTAAAATATTAAATTTAAGTTCTATAAACGGAATTTAGAATTGAACTTTATAAGTAATTAATATAATTAGTTAGTTATTTTTTGAATAGAGTACTGCCGAATCGTCAATTAGTATTAGTTTATTATATTAATTTTTATTTATAAGGATTAAATTGCCGTAAGTAACTTCAAATATATACGAAGCTTAAATTTAGTATAAAGCTTAATTGTAAACGACCTTTAATTTATTGAAGGCTTCGCTAAATTTACCTATAATATATACTATAAAATAGGTAATATTCTCTATTAGTATTTAGATTACGAATTCCGGTCCGAAGGAGACGATAAATTTAAGCGCGGTAGCCTTAGCGTAATATATTTTAATACTTACAATATACGTAGTCCTACTATTATAAAGGTTAAATTTATTTAGGACGTTGCTTATAATTAAATAAACGGTTTTAAATATATATTTATTTTTTGCGTGTATTTCCTTTTCTTAATTATTAATTTTATTTTTAAAATTGCGGACGAGGCTTAATAATTCGATTTAATTAACGTTAAGGGCGAAAATTCGTTTTTTACGTATATATTCTATAGAGATAAAAGGTATTATAATATTATTATTTATATAAATACTTTAAATATTAGAGATCGACGTTTTACCTTACTAAAATTAATTGCGTCGACTTCGATATTTATAATTATAAAGAAATCTTATAATATATTTTATATAAAAGGAAAAACGTATTTAAAATGTATAGGAATAACGTTAATAATAATAAAAAATTAATAATAACGATATAAAGGTAGTAACAATTCCCCCTTTAAAAAAAAGATAGAGGATAATAAAAGGCAAATATAAAGATGGACGAAATAAAAAGGAAAATAAATAAAGGAAAACTTTTATAAACATATAGTTTAAACGTTAATTAAACAACGATTTTAGCGAAGGCGAGCCTACCCTTTTATATTAGCCGGCTAACCTTAACCAATATAACTATTTACATTATATTAAAACGGTCTTATTTTTTACTTACGCGGGGTATTTATAGGGGCGGGCCGGTAGGTCTACTATAATATATCCCTTCGAATAAAGGATCTCCTTTACTTCTACCTATTTAAGAGGTATATAATTTAATTTAGCCCTTTTAATTTTTTAGTCTATTAAATAGCTAGTTTTATAAGTATAGATAACGTCTTTTAATAAAGAGATTAAAACCGATTTCCTAACTTATTAGTCGGTAATATTATTTTTACTACGGGGCCTAATAAAGTATTCGATAACTTTACCCTTCTTTTTATAGGTACAAATACAGCGGTTAAAGATCTTCTCTACTATAAAGTCCTTTTAATTATTAATTTCAATATCCTCCGCCGGGTTTACGTCCCGATTATACGGGTCCTATCCTTAGGTAAATTTCTATAATTATATAATTAAAACTATAGGGTAGAATTGTAAACCCTTAAGAAAATTTAGTTCGTAAATTAATTTCCTTATTTTTTAAATAATTTTATATAGTCCTAAACGTTTAATTAACTACTTCGGCTTCGGCTTCCCTAGTAGGTAATATCCTTTACCTAAGTATAAAAATACAGTATCCCCAACTTTAAAATTAAATAATTAATATTGAAGGTTATATTTTAATTTAGTAACGATTTTAATTATATCGATTAGAATAGTTACTTCTTTTTAGAACTTTTTACGAATTATTTAGAAAGCCTTAATATCGATAGGTTTGGCCCTACTACTATTAGAGAATATTTTAATAAGAAACTTCGGTTTAAAACCGAATACGATTTTATTAGGGGATATACCGAATATAGTTTAGAAAATATTATTAAAAGTATATTAGAGCGTAAGTAGTATATTAGTTTAGGGTTCGTCTAATATTGAATAATATATACGGATAGCGAATTTAATTATTTAATTCGTATTTTCGGACTGGCTATTAGTTTATAAATGGTATACCGTTGAAAATAGTAGTTTAACGTTATATTAGTCGAATATAGCCTTCTATAATACTAAAATAAATTTTAGATTATAATTGCTAATAATTATTTAGGGAAAACCCTAATTATTAATTATTTATACCCTTATAAATACTATTACTTAATCTTTTATTTTATAAGACGAATATTTGGTAATAAGTAGTTTTTTCTTATTAAATTTATATATTTAAATAGTAAGGGTATTTAAGGAATTAAAGCCGGGAAGCGTTTAGAAGTTTCTTCTAACGTTTATAGGAGGTATATTAATAATAAAATTGATAATAATTGTATAATATAGTTGGGGGAAAGATTTAATCGGTTATAATTCGCTAAGAATTGGGTTTCGGTCGGTCTAATATTAGCGATATATTAGGTAGTATTATATATAAGTCCGTACCTTCTACGTCTTCTTATTAAAATAAATATAATTAAATTCGATTATTATATAATTAATGCCGAAGTATTAACTCCCGTCGTATATTAATTCTAGGACGTTTTTAATATAGCCGCGTAGAATATATAACTGTTATTTATTATAGAAATTAATATAATATAATAATTTGTCTTCGATATAGAAAGAGTTAATTAGTAATTGTAGTCGCTTTTTATTTTTGTACGTACGTATTGAATTAGGAGCGTTAGCCTTAGCGAAGACGGTTATAATATTAATATATTTAGGATCTTCTTTATAACCTTAAATTAACCGGTTACAAAATTTTTTAGAGAAGATAAATTTAATATTCGTAGTATTAATATAAGCGTATTCGGTCTAATTTATTTATACGTCTTCTAATTAGTCGATATTATTATAGTTTATATAACGATTTAATTTTATAAATAATTTAAATAAAACGTCGGGTATAATATTTAACGGCCTTAGGATGTAGAATACGTTGAATTGAAATTAGGAAGCCTAATTAGCCGCGTTTGCGAACTTAAAGTTTGCCTTATTAAAATCTATTATAATTAAAGACGTATACTTTAGGATACTTTTAATAGGGGAATAATTAGTTAGAATATTAATAAAATATTTATTAAATTGAATTATTTTCCTTTATTTCTTTAAAATTTAAATAATAGTGGCGATTTCGGCTTCGGTAGATTTATAACGTTTTTTTATAGGACTAGTTTCGCGAAATATATAGGCGATTAGTTATATTTATTTAATAAGGATATTTTTATTTAAAATTAATTCCCTATCCTATTCTTTAGCGAGTTAGAAAGTTATATTTGCGAAACCCTATTAGTAAACGTCGGTTTTAAATTATAAAACTTTATTTCGGCGGTAATACTATTACTTTATTTATTTATAGAGATTTTTTTATATATTTTTAAATGCTTTAAATTCGTTTTTAATCGGTTCGAATTTAGTATACGTAGTATACGCTTTATAGGCGTTCTTAGAAATACCGGTAGAGAGTTCGCTATTTTCTCGCTTATAGCGAAATAATTTGGTTTTATAGCGTTCAAAGAGTATACTACGGATTTAAAATTATAGAATAGACTATTAAAATTAATTTATTATATTAAAATACGTTTTTAATATATTAAGGGAGTTTAGGAATTTAATTTTCCGAAAAGTTTCGATACGATTATTAATATATTAAATCCCTTTATTATCGACTATATACCTTAGAAATTTAATAGAAGGGTACCCGACGAAAGATTTATCGGCGTTAATATATATGTAATATTCATTAATAATATATAATATTATTTTTAAATATTCTACGTACTTTTTAAAGGATTTATTAAATATAATAATATTATTAATATAATACGTATAAAATAGCAATATTCGAAGAAAAGACGGTCTATAAAACGTTAGGCGAAAGCCAGGGTATTTTTAAACTTTATAAATACTATATTAAATTACTTAAGCCTTTACAGGCTAATTATAATCATACGGTCCTTATATTTTATATATACCGGTAATTAATAAAAGAAATTAAACGTATTAAAAATGGAGAAAATAATATAATTTACTATATTATTTATAATATCCTACTAATTAAATAGTAGGTAAATATTAGGGATAGTTACTTCGTTTAATAGTCGGAGGTCGGATATAATACGGGGCTTTTTAATTGAGCCGATTTTCTTTTAAATTACGAAGATAGGATAGGCTAATAATATAAATTATTTTATAAAATTTATTTTTCTTTATACGTATAGGCGATTATATATCTCGTTTAAAAATATACAATCTTTATATTTAAATGGGTATATTTAAATTGCACGCTATTAGTTTTACTATCCCTTAATAAAATTAATACGTATTTTTTTATTTTCGGCTATAGGAATAATATTATAGTTTCAGAATATATTAAAATTATCGACTACTTCCGTAAATATTTGGGCGAATTTAACGTTATAGTAGTAAATATTTATACTACTTTTAATTTTAGCCTTTAAAATATTATTCAATTTATTTAATTTTTATAATAGCGGCTTAAAGGATTTAAATTTAATATTTATTATAGGGTTAGCAGTAGTTTAATTAAGTTTTTTGGTAAAAAGGGCGAATTATTTTACTTCTTCGTTTAAGAATATAGTATATTAAATTAGGGTAAATTTAGCCTTAATAATAGGTATAAAGTACTTTAAATTATTAGAATCGATTAATATAGCGATTTCGTCCCTTATATATTTATAAATATACTTTAACGTCTCTTTTAGCTTAATAATAATAAATTAATCCGCCTAGTTAAAAATTGTAATTATCTTCTATATTCGAATAATAATTGTATAATTTAGAATAGAACTATAATCGGACTTGAAATAATACGCTTTAGAATTAATTTGGCGCGGATTTGGGGGTAAATTGAAATACTAGACTATAATATTAACTTTCAAATACGCTAGTACTATTATTTTAAATTTTATTATTATTTTACGTAATATTATTATTATTATTAGAATACTATAATAAAATTTATTACTTTAGAATTAAATTAAATATTAATTCCGAATTTTATAATATATGCGCCCTATAACCTTTATTCTATATACGGAATAAAAGCGTACTTCGCCGTTATAGAAGTTAATATTAGTTTTATAATTTGTAAGGAAGCATATTCCTAAAAAAAGTTTAAATATTAGGTTTAGCACTATATTAGCTCTAATTTGGAAGTAGCTAATAATTAGCGTACTACAAATTTATTTATTAATATAAAAATTGAATTCGATTTATTATAAAATATAATACAAGCTTATAATACTTAATATTTTATAGCCTTTAATAGAATATTAACGAGGGTTTTTTATGAATTAAATTATAAATTCCTTACTTATTAAAATATTAGAGGCCTTTAAATTTAGGTAAATTTCGATATCCTTTCCCCTAAAATTGCGCCGAATAAGGATTTAAAGAAAAATTATTTTACGAAGAATAGTAAATAGTTTACGAATTAGTATAAAATTAACTTTTATTATTTATTATTTTTTAAAGGCGAAGTTTGTATTTTCGCCCTCGTTTTCGGTTTTTAATTTAATTAAAACCGGGTAGACTTCCTAAAGGCCCTCTATAAATATTTAATAAAATATATTTAATAAATTTAAAATATTAACTATATTCGAATTTAATTAGTATTAAATAGATATAATAGCCGAGCCCGATTTGGCTAGAGTCGACTTCGCTAGAATCGATTTAAACGCTTCTTCCGAATTTATATTAGAATTAGTATTATATATTAAGGATTAGTAGTACGAGGCCTATTTTATAAATTCTTCTTCACTATCGGATTCGGCTACTATATAATAAGAATTTTTATAGCCGTCTTCTAATTTTTTTTTTTTATTAATTATTATATATCCGGATTCGTTTATTTCGTAGACTTTTTTATTAGTTTTAGCGTTATCGAAATCGATATAAAAATAACTATTATAGTAATGGTTATTATTTTTATTACGAATTTCTTTCCGAAAATACTTATAGTGCTTAAAATTATTACTATTTTTATAACTCCGATTCTAATTAGAATTTACTTAGGAATTTTAGCCGTAATTATAGTAATTATCCCTTCTATCGATATAATCCCTCCTTTATTTTCTAATACGATTAGACTTTCTTTTTTTATAAATTGTAAAATTATTCCTACAATCCTTTTTACCTTATATTATAATTTCGGTTTTAATTAAAAAATTACTTTCAATACCCTCTCTTATAAAATAAGTATAAGATTTATCGTTTAATTTTTTATAAAATATTTTAACCTTTTTATTTATAAAGAATAAAAAATTATTATAAATATTATAAATAATTAGAATTGTAGTACCGAAGTAGAAATTAATATATATTGAATTTTAAAAATGAATAAGGAGTTAGAAGTCTCTAAATTCGCTGATATTCCGGGTATACCGGAATAATTGTATAGTAAAAATGCGAATCGAAGGTTCCTTTTTATTACGTTTAATAGTAAATTTATTACTATTAAGCTAAGCGAAGGATTTATAGACTTTAAGCCCGAATTATTTAATTATACGTATTAAGAACCTAATAGTAATAATAGTAGTTTTATATTTATTATTATAGGATAATTATTCGGTCTATTAATTAAAAGCGGCGTTTCGGAATAAATCGGGGGCTTCTTCCAATTATAAAGTACGTTAGGCTAAATAAAGTTCCGTAATACGGCGGATATATTCCGCTTATAAATAAGGGTCCAAATAGTATTTTATTTTTTTAATAAAGAAAGACCTAAATTTATTAAAAATATTATAATTTAAATTAGGTTAAAATAGCCCTACGTTAATAAACTTCTATTAATTATCTAAACGGCGGTATATTATAAAGTCGGATATAGGTAGGGTTCGGTTATTAGAAGGTATATTGGAATTACTATAAAAAACTCTATTATTTAGGGGTTTATTCAATAATTCCAAAGGGCTAGCTAAAGGCCCTCCTCTATTTCTAATATTCGTAGGGGTATTAAAAATAATTAAAGCGGCGTTAATAATAATTATTCTATTTAAAAGGGTAAATTTATAAATTCCGGCGGGTATTATAGTCGCTACTCTCCTAGTACCCTTATTTTAAAGTTAAAATCCGGGAGCCGCTACTAATTTAGTAACGTTAATATTATTTAAATTAAGGTTTCCCCTATTAAATTCAGTTTATAAATTTTTTATAAGCGTTATATTAATTATTTGGTTAATAAAACTATTTAGTAGTAGTTCGTTATATATTAGTAAATTGGGTAATATTCTAATTAATAAAAAGTCTTTTATAGAAGTATTAGAGTTAGGCTTCTATATATTTAGTATAGAAATGTCCGAATTTAGCTTATATATATTATAGGGAAATTCTTCTTCTTAATTGAATTATTCGATAATTAATTTCTAATAATAGTTTTTATTCGATCTTAGGGCATTAAATTCGATAATTCTTTTTAACGTCGAAAATATTATTAATACTTTACTATAAGGTTTACATTAGAGGGATAAGGAAATTAACGCTAGCCGTCTTATTAAGCTAGCCCTATTTTATTCTTCTTTATAATTTTATTCCTAAATTAATAAAGCGTTCTTTTATATTAATATTATATAAATTTAAATAATTAAAGGTATTAATAAGAGTACTAGGGGTTATACGCCCGTAATAGGCGGTAGTATTTCCTATAAAGGGCCGATTCCGGGAATCCTTAAAATTATATAATAACCTCCTAAATTCGGTATTAGCGCTTACTATTACCGATATTGTAAAGGTAATATTAAAGCCGATTCGCCTACTTTTTTAAATTTAATAATACGTATTAAAGTAAGGCTGGGGCCAGTTTTAATAGGTATAATAAACGTTAAAGCCGGTAATTAGGCGGAAGAATTATATTTAAATTAAGGATGAAAACGATTTAAGAGGAACGAAGCCGGCGTTTATTTTATAGGGAAATAAATAAGTTCTAAATTCTATTTATATTATAAGAGCATATAATTTAAAGTTTCTTCGTATTTTACGTTAGTCGGTCGCTTTCCGTCTTTATATTCTCGTCGTTCTTAGTGAATTTTAGGTTCGCCTTTAATAACCTTTTTAAATATAAATTCGTCGTATAAATTAAATATTATATAAATTATTAATTTAATAATATTTGGCCGGAAATCCTAGTTTCGGGTTATTATAAGACGTGCCGGCTTTTCGTTGAAAATTTATAGGTAAGGGTTCGCTGTATTAAGGTTTTTCTTAAGTCGAGTTAGGGTTCGTACGGCTTTGAAGTCGATATTATCGAATTCGTTTTTAAAGGTTTAAAAATAGATTATTTAATAGTAATAAGCTTTTCTCGCTCTATCCGCTTATTTGTCGGTCTAAATAATTAGGAAATACGATATTATATTGCTTTTTAACGAAGTTACGCCGCTGGATATAAAAAAATATAGTAGTAGAAAGGTAATAATAAAAATAATACGTAAAGTTCGATTCTAGAGTTATAAATATTATTTATTATAGTAAAATAATACTAATTATTTACATTTATTTAATTAAGCCTAATAAAGTCGAAATCAATTGTATTAGGTTCGGTTTTAAGACCTATATTAAGGTTGATATAGTCGGACTCGATATTAAATAGTATCGAATTTAGTAGTATTGAATTTAGATAGTTATAATCTAGAATTCAAATTAATAAATACTATTATTAAGCAAGTATTTTAGTTGTATATAAATTAATTAATATCCTCCTCTCTTCGAAAGAGGGGAAATAGATAATTATTAATTACTTAGTATTATATTAGGTACTATTATACCGGACGGTATCCAGCGTAATAATGCCAGGTATGCACTAGCCTATAGTTCGCGTAATACCTACGGGTAGAAATAGGAACGAATTTATTAATTTATTATTACGGGTAGAGGGCGAGAGGTTGAGTATAAATGTAGATATGCGTAATTGCACGAGGAGAGGAAAGGAAGAGAAGTGCAGAGGTGCACTCGGGAAATGGGCTTTTATAGGACTCGAGTTATAAACCCCTAATAGGTTTATAGCGGGAGGCCGCAACCAATTAACCGAAATAGTAATAATAGTTTTAGAGAGCTACTATTACTAATATATATAATATAAGCTAACCTTATAATATTACCCCTATTTAAAAGAAGCTATATAATTAATTAAAGTTATATAAAATAATAAATAACACTATTAAACGTTTAATCCAATTGTAAAAAACTTCTATAGCCGCTAGTTGTAACAACCTCCTCTTCCCTTTATACTTCGTTAACGGAGCCTCCGCTTCTATAGCCGGCTCCTCCTCTTCTAACGTCCTCCTTCGCTTCCGCTCCGCTACTAGCTAATTTAAGGGTATTAAAACTTCCGGGTATACTTCGTAAAACTACTATATTGTATTAAGGGATATAATTATATTAATATACGGTTATTATAAAGGTTGATAAAGTAGTGTTTAAACGATAAAATATTTTTAACGACTATTAGCCACTTTACGGTAGCCGTTAATTTTAATGAAATTCTATTCTACTAAATCCTCTTTATTATTAATCTTTCTTATATTACGATTTTAACTTATACGAACGTCCCTTTATACCTTTAATTATCTCGGAATACTTGTTTTAATTTATAGTTTAATTTTACTAATATAGAAAGTCGGGCTGCACTTTATATTAATAAGGAGTTTAAATATAATTCTATAATTATCCGCTTTAATAATTTCGAACGGGCTTTTATAAAGGGGAGGAAATTTTATATATAGGCGGCCGGTATTAAAATTTTCTATATTAAATAGGACTTTATTTCCCGTTTTATATTTCGGGGTATTCGTTCGTCGAATATTAGCGTTAGCTTCGTACCGTTATTAAATTTACTTTATTTAGTCCGTAATATATTCTAATACTTTTTTACAATAGTTAGCTATTTTATTAGCTTTAAAATATTCTACTTACTATTAAATTAATAAATTTAGCTGATATAGCTTCGCTAGCTTAATATTTATTTAAAGGTAGAAATTATAATTAATAAAGAAAAGAAATATTCTCGTTATTTTAAAAATTAGGTTATTATTAATAAATTCTATAATTAGGAATTAATTTACTTAATCGTTTTACGTTTAATTAATATAGAAACGAAGATATTTTTTTTTTATATATTAATATATTCCGTTTAGCCGTTAATAATTGGGTAGAATATGGAGGAGGGCTTAAAAATTATTTTTAAGCGGGAGGATAGAGTTTTCTAGAATTATAAAACGAATTAAGAGCCGTAATTTAATATAATAAAGTCCAGTAAACTGTAAATATTATAAATCCTTTTAATAAACTAATCTATTAATTCTTCGGTTATAAAGCTAACTATAAGAATAAAATATTATATTTTCGTTAGGCGGTCAATAATAACAGCTATATATTTAAATTCTTATTCCTAACGTACGTAGGGTATTAAAGGGGTAATATAATCTATAAAAATATTTTTCTACGGTATAAAAAGTATTATTAGCGGTTTTAAGAATTTATAAAGGGAGTATTATAACGGTTTAGATTTAGTATATAGTAAGTAAGCTTTATAGTAGGCCTTAATAGTATTAAATATTCCTAGTTAGAAGAAAGATTAAAAGAGTAATGAATAGGTTTTTTTACAACCCGGGTAATTAGTAAATAGCGAATCGTATATATAGCAGAGGAGCTAGAATTAAAGTTTAGTATCGTTAGGGTTAATAATAACGGTATTTCGAAAGTATATTCGTTCTTATATTACCCTATATTTAACGAAAAATACTTTTTTTAAATAATCCTTTACCTCCTTAAACTATATATAATAACTTAGGTTTAATAGGTAAGCGAGTAAATTTTATAAAAATACTAACTTCTTATAATTTTCTATAATTAAGTTATTAATAGATTTATTATTTATTATTTTTAAATTATAGATATATTCGGTTCTAATATTAATAACCTCTTTTTTATTTTTTAAAATAAAAATTCTATTTATAAAAATATTATAATTAAATAAAATCTTATTTCTAATTAATAGCCGCTCGTTAGCTTCGTCCTTAGGTAAATGTTCCGGTTTTTTATTTAAAGTATTAGGGCGTATTTATAACGAACCTAATTAGGACTACTATATATAGTAGGGAATTAGTTATTTAGTAATTATAAAAATCTTTAAAGTTTTATAGTCCGTAAGGATTTCGATTAATTATTATACCCTTTCGAACTTAGAGTATTATTCTTCTAAGGCTTTAATAATAGTAAATAACTTTTTATTATAAATATTATAATTATATTCGGCTAAAGAATATTATTAATTAAAGTAGGCGATAGGGCGAAGGATACTATTATTATTATATTATAATAATATACTTCTATATATTTAATTAAAAGTATTTATTTCTATAATAATCTATTTTAACTAATTATAAATCCGAAGTATAAGTCTATTTATAAAAGCCTTCTGTAAAGCTTCGAAAGATTTTTAATATTGTTTTTCCTATTCTTATTCCGCCGTTTTCCTAATTAATTTATATAACGGGTTAGCGATAATAGAGAAATATTTAATAAAACGATAGTAGAAATTGGCGAAGCCTAAAAAGCGTTAAAGCGACCTCTTAGAATTTAGAACTTCCTATATTATAATTATAAAGATTTTCTTTAAGTTTATTTCGAAATTATTTAGGGTAATAATAAAATTTAAATATTTAATTCGCTATATATAAAATTCGTATTTATTAATATCAATTTAGAATCCTACTTTAATTATTTTCTATAAAACTTCTTTAACGTATTCTTTATACTTTTTTTCGTTATTAGAATAAATTAAAATGTCGTCGAAATAAATAATAGTATAAATATTAAAAATATTATATAAAATATCGTTAATATAGTTTTAAAAAGTTCTTAGCGCGCCCTATAAATTAAAAGGATATATAATAGATTTATAAAGGTTAAAGCGGGTAATAAAGGCGGTAAATTATTTATACCCCTCTTTAATATAGATTTTATTAAATATAATAATAATATCGAATTTTGTAAAGATCTTTATTTTATAAATTATATTAAAAGTCTTTTTAATTAGCGGTAATAAATAATATATTTTTAACGTAACGTTATTAATATTATAGTAGTCTATATAAATACGAATTCCGCTTCCGGGTTTTTTAATTAGTAAGAAGGGGGAAACGGCTACTAATTATAATAGTTAAATAAATTTCTTCTTTAAATTATTATTAATTTACTTTTTAATAATAATTATTTTTATAAGTAATACGTATTATAACTATACGTTAAAAAATCATTCTCCTAATTATAATTCGATTTTATAATTATACGAACGATAAAGAAGGATTTTTTCTATTAATAAGGGTAAGAAAGCGGCGACTTCGCTAATATACTTCCGTCCTTTAGAACGGTTTAAAATTTCGATAATTTCTTCTTTATTTTTTAACGGTCGGTCTACTTTATTAAGAAATTTTTTTATATCCTCTTTATCGACTTTTGCCAAATATATTTATCGGAAGATTTCTTTATATATAGGCGTATTAATTTCGAAATTTCCGGTAAAATTAATTATTTTAATAAAGATTGTAATTTCTCGGGTATTTTTTAAAGTATAAATATTAATTATTTTGTTAATAAAATTATAAAGTACGGAGGGTAAATTTTCTTTATATTTCTTTTTATCGCTTTCTATAATATTATTAATTATTTTTTCGGTTAAATTTAAATTTTAAAGATCTATTATAGCCGTTAGCCTTTCGATTTTAATATAGTTCGTAATGTACGGCTATAATTATTCCTTTTCGTAAATAAAATTAAATACGGCTATATTAAGTATTTTAATATTATTAGGATTAAATTTATAATTAGATTTACGAAAACGGTAGTGTTAGGGGCGACTTGCGCTAATTAAGATACGGCGGCCATTTATACGTATATAAGGCTTATAAAGTACGGGGCTTTTAATTTTAATAAAGAGAGTAGCGGTACTGGTAATAGTGATTTTAAATTTAACCTTCCGGGCTATTAGTACTTTAATAAGAGCAGGGATTGTACGGTAGCCGGTTTTAGGATCGATTTTAGGTTTAATAGTAGTAAGAAGGAGTTTAGGAGCGGATAAGGGTTTTAGAGTAGGCTTTATTATAATTTTTTTAATTTTCTTTTTTTTAATAATTAGAAGGTAAAATTCGGTCTTTTCCTTTTTAATAATTAGAAAGGGAAATTCAGTCTTTTCTTTCTTAATTGGCGGGATAAGTATTTAGCGGACGGAGGTTACCGAAATTTAATTAGTAAGGGTTTTAAATACTATTATTTAGTATTTAGAGAAATTTATTAATAAATAACGGCTTCGGTAAGCAGTATAATTAAAATATATATTATATTATTTGTAATTAATTTTTAGCCGATAATATTATATTTATAGGAAGCCTAAAATAATTAGGTATTTTTTAAAAATATTATAAATTAGGAAAGGGATTATTTCTTTATAATGGCCAATTTAGAGTTTAGTTATTACTCCTTTAAAAATAATACTTTTAATTACTGTATTAATAAGAACAAATTTCTTTATTTTCAATAAGCGAAAATAAAGAAGGTTATTTTTAATAATAAAAGAACGATCAATAAACGCGAAAATAGAATAACCACTATTAATAAAAATAATATAATAATTTTTATACAAATAGATTATAATATAAGAAAATAAAAATATTAAATTTAGAGAAGTAAAATTATTTAATAATTAAATTTTAATTTCCTCTAAACCTTTTAACTCTATAGAATTTAAAATTCGTCCTTTAAATATAATCCGATTAAATTTCTATACGTAATTATATATAGAAATTAAATATTTTCCTAATTATTATAATATTCGTTATTAGTGGCGGGTTCGGCGGGAACAACTAGAATAGCCGGAGTAATTAGAATAGTATTAATAATACGGACTTACTTTTAATTACGACCTTTACTACGACTTTTATTCTTCGACTTTTTACTAGCGGAATATTAGGGGCCCTAAGAACCGTAATTAATTAAAATAGTACAATTATAGGCAATATAGCTAAGCTTACTATAATAATAATAAAGGCTATCGTAAGAATATTAATTAAAAATATCCTTATAAATAAAGATTGCGAAATTAACGGCGTCTAAATTTATTTTATTATTACCCTAATTAATAAGGACGTTATTAGTAGAAAATTTAGCGTTAAAGCAACTTCTACTATTATTATTATTACTAGTACTATTATTGGGATTAAAGAAATAATTCGCTATTTTTTAATAATAATCCGTATTTTTAAAATTACCGGTAACGTTACAATAAATTTCGAATTAACGTTTAAAATTATTATTAGAAGGAAGGTTGTAATAAGCGAAAGTATTACAGAGATATTTATTAATTTTATTCCGGAAATAATAAACTTTTATCGAATTATCGAAATTGTAAAAATTCATTAAATTAGTTAATTTAAGTTCGAAATCCGTAAAAAATATATTCTTTATATATAATTCTTATAAATAGCGGCCAACGTTTATTTTAAAATTTATATTCTAAAAACGAAAGATTAGATATTCTATAAATTCAATACCTATCTTCCAACGTTAATTTACTTTATCGGGGTCTAACTAAATTATATTTAAATAATCCTAAATACTAAATAAAATTTTTAGTCCTAAAAATATAATAATATAAATAATTCTAATATTTTTAGAAGAATAAAAAGCGGCGTCGTACTTCTATTAAAATTAAATATAAAAACGTTAAACTTTAAAAATTTTATATTTATAAGTAGGACTACTAATCTCTTTACTAGTAAAAATAAATAGGTTCTCTACCGTTTAGCGAAAAAAAGAGGACATAATTATTTTCGTAATTATATTACTAATAGAAGAAGGAGCTTATACTTTAAAAATATTATACACTACGAATAAAATATTATAAACGGATTTAAAATTAATATAGTCGAAGTTTTTTTAATCGAAATTAAATTAAACGTCGTCGGTTACTTAGCGGGCAATCTTAAACTCTTCCTCAAAACGCTAAAAATTACTTTCAAAATTATTATAGTATTCGAAATTAATATAATAAAAATCATTAAAAAGTACAATAATAAATTAAAAAGTAAGGGTCTAAGAAAAAAAAAAAGCTACTTCGAAATATTCGCGTAGGATAAAGAAACTTTCTTACTAGTCAAAACCCTCGAAAAAATTAACGAAAATTATAATAACGGGTTAAGGAAGCTCGAAAAGCGCGGCGCAATAAACTATAGTATCGAATTCGCTATTAAAGGTATTAATAGTAGAATACAACGTTTCTAAATTAAATAGGTTACTAATAATAGGAATAGAAAAATTAGGAAGATTACTGCTACTAGTACTACCGTTGGGGGAAAAGAGGGCAGGATTACTATTATTGTAAAATATAAAATAAAATAAAAATAACCGTTCGAAATAAAAAAGAAGTGAAAGTCCGCGACTAAAACCGTTTAAAGTAAAGGTCCGTTACTAGGACCGTTTAAAGTAGTTAAAAATAAGCGATTTCTTATCTACTAAATAAAGAGTACTTTCCCTTATATATTAATAAAGGGACGTCGGAATTTTAATTAAGCGATTATTATAATTACAATTATCAATGCTTAAAGGGGTGCTAAACTTAGCAATTTATAACGAAGCAATCCCTATACGCGCACAATCGAAAAATAATCGTAATAAATAAATTTACGTTGTAAACGTAATAGTTAAAAGGTATAATTAATTATTACGGGTAGAGAGCGAGAGGTTAAATATAAATATAGATATACGTAATTGTACGAGGAGAGGAAAGGAAAAGAAGTATAGAAGTATACTCGGGAGATAGGCTTTTATAGGATTCGAGCTATAAACCCTTAGTAGGTTTATGGCGGGAGGCTGCAGCTAATTAACCGAGATGGTGATAGTAGTCTCAGAGAGTTATTGTCACTAGTATATGTAATATAGGCTAACCCTGTGATATTTATATAATACTTCAATTATTTTAAATCTTATTTAGCGAAATTATTATATAGATTTTAGTAGCCTTTTAATATTTATAATAGTAACCTCCGGAGAATATATACCCTCCGCAACCTTAGCCCTAATATTTCCTTTAATTTAATTACCCGTACAAAACCTAATTAACTTTATAGATTTATTTAAATAAGTTAGTAATTAACTATATAATATTTAACTTGACCTAAATAATCTAATATAATTAATCGAACCGGCCGATAAATTAACCTTCAATATTATTAATTTAATATTAGAGGATACCGCTTTATATTCTAACAACGATAATATTATAAATAAATACAGATTTAATAATTTCGTAGGAATTAACGGCAATAATAATAGGAATAACGAGAATAGGGATAATAGGAATAATAGGAATAGGAATAACGAAGAATTTAATACGGGGTATAAAAATGAATTAAATAAAACCGAAAAATAATATTATTCGGTTACCGCCCTAATAATATAACAATTAGAGGATTCGCGGAATTAGTAGCCAAATATAATAATTAAAATACTATTCGTATAGAAGCCGATTAAAACTATACCTTTCTAAGACCTATTTGTATTGTAGTTTTAAAATTATAATATTTTAAAATACAATATTTTCGGTTAATCGAAATTTTTAAAGTAATTAAATATATTAACGAATTATTAAAATTCCTAAAGTTAAAGGATATATTAATTAACAAATTTAATAATAGTTTACTATTTAGTAAATTAAGGACCAGCCTCGTATAATTAGATTTAATATATATCTTTAATAAAGAGCGTACGGAAGAAAATATTTATATATTTAATTTAAAATATACTTTTACTACTTTATTCAATTTAATACTATTCCGCTAAAATATTCATTAGGGAATAATATAATATATAAGCTCTAATAATCGTATTATTAAACTATAGTAAGTATTATAGTAGGGATAATCTATTTGAATAATTTTAAGGAAGTTCTTTAAATACTTAAATAGCGGTATAATATTCCCGTTAAATTTTATCTATTAATATTCCCTTGCCTATAGTAAGCTAGGATACTTATATAAATATATACGGCGTAAAGATATATATTTCAGAAGAGTAATATATTATAGGTTCGACTATATTATTAAAGTATATTAAGATAAAATAATAGGGCAATTAATTATTTATATATAAGAAGTAGTTACGCGAAATACGTTTATACGCGTAATATAATCTGTGAATTTCGTAAGGAGGATGCAATACTTATAGGGTAACGGGATTGAGCTTTTTATTATTAATAGAAATCTATTATCTATTAAATTAGGCTAGATTATTAGCTATATAGGGGATGTGGTTATTAATTACAATTTCGACCTTAACCGGCTTAAAATATAGACGGCACTAATAGTAAAATTTATAGTCCGGTACTTCTTCTACGAATAATAAATAAGGTTTCTTCCTATTGTAGTAACCTTGCCGTTACGAAGCGAACTAGAGTTAAAAACCTATTTATAAAATTATTTTATAAATAAATAAGTAGATAAGAACGTATAGTTTCTACTACTATAATTATACGTTAACGAATTTAATTTTTATCGTATTATATACCGGGCTATCTTTAATATTTATTTCTTTTATTAATTTCTTCCTAAGTAAGTCCGAGAACGCCGGTCGAATATTATCCCGGTTACCTTTAATTTATATAGCGCTAATATAATTAATATTTTTAGAATACTTTTCTATATAATTAAATTAAACGACGGGTTTAAAATGAGAATTAATTATGAAGATATAGAATTAACTTTAATCTATCCTTTTATAATTATTATTATCGGCGATATACTATAATAGTAAAAGATATTTAAATATTTAAAATACTAAGTTAAAAAGCCGTATCGATTCTACCTTATTAATAGATTAAAGCGGGCCGACCTTTCGTTTAATATATAAAATAAAGGCTACTTTTATTTCCAATATTTTAATAATATTAAATATATAAGAGAATTATTAACTAATAAGCAAATTAAAGGTTTCGAAGAGTTGGGTATATATTATAATTTACGGCTATTCGAATATTTATATAACTTATTCCTATTTTTCGATATTATTCGATTATAATTAGCTAATATAATTTATTCCGAATACTAAAGATTAATTAAGAATTTTTTAAATTTATTCTTTAATACAGAATATAAAGGGTTTATATTTATAAAATTAATTAATAAGGGTACTACTAAGTATAAGAAATTTTCTTTCTTAAATAGATAAATATAAATCCCGTCGATCCGAAGGTACGTCGATTCAATAAATATATAATAAATAGCGAAGGCTATTATTACTATACTAGTATTCTTTTATATATAGTTCGAAAATAAATATATTAAAGACTATTTTATCCTATTTATTTTAAAATATAGAACGAATAATAATTATTTTTCTTAAACTACTTTAAAGAATAATTTTCTAAACCCTATAAAACCCGCGACGGCTTTATATATCCTTATAAGCAACTCTACTAGCACCGTAGGGAAACTCTATTCGGACCGTAAAACGAAAAGAAAATCTAAAGTTTCTCTATAAGTAAAGGGGCTCTAAGTACGTATATTAGCTTAGATTTTTCCTTATTTTTTCCTTTATTTTCCAAGCCTTACATCACTTGTCTACGCCGTATATAAAGTCTCAAACTCGAAGGTGCTTAGAACTATTAAAATTTAAGACTACTAAAGTTAAATATAAGAAAAGCCTAGCCGATCTAAGAGCGGCAAGATGCCTAGAGTAAGTTGAAAAATCTATGAAAATTTAAGAAGTATTTTAGTCCTACTTTTATCTTTATATACCTTATTTTCACCGAGATAAACCTAGAAGTTTAAATTTTATTTACGGTGCGAATAGAGTTTGCCTACGGTGCGAGTAGAGTCGCTCATCCTTATATACGTAATTTGGATATTCGTTTAATAAATAATTATAATATATAGTAATAATAACTCCCGTTTAAAATATAATTGCAGGATATTAAATAATAGAATCTTCGAAGGTAGGAAGGCGATATAATTTATATATAAAATACAATCCTAAATTACAATTAAGAAGGAAAGTAAATTAAGGGAACGTATTGCGAATCCGAAGAGCGGGGCTATTATAGGAATATAAATACTACGTCTCTCTATAATACTAATCTAGTTCCTAAGCTAATATTTTACGTATAATATAATATAATAATAATTTAAATCCGGAGGGGCTTCCCTAATAGTATTTACGAATATAAATATACTTCTAATTACGCTTATATCCCGCTTAGCCCGAACTTCCGGTTTAAATCCGGCGAAGAGTATAATATTAAGAATAAGAATATAATTTAGAATATTAGGAATAAACGGAAGTATATTAAATACTTCTAAAGTATTATTAGTAGTAATATCCTTTACTAAATTAGATTTAGAGGATAGTAATAATATGATTCTAATAGGGGTAACGAAAAAAACGAAAAGTAATAATAGGAAAAAACCTACTTCTAAAGTATAGGAAGATAAGAAAAGGCTACTAAATATCTATTAAAACCTATATTATTAAGAAATTACCGACGAATATAAATCTTTAATATCCTTATTTACTTTATTAAATAAAAATAAATATTAATAAATCCCGTCTACGAAATATTAATTAAACCGGAACAATTATTAATTATATCGGATTCGCACTTATTAATAGAAATTAGAAATTTATATTCCGCTAATAAAATAATAGGAAGTATAATGCTAATATAAAGGCAACTAATCTATATAATATAATGACCGTTCTAATTTTTAGAGAAAATATCCGGCAAATAATAGGATTCCTTTTCGCAAAGAATTTTCTTAAAACTAATTTATAGAATTATTTCCGCTTCTAAACTTTATAAAATATAGTACTAAACTTAATATAAAAATAGGACCTATATATTAGTACCGGATAATATAAAAATAATATAGAAGTAGGACTAAAGAATTACTTAGTATAAATATTCGATAATATTCCGATTATCGTCGACCTAATTATTTATTGTAACGTCGATTAAAATATTATCTTATAGAAAAAAAATAACCTAATTAATATTATAAAAGTTTACTAGAAAAATAACTTTACTAAGCGGTTAAAAAAGGCCTTAATCGATAATTATAATTTATTTTACATATCAGATATAAGAAGTAAACCTATTAATTAGTCTTATTATACTTTATTCGCAAATAGGTTGATTTAAGCTAAATAGCTAACTTAATTTGATTTTATTTAATTATATATAGAAAGAGAAGTATTCGTTAAAAAATAATCGAAGTAGGTAATATTATTAAATTTTAAACGAAAAACGCGAAATTAGTAATAAATATGAGAAAGTCTATTCGCACGGTTACGAATGTCTATTTGAACGGTGATCCACTTTTTCCCTCACACATATCCCTAACCCTCGCGCGGCTACAGATGTCACATGTATCCTTTCGAAAATTTCACCTAGAAATCTGAACAATACCATTCTTTCAAATGTAACATCAGACTATAGTGCCCAGCCCAGATATACACCCCCATATCGCACTTTACAGGGAATTTTACAACGCACTTTACAGGGCATTAGCAGCACGGTCGCACATCGCACGATCGTACATCGTTCAATTGAGTTGCTTAATTGAGTGACTATCTTAATCGTATTCAATTACTATTAGTTGCTAGCGACTGTTAACGATTGTTATACTTGTAAGCAATTGGCTGTCAGCGATTGTTACGGCTCTTAGTGATTGTTACGGTTGTTAATAATTGTCACGGTTGTTAGCGATTGTTACGGCTGTTAGTGATTGTTACGGCTGTTAACAATTGTTACGGCTGTTAGCGATTGTTACGGCTGTTAATAATTATTATAGCTGTTAGCGATTGTCACGGCTATTAACAATTATTACGGCTGTTAGTAATTGTCACGCCTATTAGCGATTGGCTGTCAGTGATTGTTACGGCTGTCAACGATTATTATGGCTGTCAACGATACGTGTGCTGTGCAGAGGGTGTAATAGGCTGTAATCTAGGAGTTTGGCGGTCGCGGTACGAACGAGACTGGTGCTGGCGAGGAGGGGATGACAGGGTTAGGGATATATGTGAGGGAAAAAGTAGATCACCGTTCAAATAGACATTCGTGACCGTGCGAATAGACTTCCTCATAAATATAAGCAATAAAGAGTTCGCGTATATTAATAATATCTTTATATACCGGATTTCATAAATATATTAAGTATTTATAATTATTATATATTTTAAACGCCTAGAAGATAAACGTAGGAAGGAGCCAATTTTAAGGTACCCAATTTATATACTAGGAAACTGCCGCGAAATTATTAGATTAACAAAAATATCGATAGAACCTATATAAACAGTACTAAAGGACGATTACTTAATATATATCCAATATAATATATATTTTATATAATATTAAAAATATAAAGTAGATTTCGTAATATATTTAATAATATAATAATCTAATACTATAGTTTAATAATGATTCTAATTTAATTATATATATTTATACGGCCTAATAGGTTAAATATGACTTTTCGCACTTAAGTAGCGTATTTAAAATTAACAGGATATACCGGAAAATATAAGGACGGAATACAGCTCTATTACAACTCTATTATAAGGTATAAAAATCTATAAATATAATTTTATAGAATAGAATATTACTTTAAATACTTACCTTATTATTTAACGGCGTAAATAAAATAAATAAACGGATTAAAATATATTTAATAATACGGAATATAGAATAGAAAGAGGGGCAAGAACGAATTTACCTCTGATGCAGGATAATCGTATTATATGTATGATTAACTCAATTGATTAATTAGATAGACTGGGCATAACTGTTATAACAGCTATGCCGGCTGCCTAGCACTGCCGTACCTTCTAGGCACGGCAGGTCCTAAGTCGCCCTGCTCGTAGGGGTTCTATATAAAGTGGGCCTTCGCAATAAGATAAGGAATTCCTATAAAGGAATTCCCGCGTAATATAGCCTTCGGTTCGTACTCTTATTCTTAAATCTTCTTTTTCTCTCTTCTAATACTATATATTGCTTTATATTGTAGTATTCTAAAAGAACCGTATTACCCTATTATATAATAATTACAACTAAACGTTTAATAATTATTGTAAGTAGTATACTCCTTGCTTTCTAGTAAGTTCGCTGATTGCCTTTATTGCGAACTTGCTAGTCCGATCGTAAGATCTTCTATTGTACAAGACGTCGAATTCGCGATTATACCCCCCCCCCTCTCCTTCTATAATTATTCGTCGAAAGATAGTATTATTGACCGCACTTTTATATTATTTTATTCGCATCGATTCGCATTGAACGAATATATAAAAATATTCGTATTACCCCAATCCGAATATCTTTAATTTTCGACGCGAAGGGTAACCCTATAATCTATTAATCGAAAAATAACTATCGCCTTCTCCTCTCCTTTAGAATTATTAGTCGCTTATCGTAAAATAGTATTAGTAATTTCAGTTTCTTAGTTATCCCCCTTATTATTACCCTAATCCTTTTATATAAATATATAATAATTATAAATAAAATAATTTATATTAACCTTTTTACTAACTATTATTAAATAACCCGCTATTATAGCCGATAAAAATTCCCCTTTAGAGCCGACTACCGTACAACGCTTACCCCGTAAACCGTTTACTCCTTCTATTTATAACGTCGAAAGGCTTAATAATTAATCCGCTTAATCAATTTAAATTCGTAATATTATAAATAATATTATTTCCGGCATCGCTAACGCCCTATCCCCTTTAAAATTTTAAAATCTTTAATTATTAACCCTCCCGAAGATTTCGCGCTTCCTAAAACGAACTCTCCCTAAAAATATGTTTTACTATACAATAATTATAATACTGCCACCTTTAATTACGACAATTCTAACGAAAATAATAATAAAGGTCCTAAACACGTTTCTAATAAAAAGATCTAAAAGAAACTTAATTATATAAATAATATAATTAAAACCGTTAATAATAATATAAAATAATTCAAAGTTTAAAAAATAGTCTTCCCTTGGGCGGAGCCGGATATGCCCAACGGAGTCAGTGAAACGCCTATATTTGCCTAAAGGAGGAGGAGATATAGTCTAAACACCAACTGAAATATTACTAAATACCTAAATACCAACCAAAATATCACCAAATCCAGCCTTATATCTCCCAAATCATATTATTATTAAAAATAATACCAAAATTACCTTTAACCGTCTTTATAACCTCAACTCCTATATTTACTATTACTAGCCCCCAACGGGGGGTGCTATAAGGGACGCTTGTAGTATAGCGGTATATAAGGACGCTTATATATTTCTATTAGTATTGTAAATTGTAGAGACCCCTATTCGAATCCTATTTATAATTGTTGTAATTGTTTTTCTCTATTTTTATCTATTCCCACTTCTATATTACCCTCCTTTTACCTTCTTATTACTTCCCTATCATATCTTCACTTCCCTAGCACCCAAAATTTTATCCGGTTGGCGGTTAGCAGTTAGCGCGGGGGGGGGTCCTAACTAGGAGAGGAAATATAAGCACGCCGTAAAACGTACTATCTCTCGGGTCGCTATAAACGGGTGCCCTATTACTATAACGGGGTATTTATAAGGCGATTCAACTAGGGTACGTAGAATAAGCCGTATTGAATTCCTTTTTTTTTTCATTTTTAAGGTGTTTTCTTACCTTATAACCTTTTAAAACGGATTAGGAGAAGGAGGGAGAAATTTAGAAAAGAAGGCGATTTTATAATATTAATAGTAGTATTAGCGGTAGTAATAAGGGTATTAACTTAATGATAGTTATTTAAAATCTTGCGGCGGGAATTAGGGTTACTAGCGATAATAATAAGGGTAGCGTTAACTTATTCCCCATTTCTAATATAATAGCGCTTAATAGCCGGCTCGAAAATTTTATAAACGGCCTCCTTAACTATATCACTTTTAAAAATAATATTCGAATCGTAAAATTAGGTAGTAAACTAATTATTAATCTTAAGGATAGTAAGTATAGCAATAGTATTAATAATTAATAGTATTAATAATTAATAATTAATAAATAATAAAGGAAGGACTAAGAATATAGGGCGATAATTAATAAATAATAAAAGAAGAGAGAATAAGAATATAGATTTAAATAATAGGATTATATATAAACTACTATTAATTAAATATTCCTTCTATTTATTAAATACTTTTTCTATTACTAAATACTCCTTCTATTACCGGATACTTCTTTCCTAACCACCTTTCAATTAGGGCGGTCTATTAATTATATCCTTACAAAATTGTCCGTAGGGCCTTCCTATACTACCTACTCTTATTAAAATACTACCAATTCTATTACTGAATAATTTACCGCAAGGCCTTCCAATTCTAGAAAGAATAATACTACTAGCTCTACTATTAAGAGGTTTACTACGTAGCCTTCTAGAAAGAATAATACTACTAATTCTACTACCGGCATAGCTACCCCGTAAACTACTCCTATTCTGTAATCCTCTTCCCTAGACCGGCCGGCCGTTATTAATATTTCCCAATCCCGCTAATAGCTCCCGAAATTAATTAGAAGCCAGAGGAGCGCCAAAATTGCTACGTATATAATAAGGAGGTAATAGTTATCCGGGCTATAACTATTAAGGCATACGTCTAACGATATTTATAGTTCGATAAATAGCAATTTTAATATTTTTCGCACGTAATATATCGAATTTAAAGGGGTAATTAAATATAATACCTTAGAGGGTTTTAATACGGGATACCGCCATATATAATAAACCCAGTATAAATTACTTAGTAGAAATATCGAATATTACCTTATCTAGAATTTAACCCTATACTTTATATACTATAATAATATATATAATCGTTAACGGGAACTAGATTCTTTTATACGATAGGGCCTCTTTTATAAACTCTCGAATTAACCTAAATATAGGCATAGTACATTCTAGATCCCGAATATCAAAATAAATAACTTCTATATCAATACCTTCCTAACAATTAAAACCCCTATAATTAAAGAAATATACAAAAACAATAAAAGGAAGATCCTCAACTTCTAAATAAATATTATAACGAATAACGGCATCCTAAACAAAATTAACAATAGTACTAATAGTACTATTAACGAGGCTAACTACAATCTAGAGATTTTCCGTAAATATAACCTTAATACCCTTAATAATAATAAAATTATTATACAAATTACTAGCATTAATATATTTAACGGTTTTAACAATAGCTAAAGAATTAATAACTTTAGCAATAAAAGCAGGCCGGTCCAATCCTTCTATATACCGTTAATTATACTCGTTAACTATAATATTAATAGGGTAAATATATAGAGCATCGTTAAATTCAACCTATTAGGGAATTATTAATATATACTTACAACGGAATAATAATAACCTCCAATCTTAAATAGTAGAATTATTATTATATAATCTTTCTAAGGCCGTTCGAAAAAGTGCCTAATCATTACCCTATTAGCATACAATTTACTTTAATTCGATATTCCAATCGAAATCTTCATAAATTATACGGCCACTACACTATACTAAATCCAATTTACCAACCTTCCTTTTACACTTTTACTCTTCTATTTCATTAGGAAAGTTTCTATCCTAATCCTCTTTACTAATAATTTCAAAAGGAATATTAAAATCGTTGCAGAATTGAGGGGGTTCTTAGTAAAATAGGGGTTTCTATCCAATAAAGGGTAATTAAAAGAAATTTCCTATTAAAAGGATATTAATACTACCAAATCTTTTACCCTAATTTTCAATAAATATTTAACGGAAATAATTATTAATAAAGCACATATTCCTCATACCCAATATAAACTTCTCATTAATAATAAAGTATTTATAACCCCTAAAATTATTTTACAATATAATTAAAAATTAACCTTCTAAGCTAACTAAGCTACTAATACTATATAGAAATTTAAAAAGGGAATATAGAATACCGCCTTTAATATTATTAGCAACCATATTAATAGGAGCAATACGGGCAATAAAATCAAGAAAACGAAAATTCGTAGCCATCTCCCTAAACTTATAAAACAACAACCGAATAAAATACAATTTACTAATACCTCCTCGACCGTCAACCTATATAAACAATTAATCTAGACTCTAACCATTAAAAACAATTTAATAATAATTAATAAAAATATTAAAAATCATCCGTTATTTAACATTAAAGGTATTATACGTTCGCTATAAAATAAAGTCGGGATTTAGAAACTCAAAGCAATTTATACGATTCCTCTAATAATCGTTTATATCTAGAAGAAGGAACTCCTAAAAACGGGTATAATTTTTATACTAATCGTAATCAATATTAATATAACAACAGCCCAAAATACTATAAAAATCGTCATCGTTAGGATTATTAATACAATTAAAATTATCTCTAACTATTTTTTTCTAACTAAACTTATTTGGCCGCTCTTCTATACCCTCTTCAAAATCTTCTTCAACTTCAAAAGGGGGGAACTTACTATAATAATTTTTAAAGTAAGCTAATTCGTTAATATAGGTTTTTTAATAAATTTCGAAAGTTTCGTCGAAGGTAATATATTAAATATTATTAACAATATAAAGGTTATCGGGCTTTTTATAAAGGTAGTACAATATTAATTTAACGCAATTATAATTTCTTCGACTTCTAACGTCTTCTATAAGCTTATAAATAAGAAAATAATTAAGAATTCTCTATTTGGCTCAATCTATAAGGGGTCTAAATTATAATATTTCATAATTGAATTTAGTTGTAAATTCGAAGTATAAAACCTAATCGTAACGGTTATTACAATTTATATACTTCTAATAAAAGGATTAAATTTATTAAATTTAACTAATAATATTAATATAAATACCAGCAAATTCATTATTATTACTACTAGCCGCATCAAATACTACTTACCAATCTATTTAGAATATATTTATATCAAGTTCTAAAATAATAGTACTACAATTATTTTAAAACCGGCAATCAATTATAATAATATAGCAAATACTTTTTTAAAAAAGAAGATTAAGAAGGATATAACAAACTTCCTATACAAACTAATCTCTTTTAACAATAAATTTATTCATAAATTTTATTATAAACTACTTAACCGGATTCCTAACATTAATAATATAGGGAATCAATTCATTAGCAATCTTATTATAAGATTTAATACGTTTTTCAACCTTCGAAACGTATTTAGCCACGTAATTAAACATAGCATTCATATTAATACAAAATTAAATATCTATATTAGCCATCTAATTTAAAATTATAAAAAGATTATACTAATTAAAGATATTATTATTTCTACGGCTATTAAAAAACCAGAACCCAAAATTAATTCTTATTATAAAGATAGGATATTGATAAAACTTCTTAGGAAAGTGGAAGCGGCAGACCTTTTATTCGGGTTCGGCAAAGTCGGGATCTAGAAATTAATATAGATCGCCGGGCAAAACTCGAATTTAACAGCGAATTCGAAGGTAGTAAACATCACTACAAATATATTATTATATACAATTAATTAATACCGTAAATTCTTCAAAAATAAATTCAAATTCACCCATCTTCCGGCTTAAAACATTACTTCAATCAATCTAATAAAGGAATTTAGAAATAAGGATTAACCGATTCTAAAAGTTATCTCGAAATCCCTAATTAGCAGCGGCAATACCGGAAAAAGGTCCTTCAAAATTCTCTCCTTTTATAAAGTAAATATTTAAATCCTACTTAATACTTTCGAATATTAAATTCCAAAATATATAATAAAAACCCTACAATTCAATATATTATTATTATATTTCAAAGTCTATAAAATTAAGTACTATAATATCTTTAAACTAATAAACACTATAAGTATAGCCAATTCCTCGAATTTAGAATTCTAATTTCTATTAATAATCGTCGAATTTAAACTTTAAAATTAAAATATATTCTAAAAACAGTTTAAACCTCTTATAGAAGTAATAAGTAGCGATATAAGGGTTCTAAAGGATATTCCGGCGAAATATAGCATAGTATTCATTATCGTTAAAGGTTAACCAAAATTTATAATCTAATATATACTTTATTAAACTTTCCTAATATAAATCTACTATGCTAAATATAATAAATATTATTAATATACCTAAAAAATGAATATATAATAATAATTTATAAAGTTTCTCAATCTAATATAACCGAATACTTCGAAATATATTAGTAAATCGAATAATCGAATTGAATAACCTTCTTAATTCTTCAGATCTAACCTTAAAATAATTATAAAAAACTTTTTAATAGGCAAATATTTCCTAGTTAAAATTCCGGTTATTAACGTAATACGAACTTTTACTATAAATTTAAGTATACATAAGAGAATTGAAGGCAATATATCGAAATCTATTATACTTAGCAAATCGGCCATCGTATTAACGTATATAATAACGAATATATTTACTATATTCGACCTTCCTTAATCGAAATATAAAATATTCACCTATTCTTCGAAAGTAAAAACTAGGAAATGCCCAAAATAATAATACCTATTAACGACAAAATTCGTTAATAAAGGTATTACAAAAGGGGCTTTATTCAATATAATACCGGCGAAGGGGTTTTCGAAGTACCGGAACGGGTATTAAAACCGGTACCGGGTTAAATATAGAAGCCGGGTATCCCAATAAGGGATCTAGTCCAAATACCGGAACTGCCGGAGCCGAAGCGGGACCCGGAATTTAAACCGGAACTAGAACTTTTTAAAGCCATTAATTATCTAGTAAATTTATAATACAAACCGGGAAAACATTCGGGTCGGGCAAAAGATCCCTACGAAATTATACCCACAATTAATCAATATCCCTAAATAAACGACCTATAAAATTAAATATAATACCTATCTCTAAATTAACTTTAATTAATATCTCTTATAAAGCGGCTTCTTAAAATTCGTTTAAATCCCTATCTTCAAACTCTATATTATCAACTTCAATACAATTAATATTATCTATAATATCACTATTTAATAACAATTAATTAAAACGGGCCTCGTTAATCTCAATATCAGCATAGCTAAAATAATATACCTTAAAGAATTTTAACTATATTTTAACCTTCCGATAGCTAATTTTAAATTCGTTATATATTCGATTAATATTTAAATAATTATAGTAATTCCGAAGCCGGATTAAAATAATATCGACTTCTTCTAGTAGCCTAAATAATTAAACGCAAACATAGGCCATATTTCAAAAGTAATTAATATAATAGCCTTTATACTTACGTTATTAACTACCGAAAGTATAAATATCTAGTAATATATTAAGATAACAATAGAATAATTATACGAAAGGGACTTATTATAATAAATATAGATTCGTATAATAAATATCTCTTTTACGGGATTAAAAGGTAGTAAATAGAATTCTTCATCTACCTTAATAAATATATTAAAATCTATATTATTTTCAGCATTAAATTTAAAGGTGCTCTTCAAATCGTAAATCCCTATCAACACAATAATAGTACTCGCAAATACCTTAAATATTAACCCTTAAATTAAACCACTATTTATTATAACAATTACATTTTTCCTATACTATAATATCTAATATAATTTAATAGTTGCAAACTTATTAATAATACGTATTTAAAATAACCCGAGCATTTATATCCCCATTATATTAAAAATCCCATTCAAACTCAATACTAAATACACTAAGGAATTAAAGTCTAATACAAGCTAACTATTAGGAAGGCGGGTTAATAGCTCTTCTCTAACTTATTAGGCAACTTAAACATCTTTACCGAAAATTTAGCGATTTTATTACTAAAATCTAGAAAGTAAGTATATAATTATTAATATTATATATAGGAACTAAACAAGAAGTAGAACTATTAAAGGGATTTCTATATTCAAAAATTAAATTGTCCATTAAATTTCGCATTTATAAATTAAATATTAGTCTAAGTTAGAAAGGATTATCGTACTTATTAAAATTATATAAATCTTCGTCTTCAAATTCGTATTTATATAAATAAACTTAATCCCAATATACCTTATAATAATTACGCTTAATACTACACCTATTAAAGAATTCGGCACAAGAAAAATCTCGATAACAATTAAAATAAACTCTATTTTCTTCTCGAATATTATAATTTAAACTACTATAAATATATACTATATAAAATTAAATAACCAGATTACAATTAATAAGGCGGCGAAGAATATTATAGGCCGGATATATAAAATACAATATTAGAAGGGTAAATTAAATACTAGTATTATTATTATTATCGGCAAATTATATTAAAACGGCTAGGGAATTAACTAGCAGCGAAAGACTCTTCCTAAGTATACTATTATAAATTATATAATAATTCCTTTCATAGTAATCGCTAGTAATATAATTAACCCATAAATATATATTATTATATTCGGCATAAATTTTACACTATTAAAAAATATTAATTAAATCTTCTATAATCGTTATATAAAATATATAATTACCGGTAACGGGATTACGGTCGTATATATATCGGGAACAATAACAATTCAAATAAATAAACCGCTTATTAATAATATAAAAAACATATATACCGTTACCACTTTAATCTTCGATAAGCCGTATAATTCAATAATTGAAATAAGTAAATTACTTATCATTATTATAAAACCAATAGGTACTAATAATCGGGTTTCGGTCGGTAATAAAGTAATAAATATAATAACGGTAGTATATAAATCTACTAAGTTGGCTAGGGGTCGACTCTTATAGATTAAAATATTATTATATAATTAATATAGTTAGTAATAGAATAAATAAAATATCTTCTTCGTTACAGCGGCAATAACGATATTTACATTGAATTTTGTCTCTTTTTTAACGAATTCGAACAATCTCTTTATTATCCTATTAAATATTAATATTAATTAAATTATAAAGAGTTGAAAGGGATAGAAGATATACTTAGGAATATTATTTACCGAATTTATATTAAGTATCCTATATAACCCAATTAGCCTTAAACTAAATTATTTAATATTAGGGAATATAAATTCTAAATTATAAAAGGTTAATAGCAATTAATAGAGCATTATATAATTAAAGCTCCAATCTAAGCGGTTAATCTAGACTAACGGCTCTCTAAGCCAACTAGGGTTAAACTACCTATTATTAAAGTACCTATTAAAATACCTATTATTATTATTATTATTATCTAACTTTAAATTTATTACGCGTAATAATTTAACGTTAGCCTTATTATTATTACTAACGTTCAAAATCTATTAATTCTTATATAGAAATATTAACCTCCTCGCTATTAAATCGTTTATAGCGGAATCGTTAAATTACTATAGGTTAGGGTAAAATAATTAAAAGTTAGAACGGGATTAAAGCTTCGAATAATTGAAGATTAATCGGTATATAATAGTTAATTCAGGTTCGGATATTATCTAAGGAAAATAATATAATATTTATAAACCCTCTTTTATTACCGGCGGCAAGATTAGTAGTAAGTTTAATAGGGAGTTAAATAGAAATTCATAGATTAGAAGCCTACCGACGTCGTTAAATTCGGTTTTAAAAGGAAAATATAATTAATTATTTAAAATATAATGGTTTAGTATAAAATATATAAAGGTAACTAATTAGCTAATATTATTTAAATTATACCCGTAACCCCCCGCGGCTTAGATTTTAACTTTCGAAGGTACTATTCACCTATAAGTAGTAGAACGACGCGGTATACTAGGACTCTATATAGGATTTACGTATTTTAAAGGATTTACTATTAAATAAATAATATTAATTAATTAATTAAATAATTAAATAATATAGTAAAGGGGATAAATAATTTATAAGAATTCGCTTATTATAATAAACGTTATAAATAACTATAACGAAATTAGGGTTATTTTTACTAACGAATACTAATATTAGCTTTTTCTTAAAATAAGTGCTATATTTTTAAATAGGTATATCACCAAGTATTTAACTCTACTCCTAATTACTAGGAGGCGGCTATTAACTAGAATCTATCTTAATTAATTAATTATTTAACTAAATAACCGAATAACCAAAATCTAATTAATTAAATATAAGACCGAGTCGTAATATTATAATTAATAAATAGAAAGAATAAAAGCTAAAAAAAAACCGTACAATAATATCGCTCTTTTAATTTCTACTAAATAGCCTACGTATCGTAGACTAAATACCTTATACCAATATATTAATATTAATATTTTCATCCGGCTATTCTAAAAGAAAATATTAATAGAGGAACTGGTAAATAGTAGAAAAAAGGCAACCAACCTTTAAAATAGGATTCTAACTATTTAATACAATTAATATTAATATTGAAAAGATATTAACTAAAAAAGGAATACATTAGATTCCTATTCTAAGTCCTAACTGTAAAGGGAAATATCTTTTTTCTCGCCGCGATAGCTATCTAATACAATATAACGCCATAGGTTTGCGTTAATAAAATTAAGAACGCCGGTCGGTATAAATATTAACCAAGAATAATAACAATATTAATTAAAATTAGTAACGATATTAGTATAATTATTAGCTTCGTCGTTCGTCGCCTATATAAAAGAAAAGAAGTTAATAAATAGAAAGGATAAATAGGAGGAAGGGGAAGGGGGACTTACCGGGTTAATACCCTCTCATTATTATTAATACTTCGGCAATAATAGACTTTAACTTTCTCGTTCCCTATTATTAGTAATAAAGTTAGCGGGAGGAAGTAGAAGGGAAAGGAATAGAAGGACTAACTTCGAAGGTATAATTACTTAAAATCTAAATATTAGTTTTAATTACCTCCGGGTTCTTAATAACCTACTAAAAGATTTTAGAAATTAAAGTAAATTAATTTTAAAAGGAGGTTATATAATAAGGAGAGAAAGTTTAGGATAAGAGAAGCGGGGGGAGGGGGGTTTTTATACCTTTCTAGGAAAGAGCCAACAAATATTAGAAATTTCTTAACGGTCTAGCTACTAGGGAAATTCTAAGTAGGTCTGGCGGTAATAATATAATTATTATTATAATTACGACTATTTATTTATTATAAATAGCGGTATTAGTATTAAAGGGGAAAGGATAAAGGTAGTAGTAAAAGGTAGTAAAAGTAATCGTAATTACTTTATTAATATTAAGAAATAAAAGGTAATATTCTTAGGGTAGCGGTTATATACCTTCCTTAATATATAAACGTAAGGTAATACGTGCGCACCTTAATAAAACCCGAGCAAATAACAATATAATCGTTTGAAGGCTTAAAATTAATAGATTTCAAAAATTCGAAATAATTTCTAGCGTTATACGATAAAAGGGATAATATTATTAATATTAATATTAATTAAATTAAAAGATAGAAAGGGCAAAAGGTATTTATAGTCTAGTATATAACGTCTTATCGGCTTATTAGCGTTAGCAAATTACCGCGAGGGGGAATTACCGGCAAACCGGGATAGCAAATTGCCGGGAGAACTAGAATTCTGGTAACTCGTGCGGGGGATCTAGGTACGTAAACTAAATTACGGTTATAAGACTACAATCGCAAACATTTAAATTTTACGCGCGATTACAATCGCAAATATTATATAGAAAATAACGTTTATAATAGAATTACACCCGCATTTTTACGTACGGCTTATTGCAAATAACATAATAGATAGAGACGAATTTACTATATTTACTAGCATTTTTTGCTTTTTGATATATACGATTAATATTGAGATATGACGGTTAGAAGGCGACTAAATATAATAATTTCGTATATAGTACGTATCGTACTTCGAAATTATATCCTAGTAGCCCACTTTTCTTCCTATTTAAACCTAGTTAGGTAGTCCGTATTTACGCGTAATTAGAGCCCTGTAAATAGAACCGCCGCGCCTTCCTCGCGTCGATAGCGGGCCCACGGACCGCGCGACCTTTGGTACGTATTCTTTTCGTGACACCCCTGGTGGGCCCGGCATATCTCCTCTCCTCTGGGCATGGGCGTTTCAATAAATATATAATTTACAAAGAATTATAAAAATATTCTCGCTAAAAATAAATAAATTAACGAATTTTCTAATAAGGTTAATAAATTTAAATCTAATATATAGGCCAATTATCGCGAAATTATAGCCGTTTTTAATTACGTCGCCTCCGCCAAAAGTAAAGAAATTATACCCGGCTACTTCCTTAACGGCGATACTTTTTCTAATTATACTATAATATATTATAACGAAGGTCCCTCTAAATATTCAACCTATTATAAATTAACTATAGAAAATAATAAGAACGATTTTAATTATAAAGAAATCCCGTTTAATCGCCATTAAAACCCTAAAATACTAGAATATTATCCTATTTCCTATAAAACTAATAATATATACAACAAAAGTCCTCCCCCTCGTTCTCGTAATATTAACCCGTTACTAAAGACCTATAATTATATTTACAAATCTTATTTTAATAGCTTCTATTCTAAGATTACCTATATTATTTATAACAAAGAAATTTACAATAATAATTTTATAAATTTCGTCAACAGTTTTAAGGACTACGATAACTATTCTTGTATTCTATTTAAAAGAAATTCTAATATATACGAAAAATATCTCAAAAAAATAAAGGATTTTATTATTTAATATATTTATTTATATACTTATTCTAAACTCTTATTCGAAGAAACTAATAAAATTATTTCTAATAAAGCCACCTATAAATATACTAAATCTAATAAAATTAATAATAAGGTTATAAATCTAATTTTTATTAGTAAAGTTAGAAGTAGCGAACTTTTTCTTCCCCCTAATAATCGTACTATTACCGCTTTAAATAATTTTAATAATAATAATAATAATAATAATAATAATAACGTTAATAGCGATAATAATAATAATTTTAATTTCGGTTACTTTAATATCTATACGCCTCGTTATACCCCCTCGTATTATTATTATAATTTGCCTCCCTTTTATTATTCTTTTACTAATACTAATAATAATAATAATAAAATTAAATTTAAGCATAACGATATTAATACTTTTAATCCTTTTACCAACAATTCCGAAAATATAAATATAATCGAATTAAGTATTAATACCGACTATACTAACGCTACTATATTTACCGACCGCTTTAATACTTTTATTAAAAACGATCCTAAAAGTTTAATCGAAAAATAATTTATTTAAATATAGCCACTCCTTTTAAAGGGCGTAACTTACTTTTAATAAAATAATTAATTAAATTTTATTAAACGTAAAAAGTTCTATATTTCCTTTAATACATTTATTTCTATACTTATTTAAAAGTTTATTCCCGACTCTGCTATAGCGATACGCAAATTTAATAAGGGTAAGCTTACCTTATTCTATATTTATAAAAATTATAATATAATATTTATATGCATATTAAAATAATTACGCCTTGCCCGCGCTATAAGTATTTTATCCCGTAACAGCGATAATTAGTATAGAATTATAATCTAAATTTAAAATAGTTTTAATATTAATATTAAAATTATTTTCCCTATTCCGCCCTCCTATAGAAGGATTGAGAAATACTTCGATTAAATTAAAAAAACTAAAGCCGTTTTAATTTTAATCGTTACGAATAAATATTTAGCCCGCCCTATTAATAAACGTAATTCTAATTACGACTATAATTATAGCCATAATTATAATAATTATTATAATTATAATTATAATACTAATTATAATTAGGATTATAATATTAATACCGAACGCTATTATAATTATAATAATAATTATAACCGTAATATTAATTACGATTATAATTATAACTGCAATTGCAATTACCTTTACAATAAAAAGGACTACGTATATTATATAAAAAAAGAGGAGGATAAGGAGGAATTTATTAATTTTACTAGTACCAATTCAAACGTCGGATATAATTCGGATAATGCCATTTATTATATATATGTTAGCAAATTAATTTATTCTAAATATTTAATAGAATTTAACTCAATTATTATAAAATATAACTACGCTAAATCTTATAAAATAAAAATTAATTACAACGGCGCGATCCTATCTTATTAACCAAAAGATAAATTCTTTTATAAATATATAAATTACGAAGAAACCTTTCCATTTAAAAATTAATTATTTAAATATTTTAATATATATATAAAGATTAAACTTGTTACTAATACTATATATTTCGTTATTTTTATCCCTTTTAAAATAAAGGAGGCTACTCCTTAGGATAGCGAACTATTTAAGTAAGGCCTTTTATCTAATTTTATATATTTTCGAATAAATACTAAAGTAATACCCGACTTAAATAACGTTAAGATTTACGTAAATCTAGGAATAGCTAAGACTATTATTAATCGGCAGTTTTTAAAAATATTCGAATATACAATCTCTATTAAGTACGCTACTAAGATTAAAGGCGTAGGAGGAAAACTAATTAAGCTTACTAAATAGGCAACCTTTACCTTTTACTTCCTTAATAAGGATTCGAAAAGATAACTTACCCATTTAAAAACTAAAATTATAAGTTAAGTAATTAATAAATTAAAATTAAACTTATTATTAACTAATTCCTTCTTCTACTTTAAATAAACTTATATCGATTATCGAAAAACTAAAGTCCGTCTTCTTTAAAATAATTTTAATACCGTATTCGAAATACTCAAACTACTTAATTATTATATAAAGAAAGTAATAATTAAAAAAAAAGTTATTTTACGCCCTAGTAAAGAATAAATAGTTCCTATTTATTACGTTACCCTACCGAAAGGAAGAAATTTCTTCTTTAATTCTTCTTATTTAATTATAATTAATTCTATTTTCGATATTCAATCCCTTAAAATTATTATAATAAAGAATACTTCGAACGAAAATATTATAATCCTACGCAAGTAGAAAATCAGTATAATTATAGAATATAATATGGACGGTTACTTTTCTAATTCTTAGCCCGGTATTTATAAAATAGCCTTAGCTACTTAAATATTAATTATAATAAAAAGAGACCCCTCGTTATCTGTTAATAAAGCCGCCGAAATTGTTTATTAGACTTATTTCGTACCCGCTAATATAAATTTTAATATCGATTTCAATAATATCCTTTCCCTAAATATAATTAATATAATAACCGAAATTCCCAATTCCTACAATAATATTATTCCGCTACCCGATTACCCCCCTATATCCAATAAGTAATTAACCTTAAATATCTATATAAATAAAAAAATTCCCAAATTTATTATAAACGAGGGAATTTATATATTCGCTAATAGTAAGACGGTCGTCGCCGCCTTAATTAAGCTAGTTAAACAATTCCCGAAATTCTAGAAAGAGGGAAGGCTTATCGATATATTGGAAGAGAATATAACAAGGGTCCCCTTAATAGAAGGTTAGTAGAATTATAAAGTAGTAGCCCGGATATACCCAGTAAGTAAAAAGGATTAAACAATTATTAATAAAGTTTTTAATATATTTTATAAATAAAGTAAAATAAATTAGATAAAGTACGCTACCTTATTTATATATTTAATTTTTATTATATAGAGGGAAATTAAGAATAGTTTTAAAGGTAGGCCTATTATTAATTTTAGAATTTTTAATAATTTTATTATCTTTAATAACTATCCTTTCCCGCTTTAATACGAGATTATCGCCTTTATACGCAGTAAAATTATTATTATTATTATTAATATAATATTATTCTTTTACTAGTTCGGAATTTGGCTACAATATTAAGACTATTTTATACTTATTATTTACCGGGGATTAGAGTAGCCTACTATCGCCTAAATAAGATTTAAAAATATTCTTATATATATATAGCGGTTTATAAATATATTCCTTCGTAATTATAAGGATTATTATAGAATATATATCGATAATATTATAATCGCATCCGATTTAATTAATAATTACTTTAAATACTTTAATACAATTTTTAATTTATTTATATTTAAAAATATAGTCCTATCCCCTAAAAAATCCTACTTCGGATACTTTAGCGTTAAACTCTTAGGATTTTATATAAATAGATTTAAATTATTAATTACGAAGGAATATATTTAAGCATTTAAAAATTTAACCTTTTTTAATAATTTAAAAGCTTTCGAATAATATATTAGTAGTATAGGGTTTTTACATTACTTAATCCTTTATTACGTATAATTAATTGAACTGTTATAAATTAAAAAGGTTACACTATTAATTAAAGGACGAAAGATCGGGAAGATTAAGCCCGGAAAGCCGGCTAAGCATGCTACTTATTACATAAAAACTAGTTTTAAATTTATATTAATAGAGAAAACTTTTTTTAAAGTATTCTAACATACTATTTATAACGAAGGAATTATTTTACATTACTTCAACCTAAATAAATTAATATTCTTATAAATTAACGGCTCTTTCGAACAAAGTTTTAGGGTTATAGTATTTTATTTAAAGGATAGTTATACTTAAATCAAAAGTTTAACTATATTATTTACTTAAATCCTTCCTATTATATTTTTAAATAAGGTTCTTATTAAAATTAAAACTTAATATAATCCCTTAGAGCTAGAAATTACTTATTTAATATAAGCTATTAAGAAGTTACATATTTAATTCTACGCTTATAACCTACCTATAATAATATTTACCGACTATTTAATAATTAAAGGTATAATTGAATAGACTTCTTTACAAACTACGTTTATTAATGGGTTTAATAGGCGCTTAATTAATACTTTAATTTATTTATTAAAATATAAATTTAAAATATTTTATATCCTTAGCAAATTTAATTTTATCCTTAACGTATTAAACTACTTAAAAATTATTATTAATAACGAAAACCCTAACAGGGTATTTATTTTAAACGATATATAATTAGAAAATAGCGCTTTATAATTTAATAACGTTTAATATACTTTTTCGGAAATTTAAATAAATCTTAAATAACATAAAATTTATATAGTAGCCTATATTTCTAATATAAAGTTCGTTAAAATTATAGAATATTTAAAAAAATATAAGAAAATTTCCAAAGACGGAAATATAATATTTTTAAAGCCTAACTATTCTTTCTTTATACAGGACGGCCTTATTTATAATTAATAAATAAATAGAATTAAGAATTTTTATATCTTTTATAAATACGTAAAGGAAGTCCTAAAAATAATTTATAACGACAAATATTATTTTAGCCATAATCGAATAATATACAAATTATAAAGCATTTTATTTCTAAATAAAGCCCGAATAATAAAATAATACTTCGAATACTATTTAGCCTATTAATTTAATTAAACTAATTATAACCTATTTATCGGCGATTATTAGCCTATTAAACTAGAAGAAGTACTCCTAATACGGATTATTTCGATCGACTTTATTATCGGCCTTCCGATAATTTTATCTAAGGATATACTTTAGTAAATACTTAATTATAATATATTTAATATATTAATACCCGTTATAAATAAAGAGAAAGTCTATTCGCACGGTCACGAATGTCTATTTGAACGGTGATCCACCTTTTCCCTCACACATATCCCTAACCCTCGCGCGGCTACAGGTGTCACATGTATTCTTTTGAAAATTTCGCCCAGAAATCTAGGCATTATCATTCTTTCATACGTAACATCAGACCGCAGTGCCCAGACCAAATACGCACCCCCATATCGCACTTTACAGGGCATTTTACAGCGCACTTTACAGGGCAGTTAGCGGCACGGTCACACAACACGGTCGCACATCACAGCTGTCAGCGATTGTTACAGCTGTTAGCGATTGTCACAGCTGTTAGCGATTGTCACGGCCACAGCTGTCAGCAATTGTCACGGCTGTCAGCGATTGTTACGGCTGTCAGTGACTGTCACGGCCACAGCTGTCAGCGATTGTCACGGCTATAGCTGTCAGCGATTGTCACGGCTGTCAGCGATTGTCACGGCTGTCAGTGACTGTCACGGCCACAGCTGTCAGCGATTGTCATGGCTGTCAGCGATTGTCACGGCTGTCAGCGATTGTCACGGCTGTCAGCGATTGTCACGGCTGTCAGTGACTGTCACGGCTGTCAGCGATACATGTGCTGTGCAGGGGGTGTAATGGGCTGTAATCTGGGAGCTTGGCAGTCGCGGTACGAGCGAGACTGGTGCTGGCGGGGAGGGGATGGCAGGGTTAGGGATATGTGTGAGGGAAAAAGTGGATCACCGTTCAAATAGATAATTGTGACCGTGCGAATAGACTTTCTCTAAATAAAATATTAAAGAGGATTCTACTAATCTTAGGATATAAAACGTGTATTACTATAGAATAGGGAATTATTATTATCCGCATATTTTTATTATATAATTAGGGTTTTCTTATCGGTATTATTTCTAATTAAAACCGGAAATTTACTTTAATTTATTAGCGAGGAATATAGATAATTATAGGTATTAAACTACTTATAATAATTATTTATTATTCCCTTAGTAATAGAATAGCTGAATATAAAAATTAAACTATTAAAATCGCTATTCAATTCTACGCGTTTTATTATAAATTCGGATATAATTAGTTACTAATTATTCTTTTACTTTAATTCAATTTTAATAGCGCTTTTATTAAAAATATTAAAACTTCCTCCTATAAATATTTATTCGGATATAAATTCTTAAGCCCTTTAGATATTATTATTAACAATAATTCTACTTATTTATTAAACAATAATCTAATAATTAAGGATTATATACGATAGGAAGTACAATTCGCTATAAACTTCACTATTACCAACGCTAAATTTTATTATAATATTGGCTATTAGTAATTAGAATTTAAAGTAGGCGATAAAATATTCTTTAAATTTAACTATAAGTACTATCTCCCGGGACGACCGTCGCAAAAGACTTTATAATAATAAGTAGGACCTTTTAAAATTATTTAAAAGGTTGGCCGTCTAATATATAAATTGGAACTCCTACTACATATAAAGATTTATCCTATTATTTTAATTGCGTATTTTACGCCCGCTCCGAATAATAATAATCCTTTCGAACGATCTATTCCCCTACCTAGACCTATAAAAGATTTATAGAACGGTTTTAATTCTAATATAAAGAAAGGCCTTAACTACGAATTAGAAAAAGTTATTAAGTATAAATAAGTAAACGGTAAATTATAGTATTATATTAAATAGAAGGGATATAATTATTATAAAAACGATTAGAAAGATACCGATAATATAAAATATACAAAGGATTTAGTAGAAGATTATTAGAAGTATCATCTAAATAAGCGTAAACTTGGTACTCTACAATCCTATATTAATAACTAGCGGAAAGTTCGCTTCGTAAATAAGAAGGATCGAATAGGCTTATAGACATAGAGCCGTAGGCGCTCTCCGCGCAAGTAAAGCTATTCTTATTAAGGATAATAGTATTCTCTTTATAGCGCCGGGACTTAATACGGGATAATCGCATTATATATATAATTAATTCAATTAATTAATTAAATAGATTGGGCATAGCTGTTATAACAGCTATCCCGGCTGCTTAGCACTATCGTATCTTTTAGGTACGGCAGGTCCCAGGTCGCCCTGCCCGTAGGGGTTCTATATAAAGTAGGCCCTCGCGATAAGATAAGGAATTCCCATAAAGGGATTCCCGCGCAGTATAGCCTTCGGCTCGTACTCTTACTCTTAGATCTTCTTTTTCTCTCTTCTAATGCTATACATTACTTTGTATCGTGGCATTCTGGAAGAACCGTGTTACCCTATTAACCTCCTTTTTAATTTTACGACCAACCTACCTAACTGGACTTTCCGCTTCTAACTTAGAATTATTAACGCTTATCTTGTCTAAATCCCTTCCCTACTTCAATTCCCCCTTATTTATTATCGAATCCCCCAGTCTATTATAAATATTTTATTATCCCCTTTTATTAAATCCTAATCGGGTATAAAAATAAGTACCCTCCTTACTATTTTTACCTTCTTATTTCCCCTTTTTCTTTTTACCCTACCTTCTATTTACTTCTATATATATTTATTCTACTTCTAATTATATATTAACGAACTTAGCGATTACAAAATAATACGCAAATATTTTACTCCTCTAAATATATAATATTATTTCAGATTTTAAATTTATATCAACTTCTACGTTAATACTAAAAGATTTATAGTATAATAATAAAATTATATACGAAATTTTATTATTAAATATATCGGTCGTTATATAGCCCTAATCGCCCTTAACCCCGCCCAGCGATTAAACTAAAACCTCGTTTTAATTTCCAATACCCGCCCCCGCTTCTCCTTCGGCCGTATTAACCTTCGTTAATAATTCGTATTTATATTACTAACTTTATATAGTAAAATATATTAAATTAATTTTCGAAAATACTTTTTTATTTATATTGCCCGGCACGATACTAACTTTTAATTAGATATATATACCTAATAGAAATTAATTCGGGTTACTTAACTAACAATATTTTATATTAAATCTTAAAAATAGAAATATACGAACGATATATTAGCAATATAATTTAATACTACCCAATACTACCTAATAATAAACCCCGATTATATTTCGCATTTAAATTAGAATAGGGGATATAAATAACTAACGATCGAAATATAATTAATAAGTATTATAATATTCGAATACAATAGACTCCGAAAATATTTCGTATATTAATATAAATTAAAGATAATATATATTAATAAATAATTGAAATTTAAATAGTAAATAATATTACTATAATATTAATAAAATAATTGTCTCGACTAACTTTCTTATTAGGGTTAGAATTAGGAATATAAGTTAATAAGCGATTAAAAATGTAAATAATATTTATAATAATATTAATTAATAATAGACCCGGCTATATTTCCTATTAGGGTTAAAATAAAGGATATAAGTTAATAAGCGATTAAAAATATAAATAATATTTATAATAATACTAACCGATAATAGACCTAGCTATATTTCCTATTAAGGTTAAAATAAGGGATATAAATTAATAAAAGACTAAAAACGAAGGTAATACCGCTATAATACTAATTATAATAATAGAACCGATTATATTTCGTATTTGGGCGGGAATAAAGAATATAGAGAAAGGTAATTAAATAAGCGACTAAAATATAAATAATACTACTATAATACTAATTATAATAATAGAATTAATAATATTTCGTATTAAAGTAGGAATAGAGAATATAAAGAAAAGTAAATAAGTAAATAGTTTAAAAATATAACTAATACCGACGTAGTACTATCTAATAATAAGCGCCGCCTACTTTTCATACTTAAACAGAAGGGAAATATTATATTAATAAGCAATTTAGAAATATAAGCGATACCGCTACAATATAATTTAACGATACCAACCGATTGCTTTTCGTACTAAATTAAAAGAAGATATATAATTAAATAATTACGAATTAAATATATAATCTAAAGAAAGACGTTTAATAAATACCGCTATAATATAGTCTAACGATACTAACCGACTACTTTCGTACCCAATTAAAAGAGGATATATAGCTAAATAGTCTATTTAAATAATATTAGGCTAGATTTGCAATTTGAAGAAATACTGAATAAATACCGTAATAATATTATTTAATAATAATAATTAATTACTTTTCGTATTTAAATAGGAGGATAAATATAAGAATATACTAATGCGGACGTTATCGAAATTAATAGGTAAACGAAAATTCGGGCGGGCAAAGACGATAAGAACGGCGGAATTTAAAATATAAAAATAAATAAAAAAAATAAAAAAAAAAAAAAAATTCGCCAGCAAAGGAAATAGAAAAATAGTAGAAGTAACGATAGCTAATTATTAATTAAATTTAATAGGAAATTAGCGACGGAAGCGAACGATAAATAATATTTTACGAATAATATTAAAAACTTTCGTACTACTAATATAAAATTAGGAAATATTTAATAAAGGACTAGAAATATATTCCTAAATAGAAATATATATTAATCGTTCCCTTTAAATATATAGCCACCCCCCCTAAATATATTAAATTAAAAAAGTTATTCCGGTTAATATATTATAGAAAATCCCTATATAGAGAGATATTTACAATAATAGGTTATTTACTATATATTAATATAATAATACAGAGAGATAAGGCAATTATATAATAATTATAATATACTAACCTTATAAAATTGCTAATACGTATAACGGGGTAGAATAGAGATTAGTAGTCGTTATATTATATTAGTATTATAATTATATAAAATACGTAATTAAAAAGTAAGACGAAATAAAGGTAGGGGTTAAATTACGTAGGGGTAAGTAGAATAAAATTAATATTAGTTAATAATTTCCGTAATTATTCTAAACGTAGAATACGAAAGCTAATTAACTTATATTACTATTATTAATATTATATAGAAATCGATATAAATGTAAGTACGAAATAAAGAAATAAAAATACGAAGGAGGCAAGTACTATAGAAGGATATACGAGACTAGGATACTTAGAGAGCTCTAATTAATTTATTATATTAAATAGAATATCCGTACGTAGATAGAATATTCGTACTAAATAGAATATTCTATAATAATATACTATTAATTTTTAATACTATTTTTTAAAAGAATTATAGGAAAGCGGAAATAAATTACGTATTAATTTTATTTTAGGGGAAGGGATAAATATAAAGATAATAGAATTTTAAATTAAATAGAATTTTTATAATAATATTATTTTAATATTAAAGGGAGGGATAATAACGTAGTATATTAAAATTAATAATTTAGTTTAGGAAATATAATACTAATTAGAAAAAAATTTTAAATTAAATAAAGTATTAAAGCTAATTATAAATTTAACGCTAGATATTATTATACCGGATATTATTTAAGAACTAAAATATTTAATAATTAATAAAACTATTAAATAGAAAAGGATAAAAGCGGTAAAACGATTCTTAGTAAAAGGGACTATCGGATGTAATAGAAAAGACGTATTAAGAATACAGTATATTTAATAAAATAATTTTTAAAATATTATATCCGATAAACAAAACTTTAGAATAGGAAGATTATAATTTACTAAGAAATTTTATCGAATATAATTAGAAGAATAATAATAATAGTCTTATTCCCTATGCTACTTATTTATAGCGCCTTATTGGCATGGGGTACTTCTCCTGGTTCTCTAGAGGAAACCGTGCGGCGATAAGCGCCGTCGGATAAAAACCGCCAGCTCCTTTCGGTCGCGAATGAATCGCGCCTGCTCCATCTCGATTCCATCTGTAGCGGTGCTCACCCACCGCCTCAGCAAACAAGCCACTTCCCCTCTACCGCCTTCGATCCAACACCAGAACAATCGAGACACCGCTCTCGCACGCCGCTCCTTCCTAATTAGAAGAATAGCTAAGTAATAAACTACGATAAATATAATAGACTTTCGCATTATATGCGATTATTCAAATAATAAACTATAAAAATAATAGACTTTCACATTATATACGATTATTTAGATAATAGACTATAAAGACAATAAACTTTCGTATTTAGTATGCGATTGTTTAAATAATAGATTGTAGAGACAATAAATAGATTAAATAAATATACGTACTAACTATTAATATATTTACTACAATAGCCAAAAAATACAAATTATATTATAAGATTAATAATGAAAAAGTAGTATCGGGCACTATTATAGTAGAGGTCTATTCGACCCCAATATCCTTATAGACTATTCGGACCCTTGCTTAATACTTCCAAAATCGATTAGAATTTTTCGCTCAAACATGCTTGCAGTACCCTTGCCGGACCCTATTCTCAGACCCGGGTCTCCCTCTATGGTTGACAGGTACCTCTACCGGGAGATCTGTTAGAAGGGGTAGTAGAGCGATGAAAATTTAGACCATCAAGATTGGGCCCCACTAACAGAGGTACATCTGTCCCTTCCTCGAGCCTTCGCTCCTTCCTTGGAGGTACTGATTCCCCTTCAATCCCTTTAGGTTTCGTTCGGGAAGGAAAGAACACATACATGCAGGCGGCCGAACTCCTAGGATGAGGTGGAGCTGGGACTTGAGCTTCCGTTGCCGGACGGTTGTTGAGCTGTCACGGTTGGTAAGTCGCAACCGTTGGAAATGCCTTATGGTTGCTGAACGGTTCCTTGTAATCCTACTACGGTTTCTGGAGGGAAAACTACTACTGTCTCCTTGTGACGCCCCGGCAAAAGGAGGAAGGCGCAGCCACGGCCAAGGTGTTGATGGTGAGCTACGAGCAGCCACTTCAGATTTCTCGGCACAGTCAACACCGACTGAGGTACTACTACACCTTCAGTTTACCTAATAGAGCTGAGCGAGTAAAAGATGAGTCCTACGATGCTGTGATACTTCCAACACGACGATACCTCTACTTCCAACAGGCATGCAACGAACTGCAAGTAGAGGTAGGTAGGGTAGTGGGGTCCCAAGTGGAAGTCTTCAGTTATCCCAAGTCTGCCACACTGAACATCATATTCGCTTACGCTAACGTAGTAGGAAAAAGTGATAGCTCCCGCCCCTTTCCTCGGCGTCTTCTAGAAGCGAGAACTGTCGAAGCACCGCTGCATCATAAACCTCCAACTCATTCGCCAAATCTGATCCTCGGGATGGTGTGCGAGTGGCCGTGATTGCCGAGTTCTTGCTGAGTGCCCCTGGTTAAGGTAAGTGGCAAGGAGAGAGTTGTACTCTCGAGTCCTTGGTATAGGAGAGTAGTAGGTAAGGTAAAGTAGTGGTACCTACTGTAAGGCACCTCTACATTGCCGTCTGATCACGCCGTTTCGCGGTTCGCCGTCTTTCGGCTGATGCAGAGAAGGTTACTACTGGGTACCTCTACCTTACCTTGCTCGCCGCAGTCACCGACTACATCGGACACCTCGGGAATAATCTCACCTCACCTCGATCACCATACCTTATGCTCGCGAGACTCGGCTGGAAGTATGGGTTGTTCCACGGTTTGACCTGCTTTTCATGATACCGTATAATCTCGCGAAATTGACTTTCGGGAAACCGCTTTTTAGGCACATTTACGTACAGATTTAAGCACATATTACAGCATATGTGCCAACCGTACCCTCTGTGAAGGAGGGTGAAATCTGGCGCCCCACCCTCCAATCCCAACCAAACTAATAAGGGGAAAAAGACTGAATACAATAATTTCGAATTTACAGTGCTCCGGGGTGGCAACGCATCTCCCCCACCCAAGTTGGCAGGCATACATATGCCTGGCATCGGGCAGGAAAATGGCATATATGTGCCTAAAAAGCGGTTTCCCGAAAGTCAATTTCGCGAGATTATACGGTATGCTCTGGCTCTCTGAGTTTTCGCAACATTTCTTCCAAGGTAACAGGCAGAAAAAAACCCAATGGCAGGTGCGTGCCTGAAACAGTACCGTAAAAGCTCGCGAAACTGGCAAAACGCTTTCCCTGTTTCTGTGCAGGGCAATCTGCCAGGAAGAAGCCCAGTCAGCCAACATACACCAGCAAATGTATCTGCCCAGTTAGTGAAAACTGAAGGACATTGCCCTCGACGTTAACTTATACACATTCGAAGGCACAGTGATCGACCTGATCCTGCCAGCTCCCTGTACAGATATGCCCTCTACCCTGCACAGAAACAGGGAAAGCGTTTTGCCAGTTTCGCGAGCTTTTACGGTATAGAATAATGGCCACCAAGAGGTATGTAGGTTCTTTTCAAACTGGGTAAGGTAGCTAAGGTACCTAGTGCTTGAAGGGACACTACGTCTTGGAGACTTACAGTTCCAACAATCTCCCTCGGCTGTCACATGAAGACTTGTGCGCAGAGCTCAGTGTCCTACGACGGACGACCAGCAACGGTAACTGTGATGTCCTATCATATATCACATCTCACTTACCTGGAAAGAACTGAACACTATAGCTGGGGCCAACTGATTCAGCACGTGCGCAAAACCGAGGTCTTCGGAATACTCATCCGACAGTACGTCTAAGCCTGGGCGAGAGACAGCAAGATAACTGTGACATGTAAGCCGTAGCCTAGAGATGTGTAGAGGTATAGGTAGAGGTAAGGTACTCCGACAGTTGAAGCTCATGTTTTAACGGTGTTAGGACATACATCGGATAAGGTAGGTAAAGATTGAGGCTGCGAGACTTGAACATCCTGGACGACACCATGATGGGCTTGTGAGAGGCGAAGAAGGTAAGTTTGTTGTGACCTCTGAACAACAAGACGGTGTTGAGGGGCTTAAGATACGTTGGCGGGAACGTCGTTGAGATGGCGTAACGCAGATTCCACAACACACCTGCTAGTTCCAAAAATGTCGAGTTTGAAAATGCTATACTTGTCTAACTAACCTGCCTGCAATGACCAACTTTTTGTTTTCTTCGAAAGAGGCTCTAGATTCACGTTCTCATCCTTCCATTCAGCAACCTGTTGATCAGCAGCCGTGTCCTTAGGACTCTTCTCTCTCCCAAAATTTTCCCTCCGTCCTCCCCGTACTAGTTCACCGACTCTTCATCCAGACCCCTTCCTCCCTCCTTTGAAGGGTGCTTGCTATGAACTGTGAGCCGCAGCAGGTGGAGGAAATGCAAGACAGGACAGTAACCCAACATGTCCTACATCTTCCACAAATAGCAGACTAAACCACGGAAAGCGCTTGATCCAGTAATCACTAACCCAAAGAAGCACTGCATGGTTTATCAAAACGAGAAACGACAAACTCGCATTCCATGACTTTCAGCCAAAATGATAACCGATAGCCATGCCACTAAAAAGCGCAAACCCGGGTGCCCTGTGTGCAGAACGGAGCAACCCCAAATCCATCGGCGTTGCCAGAATGTGTCAATTAAATAGTAGCCTTGCGTGCCCAGGGCTTTCGTTCGAGCAACGGGTAGTTATCGGCGCCACAGCACAAAGTTTGCGGCATGCGTTCCTAACAGCGCCTCGACTGACAGAAAACAGTTTGGTGTATGACGTGGTATAGGGGGTATAAACACCATTTAGCTGGTTCCGTTAGCAGCCGCGGCAGCTTGTTGAGCGGCAGCCTCTTGCGTATCCGCCTGCTGCAAGACAGCCGAAATAACGCTCTGCTCCTCCATGCTCAAATGTTGTACCAGGCCAGCATAGTACTGGGGCTGCTCTGCTTGGAGCTCTGCGATGATGTTAGCTCTGATCAGGTTTGGTTCACAAGCACTTCGACGAAGGGAAATACTCACTCAACAGAGAGGTCTTGAAGATGGAGTAGGGGTCAAGCTTGTCAAGCGGGGATTCGAGAAGAACGCCATCCTCGCCGAGCTCGTCGTCACTATACTCCAGATCGGTGCCGGAGAACTTCTGCGCCTGAGCAAGGTGAGTGTCAGCAAGATCGCGGATCTAGAGTCATCAATACCGATTCTGAAATAGGTGTGTTCTGTTGGACTTACCTCCTCGTTGAGGAACTCCAGATACGCTTCACTCTCGCCCTTGATGTCTCCAAGATCCTCCTCCTCGGCCTCTTCACCGGCATCCCAGTTGTTTTCATCATCGTCCCACTCCTCGTTCTCGTCGTAGACACCTCCGTCGAGCTGATAGTCGTCCTTGAGCGCTTCCTCACGGTTCTTGAGAGCTGTTGGCAGGCTGCTGAACAGAGAGGTGATGCCCTGGAGAAGCCTTGGCCAGCCAACGGCAACAGTAGGGGGAATCTGATCAGCAGGAATGCTGATCAAGGCCACAATGGCCACAATGCAGAGCTTCTTGTCATGCACGCGAGAGAAAGCGTCCATGCTGCTGAACCAAAGGCTGAAAAACTTATTAGTCCAGCCTTGGGATTCGAGAATCTGGAGAGTTAGAAGAGGGTTGTAGTAAACGGCGTTGATGACCATTTCCATCAAGTGGATCTTGTAGCTCTTGACCTTGACATCCTGAGAAATGAGGACGTTCATAGCCAAGCCAACGAAGCCCTGGACGCACTGGTCGATATGGCCACGCAGACTGAGCATCATGGCTTCAGAAAGCTTGCAGGCGCAGATCCTATCACAGCCGCCAACCTTGCTATCGTTGAACATATCCTGAACCATCTCAAACAGCGCCTGAATGTACTCGGGCTTCTGGACAAGCTGGGGAGCGCCGTACTGCACAAAGTTGTCCAGCGCGGGAAGCATGTCCTCCAGATACAGCTCGGCCCCAGACTTGAAAGTTGTGTGGATGAGCTCGAAGGCCTGCCACATGTTGGGGGAGATCTGCTTGGCGGCGAAAGTACAGCTGTCGATTATTTCGAACACTTCATTATAGAGGTCGTACAGCTTGTTCTCCAAAGTAATCTGGATAACAGGCATCAACACGCTCTCAATATGAAGAAGAACCTCGGGGGTGCTTTCAAGGGTGAGGATAAGGGTACCGATTGTCTGCAGGACACCAAGTGCCGTTATGCTCTTGTCATCGAGATAATCTCCGAACTCATCCTCAGCACCATCCCGTCTCTCGTTGTTTTCCAGAAGCTCGCGGACAATGCGCAGGTAGGTGTCGCGCAGCTGCTCGCTGAGAGCCACGGCAAACGGTGTAAGCTCAGTAGCGAAAACCTCCACGAAGTCCTCCATGACATTAGCGAGGGCATCAATATCGGCTTCGTTAGCAAGCTTGAGAAGCTGCTGCATAACCGTCGGGATGTTCTGCTGCATGCTGGTACGAATGATCTCATGTCTGATCATGGGCTGCAGGGCCAAAGCAGCGGTCACACGGACCGGCAGCTTGGGATCGGCCATGCAGTCGAGGATGTGACGGTAGACGGTGAGAAGGTTCTGCTGGTCCTTGAAGTCGAGCTGCTCAAACTTTTCGATGGTGTCGCAAGCACGGGCTCTCAGGAAGCCTTGAGGATTGGTGAAATCCGGGAAAACGTAGCGAACCAAGAAGTATTCCACCTGGTCGGCAATAGGGGACTTCTTGCCCAAGATAACCGGAGCAAGAGTTCCGATCATGCGCAGCGCACCCTCCTTCGCCAGGTGGTTCTTCTGGTCCTCTGGCGCCTGTTCATACTGGTTGACGACCTCGTTGACGAACTTGAGAATCTCGAAGGTCTGCTTTCTGCGCGCCTTCGTGAGGCTCACCAAAAAGTTGACAGCGGCAACGTCGGGTGCGGAGACCTCCTCAAAGAAGTTAAGTTTGCGGTGCAGGTATTCCTCCGGTTCCTCCTCGAAGTTTTCCACGTCCTCTTCCGAAAGGCAGAGAACAGGGAAGATGAAATGAGTGACCAAGTTAGTAAGGTGAGGCTTAAGATGTGTCCACATCTCCTTGGGACGAATGCACTCGTCAAGGAAGACGAGAGTGTACGACAAGCACGGCCGGCTCAACCAGACTGTCTTGGCTACCCACTTCTCGATCTCAGCGAGGTAGTGCTTGAGGATTTCGGGAGCAACCTGGGCGATAAAGTTCTTGGCGAACTGGAGCAACTGACCATCGGCTCCCTTCTCCATGATGTTGTGAGGGTTACCATATCTGTGGTAGGGTCAGTCTCGGAGTTGCGCACCTGGTAGAACTTGGAAGATGCAACACCATAACAACTTACCTGATATATAACCTGTTCAGGTTGAAGTATGCCCACTTCTTTGCCTTCCACCAATGGTGGCGTTCACGTCCCAACGGGTCGTCCTGCATGGCGCTCGCAGGAATCGGCTTAGATACGGTACGGAGGAAGATAGTGCACCATCCAAGATTGACGGACTGCTCGCGGAGGCAGGCGGGGAGTTCGAGCTATAGTGGCCCAGTCAGCAATTCATCCTGTTACCATGTTTCCAGTAGACATGAGGACCCACCCAGGCAGTATGCTTGTACGCCTTGAGAGCAATGTGTAGCATCTCGCCAGCCTCCTCGCTATCCTGGTTTACCAACTCATCGCAGACGGCCAACAATCTCGGGAAGCTGACTTCGACAATCTTTTCGAATTGCGCACGGTTATCGGTATCGCTCATCTTGTAGCGGAAAGACCGGCAGATAGCGAGCAAACATTGCAGACCAGCCAGGACAGCGGGGGCGTTGTTGGCGTTGAGCAACTGAACGGTGTACTCCATGAAGGTCGGCCATCGCTCGGGAAAGTCGAAGTGCAAGATGCGCTGTAGAATAGGGACCAGCTGGTGGCGGACCAGAGTCTCGGAGCTTGCGAGAATGGGCAATAACCGGTTGCGGAAGCGTTCCTTGGCATCTTCGTCCAAAACAGCCTCTTGAGGGTAATCGTCGGAGCGCTGCCAGGCGCGGTTGACTCGGTTCTTAAGGTAGATAACGGCTAGAGAGAGGTGAGCGCTTGCACCAAGTGTAGTGGGTTATAAGAGGCCGTGTAGGGAAGCGAACTGGCAAGCCATACTTGAAAGTTTCAGGTTCACATCCTGCTCTGTCTGGAGGAGGTCCAAGAGGACATCGGTGAAACCAACTTGTTGCTCGGCCTGCAGTGAAGACTTGATGTCAGCGGCGCTCCTGTTGTCCGTAGTCTCATGTCCATGTGGAAGCGGGGTGGTGATCGGAAGTCGAGGGTGTGCTGGTGAAATGGATATTGGGCGCGAACGGCTGGGTGGGAGAAGCACACGGCCACGATGACGGCTACGGGGTGTTGCTATGTTGGACGGCGTTGTTGTGTCATGGAACGACAAACTCGGGCTCGTAGTCGGACTGGGGCTGATCGCACTGAAGGGCCGGAGTCTTTCGAGGTGGTCGGACGGCGACTTGGACGGGGTTTGATGATGATGGAGGGCGGCTACACACGCACCTGCTTAAGCTGGAGTTCAGCCCTCCGACGAACGTCGGCATCGGCGTCGAGGGTCGCGACGATGCAACTTCGAATGGCGTTCGCATCCATCTTGAGGTGACTTCGTTGACGGTCAAATTCTGGCGGACTCTCGCATCAACACGGACACACCTATCCGGGGAGGGCGAGTGCGTAGATGGGGGGGAGGGTGGTGGTGGCAGGCAACAAAATCCCAAAACAAAAAGCCGGAGACGGGGTTGAAGTTGTTGCGGTTGAGGGGCGTGCACAGTCTTGCCAAACTAGCGTAAAAAAAATTTGGGCCACAAGCTGGTCCCTCGTGGTATCGCTGCTACTGGAGACGCTTTGTACCTGCTACCTTTTTGGCTGGCGAAAGATGACGAATCGGCTGCGGTGAAAATCGCAAATGGGCGGGGCATTATCAGCACGCTTTCCGGCGGGGGTTATAGGAGACAGAGGCATCGGGGTTAATGCTGTGCCGAACATTTCACTGGCTCCTACATAAAACACACGCCTCTTCCAGACGCATCAGGGGCAAAAGAGCATCACGTCGGCCAACCTGCAACCTCTATGTAAACAACCAGAGCACGGGCATAACTCGACCAGTGATGGAAGTGTTGTCTGTGCGGGTTGTCAATCACGGGTTTGTCAACCGCTGCGGTGGAGGGCCTCTGGGCCAGGAACAAACTCCATAAAAAACGGGATGGAAGCCAGGGACGTCAGCTTGGTCTTTTTAGTGGCTTCTACGCTAATAGGAACCTGCCTGGCTCACAAGTTTCACGCTGGTTGTCAGACCAGGAGGGGCCTCATTGCTCAACCTGGCTTTGGGTCCTGCTTTGGAGTCCAGGGGTCGTCCTGCGGAGGGAATCCTTTGAGGTTGATGGGATTTAGCCTCGTGGAGTCGTGTTAAGTCTTTTTCTTTTTCCTGAGGTAAAAGTGCCGGTACGGAAGGATGAAAGAATCCGTTCGTTACGACTGATTGTATACTCCAGATAATAGGGCATTAGCAGGAATCCTTGTACACTGCCGTGGCCATGATAGTCCTGGACCTTCACCAGCCTTTTATTTGTGTTGGCCAGGCAGAAGGAAGGTCGTGCCTGACAATGAAGCTATCATGGGCGTTCATTTCGCCAAACGCTACAAGATTTTGACGCCCCACTATAAACCCACTTGTACTAACGAACCCACCTTGTGTCTCGAAATCCCATGTCCACGCCTTGTCTACACCCAAGTTGATGCTCCCTGTGTGAGCTTTGTTTCGCGTTATGAGAGAGGTCGGGAAAGAGTAACCAACTCCCAGGGTCCGTCTGCTTAGCAGGTCGGTCACCAGGGCCAACCCCAGCTTTACGACGGGAGCGCGAACGACTGTTGATGACGAGGGCACGTTTAGGCACAGCTGAGGCGCTGGACCAAGGCCATGCCGCCATGCAAAGGCTCAAGTGCCGTTTTCTGGGCATATGCGGTACCTCAATGGACAGATAGATAGGTCCACCTGCACCTCCTCTGCCTTCTAGAGATTCTTGACATCGACAGGAACACAAACATCGATGACCGAATATACTCAAGTACAGGAACAGGCATATCTACCTGTACTATAAGACCTTCCGACGGGTGCGATGCTTGTATCCTGGGCCGGTCATGGCAAGCCAAAGTACCTTATACCAAACGCGTGTATATGTACATAGTAGGTAGGTAGGTAGTTAGCGTTTTCGCCCTACCGTCATCAACTATTCCCCACGCGCGAGCCATGCGTGCCGTGGTCTTCCATGCTAGGTAGTTGCTACCAAACTGAGCCACCCTCGCCATTAGTTAGCACAACGAAGTCAAGACACTTTACAACACCAGCGACTATGAATGCTGTATCATCGCAATGAAATCCCCGTTCAAGGGACCTCATACTATCAACAACAAGGAATGCAAGATAAACCCCAGTCTCGCAGTCTCACCCACTCCTTGCCAGCTGCCGCCGCAACCTAAGCAGCAAAAGCCATGCCGCACAAGCGGTGACCACTAACCGGAGGTAATAAACCGACCCATTCACCAACCACCCCGTCATCTCACTCCCTATTCTTCCTCCCTTTCCACGCCTCTTGGACGTGATTGGCGCTCTTACAAATCGATTCTCGCTCGACTCTGGTAACATATGATTGCACTTTGAATCATCTTGGGAAGACGTCGATATCATCATGGCGACGGATGACTGGCGTACATAAAGAAGCAAGACGTTGAGCCTCATAACGCGTACCTACATTTTAGTGCTTGATTACCTACAGACTCACAGTCTCGCCTAATAGGGACAGCAAAAACACGTCCAGGGTATTCAAGTCACGCAGTCAGGGCCCCAGGGGTGCTTTCTTGCTGCACGCTATCGCATCGTACAGTATAAACAGAAAAACAGAAAAGCATTACACTACACTACCCAAGGTGGAAAATGCTGTGCTTGCCTGCGTCTGAATGGCTCCATGCAAACCCCAGTTACGTGTAGAAGCAAAAAGAACCGGAATAAGGTACTTGCACGTTTTCATTTTCCCCTGCGTCTTCCCAACCGCCTTTATTTTGGCAAGGGAGTCCACCAGCCAAGTCTCTCAAGACTAGCGATCGGCGAGGAGAGCAGCACGGACACCGAGCGGACTCCGTGCTTTCCATTATATACCGTGTTTACATTGAAAAGGGGAACAGCAAGACAATCGTAAGACCCTTATTTGATTGTACCTCTCAACGAAACAAGCTCCAAAGCTCTATGCCCTAGACTTAGACTCGGTAAACCAAAGCCGTGCCCATGTGCCCCTCGGTCAGTCCTTCTTCCCTTCCCAATGCCGAGCCCATAACGGCTGGATTATCATACAGCAGATACACGTGACCTAAGACCTCCCATAACAACTCATTATGAAACCGGTAACTCCGAGCGATATGCAAAATACAAAAAAGAGGCCTGAAGTCTCTGAAGAAGTCCTCCCATTGAATCTGTGCGTTAAGGTTGTCAGTTAGCTCGGATTCACCTTCCGAGAGAGGACGGCAACCAGTAGCTGTCGGATGAATACGAATGAAATGAGAGGAAGAAAATGCTTGACTAACAGATACCATTCCTTGGAAAGCCCAATCTCAAGTGTGAAACCATGTATTCCAGGATTCATCGCGCTGGAAATGACTTTTGACAGCAGTCGGCCCGGGCTGCTCAAGTTGTCATGATGATGATGATGGTCCAGTGGCAATGATGTTAACAAGCACTCCAGCTGGTAGCAAACGAAGAACCTGCATGAAATCCCGAATGGCGCTTTTGCCCAGAATCAAAATTGCCCGTGAAGGCTCCTGGGGACATGGACAAGTTACCGTAGTGCCGACGGAAGAATTAGACTGAAAGTTGGCGACTGCCGCAGAAAGATGGACATGGCCATGTCCATTGGTTTAAACTTGCGGATCCTTTCCGACTGATGTCCGATCCAAGTATTGCGAGTTGTGCAGCGCACGAGGTTGAATGCTGGCCTCCTGGAATCAAACAGAACGGAAAGAAATAGCTGCCATCGAGCTATTTACGCGGACATGTCGAACTCCATTGGGGTTTTCGAGTGGGGAAAACACCATATGGGCATATAGCTGGTCCCTTGTCATGTGCACTTGTTGGCAGAATTTCATTGACGGCCCACCCCCGGTTCTTTGGTGATATTTGGTCGACAGACTTCCGCGTGGCTGGAATAGAGTAACCCGTCCCGGAGAATGCAAAGTCCGCGTTGCACCTTACCATGGTTGATGTTTGATAATTGTATGTTCGTCAGGGGCGTCTCAATGGACAACCCGAGGTCCAAAGACATGCCATCAAGGCGCCTCAGAGTATGAGGCCGACCATTTCAGCAAGCCAAAAGCAAAACCCAGTCCAGGAAATCCACGGAAAAAGTCGGGCCAATACCGGGAAGACCATTCCGGGGGAGATCAGTGGCAGTTCCGGGGCGAGCTTGGGTGACATGGCTCGAATGAAAACCAGAAAGATCCGTTGTGTGCGGCCAATTATGGTTGATCCAGGCGGGAGTTCCAGTAAACAGTGAAAAGAAGAACCTTGTTTCCTTGATTCAGCCTGTGTCCGGTCAGTTATTTCGAAAACGAAACATGGGGTTGTCCAGATCATGGAGTGCAAGCCGTTGTTGGAAATTGGAGTACCGTATTGCGGTCCGAGGGGTCAATGATATATACACTCTTCCAGAGGCTTTACTCACCTTGCTGTCCGTCCATGGCTTAGATCTTCCGGTCGGTGAAGAGGGCGAATCCGTTTTCAGGACTCGGGAGATTGTCAGCAATGGAAGACTCCTGATCCCGGGGGTGGAATGGTTTCAAGGTTAGACGCAAACACGCCTCGAGAGGCGGGCGAGGACGTTACCCAAGAGCCATTCCGGACAGCAAGGAGAGGAAAGGCCGTTATTCACTACACACAAAGACGCCAGAACCTCGAGTCGCTCTTCTTTTTTCCCAAATCCAGTGAAGTTTCCCGGTCCGTGGTATAATGCGTCTCTCCATACTAGTCTCTCAGAACGAGAACCAAAAAAGGAAAATGGAAAAAAAGGAAATCAAACAACCCGAAACATTAATCGAAAAGAAAACTCGAAGACGGCACCACCATCCAATGCGGCAGCTGTCTGCAAGGTGCTGGCTGGAATCCGGATTGTTTCGTAAGCACCAGAAAATCCGTGTTCTGGTAAAACCAAGGACAGAAATGTCGATAAACCAGGTAATCCAGGGATGCAAATACCGTGAGAGAATGGTTGTTGCTGTATCGGAGCCGAGCCGCCGGAGCAGAGTCATAATCCAAACTTCCAGAGATGCAACTTGCAGCTCTCAAGGTTTCCGCGCACCTCGTTATTGTCCTGGGTCTATCCGTGGATCAGATCATTATCAGGCCGAAAGTAAGCGGGATCCTGGTATGAGACAATGAAACAGAAATGATAGAGAACTCCGGGTTCCGAGGTATTAGCAAAGCATTAATAACAGCCCACAAGACCTCCGACGTCTTGCGACGGGCAAGTCTAGGGCAGTCAAAGTCAAAAAGACCTGCGTGTCGCTAGCTATTAGCGGTGTTGCCGATGCCTGGCACGATCTCTGTCGTCACGTTCCTGCTCCGGGCGGCGGTTGCGATGTTGATCCCGTTCTCGTTCCCTGGGCTCTGAGTCGCGACCGGGACTTCGGCGCGGGGCAGGTGACGGCCCGCTGCCCGCCATCTGGGCCGGTGTACTACTGTTTGACGTGGGGACCTGAGGAATGACAGGAGCCTGGTGGTTATCAAACGGGGGCTCTGGGATGTGACCATACCCTTGCCGTGTTGGCGTTGGACCTGCGGGGGAGCCTAGATTATCAGATGAAGCCTGCGCTGGGTTCGTTGTTGCCACATTGTACGCACCACCACGGCCATATAGAGGATCGGCAGAGTAAGCCTGAGTGGCTGAACTTCCGGGAAGTGGAGCACCATAGTACTGATCCGGGGCAGGTGGGTAACCAGGAGCGCCGTTGGTGGGAGCATACATTGTCCTGACCGGGGCAGCAGAAGAGACCGCAAGGTGAGGCGCCATCCTTGGGGGTTCCGACGTCACATAGTTCGGCTGTGTCCGGTAATCTGAGCCCATCACGTAGGAAGCTTCCTGTCCAACTTGTCCATAGCCGCCAGCCGGCATAGGAGGAGGGGCCGCCATGCCCGGGTATCTGTCTCCGGTGTTGGGAGGTCCGGGCGAGTACTGAGGAGCAGGAGGGTTGGTCGGGTACGGAGGGTATGCCTGAGGAGGATACTGTGCTGGAATACCGGCGGCCTGGGGTGTATACGAAACGGGCGGATAAGCAGGAGGACCTGGCTGGGGCGGCCCTGGGTACGCATTCTGCGGAGGATAAACCGGGTTCTTGGGAGCGCTGGGCTGTGGGGGATAGTCAACATCCATGGCATTGTCCCTGGCGTAGGCATCGTAGTGTTCCTGTTCCCGTTGGCGGTTTTTCCAAGTGCTGTAATCAGAGGACCCGCGGTTCTGCTCGCGCTGGCCTGTGGGCGAGTTAGAGCTTCTCACAAACGTTGAGCCATTGTGCTGGCTAGAGTGTATTGTACCTCCAGTGCCACCACCTGACCTGGACGCAGCACGTCTCTCTTGCTCCCATCGAGCGGAGTCTGCCTTGAGGTCTTGAATCATCGCCTGCAGAGCCACCTTGTTTAGCATCAAGACTTTGGTAGCGCGCAAGCATGTGCGCGAGCTGACTGCGAGGACTCACCGATGTCAAATTGCGATAAGCGGTGATGAAGTAGCCTTGGGTCACACGGCCGTCTGGTGACTATGAGGCGAGCAGCTGTAAGCGACTGTCCCTCACGATACCACGCTCAAGTGGATGAGGCGGAAGAGGAAAGAAATTCTCGGTCGAAGGGGCGTACCTCGTAGGTTCCAGGGCGTACAAGTGCATCGTTTCCGAGATACCTGCAGATGTCGGAGGTGATGACTTCGCGGTCGATACCGTCGCGAGGCACGAAGTATTCGTTCTGGCGCGCAGTCGAGGGCTGAGGGGCCTGAGCTGGCCTGTTGCCAGGTCTTGCCGCCATGTTGATTGCGGAAAGGGCGTAGTGGTCCGAAGGAACAAAACAATGAGGACGGTTGTAGATCAAGAAAACCAGCAACCGGAACGGCGTTCTGGACAAGAGGTATGGAGGTGAGGTGAGAAAAAAGATGTAGCAAGTGGATGACCGATGATGGGACAGCAGGCAGGGGGGAAAGACTCCGAATTTTGGGAAGAAGGGATGAACGAGGAAAGAGGGGAGGCCGGGAAGAAATGGACGCCTGGCTGTGTTTAGGTTGTGCCAAAGTGGGCCGCCGTGGTCGTGGGTGGGATGGAAGAACTGAGGCACTCCTGGCAACCTGGCTGGGCCTGGCAGCGGTACGTACTTCTAGCAGGTACCCTCAACCCTGCCTCTGGGCTGGATGCTAGAGCCCAGGTAACCGGAGAACAACCTGTGGACAGCCCAGGCGAGATAAAAGACAGGAAAAATGGGTGAGTGAAGGTGACCAGACTGGCCGGCTTACACTGCAAATCGGCGCTGAGCTTGACAGCCGGCCTGCGACGGCAACACGACCGACTTTCTGCTGGGCCTCTTATACGTACCGGTAGTCTGGTATATCGTACGCTGGAGAGAGTGTCCGCCCCCCGGTCACCTCGTCCTATGTATGTAACACGTTGGGCAGGCAGTTAGACAAGGCTAGTACCTACCTAAGCTACGCTACCCAGACAGCCAGCAGGCACGACCTTTCTGTAAGGACACTGCTGCTCCGCGGTCTGTACCCGAGTTTTGTGCTTGCTGCTTGCTTGCTGGTGCAAATGCGATGCGAACCCAGGCATCGGGTCCTCTCCTGCGTCTCTCGGCGTCTCGCTCGTCGACAGCGAGAACGAATTCGGAATGGAGAATGGGGAATGGAGGGTGACACTAGGCCGAACTCTGATGGAGAATGGGGCACGGAATCCGCAGGGCATCCGCAGAGCATCCGCAGGGCAGCAAGGGCATCTGCTGACAACGAGCACGAGCAGCAGGAACATGAGCCAAACGAGAAGCTGACTGACACCAACCGGATCGGCCAGAATACGGAATGCCTTGCAGATGGGATGGGGGTGACAGCAACCTCAATTCCAGAGTGAGGGGCTTGAGAAGGTCGGGAGGCAGCACCAGAAGGTCCTACTGCCAGGGTTGGTTTTCTGGATCCATGGCGGTAGGGACCCCGTGTCTGCCAATGGGAGCGCGTTGCGCTAATGTATCGTTGAACCTATAGTCGCCACAGGAGGGCGGCCTAAAACAACGACGAATGCTGAATGGTGAATGTCGGCTTGGGATGGATGGCAGCCATACTCAGCCGAGTCAACTTTTACAACTGTGGCCACGCACAGCCGAGCATAGCAGGCTTGATAGAAAAGCAGTTTGCGCACTTGAACAACCAGTGGAACGATATGCCACAGCTTATCTTATAGTACCCGTGTCCTCCCTTTTGCCATGTTTCTCTCCTTTTCCCTCACCGGCCAGGACGGCCTAGGGAGAAAGGCGTGGGAGACTTTGGTTGGCTCTAGGGCCCCGAGGTGGACTGCTGCCTTTAGGGGCTGCAACAAGCGAAAGAGGCAGTGACTGCCAACCACTGAAAAGCGACTCGAGATAGCCCAAGGACAGGGGGAGGACGGATGGAGCAATGGACGAAGCCATTGCTGATGGAAGACACAAAGGCGTACAGGCTTAGGAGAAATGGGGAAAAAATGTGCGGTGTAAAGATTAGCAAGCGTTGGGTTGTGAGCCTGTGGAGTGGCATGCTCAGAATCGCTTCAGGTCGAATCGCATTTTTCCATTGCGACAGGTGATAATGAAGTCGCTGGCATGATATACATAGGTGAGAAAAAGGTGCACTTGGTAGCTAGGAGCGAACCTGCCATACTCGTGTGCTTTTACGCCTGGAGGATCATTTGGGTCTCAATTATCGGCCTTCTAGACTGGTGCCAACTGCCAAGTTGTGCAAACAGTCAGAGGTCGGATATGGTGATGAGGCTGGTGTTGTTTGTAGACTCTTCCATTCTGAGGACTCTATTGGCTGTGGGGGCTGTTGTGGAAACGCCAAAATCGCACGCGGAGGGGTGGGTGCCAATTAATCAACCGCACGGCGCCAACCTTGGGTGGTAACTCGTACCAATCACTGAAAGAAACGGCCACGGAGCGCTGCCGACACCGTACTGTGCAAGTTTTCCAGCCGTTGAGGTGAACGCAAGGAAAACCGCTGTTTTGGTTTTTGGTAGTGGATATTCGGTGACCCATTTGGGCGTCAAGGGCGCAAAATCTTCTGAGATAGGCCCGGTGCGCAAAGATAGCTGAATGCGGGGACAATGAAGGCCTGACTTCAGAATCAAGGTAAAGGTCATTCGTTGAAAAATCATCCCACAGATGTTGATGTCATTCGGAGACACTTCAGATTTATACACGAAAAACAAGACGGCTTCAAATGTCTACTCTACAGTGGTGCCATGAGGTGGTCTACGGAATGGTCTTCGCACAAGAAATCATCTTGAGCGTCCCGACATGGTTTCTTGATGGGTCGCCGCCGTCGCATGTGGGATGTGCCGAGTATGACTTACCGAATCAGGCCCCATGCCGTCGTCGCTTCTTCCACGCGGGCTAAAATGCGTTGAAGACAGATTGAGCTAGTAAAGAGCTGCGTCAGGATACTTTCTAGTAGGCTTCCTGATGGAGACGCAATGGGGAGCAATGAGGTCTGGGAACGGGCGGGTTCTGGCAACAATCGGGTATCAATGCGTCTGGGAGTCTGGAAGCCCAACCTCTCTGCAACGCCGCAAACTGCCGCATGAGATGGGGTCCCCCCGCAGCCAATCAGCTTCGTCCGAGATTTTGGGGGTGGTGAGGGTGTAAGCTCGACGACAAGGCGACCGTTTGGCTCTGAGCACGCTCATTGCCCCGAGTTATCATGACCGAATTGACTTTTTCCTTCCCACATCGGCAAGCAACCTCAGTGCAGAACATGCTCCTGCGTCGTATTTCCATTCTGGTGTACCAAACAAAGGGACACATGCCGTCTCCGCCAGTTTGTCAGACAGGAACCCCCATCATGACGAGTATCCGACCGCCAGTTCAGAGACAGACATTGACGACACCTTTGCCTGTTTGTCTTCAATCCCACAATCGATAAGACTTCCAAGGCTGCCAGTGACCTGTCAGGAAATTGAGCGGCAACTTTCACGAGCTGAACTCATTGCACGCAGATTGGACTTCCATCTTCCCGGGGGCGTTTCAACAATCCAAGGAGCGTGATAGCCTCCTCGTGGAACTCGGCTGCCATGTAACGAGAAAATGTGCTTCACGAGATATGCGGAAGCGGGACTGCCGACCCGTTACCCTCCATTGAGTGCCAGAAGAGAATCGTGGATCTGACCAAGCATTGATTGGTTTGTCCCTGGGATCTCAGTCACCGCCATAACGCAGGCTTTGATGAGATGTCGTAGTCAATCTCGTCGCGCAGCTGGAGACGAACACCTGCAGCGAATTTGAAGAGCGAACCGTCCTCCACAAAGACCGCATGTGCAAACTTGAATAGCTCGGTCAAGGGCACCTTTTGATATCAGACGTGGTGTTGTGGATTCATGCATCGAATTCTCCACATGTGCGCTCATGTCGCTATGCCGCTATCAGGGCGCCGTGTCATGAAAATCGCAATAGCCTGCTCAACCGAACTTAAGTTTGCTTTGCCCACGCTCGACCTTCTTCGGTCTACCTTGTCGTTTCGGCGTCGTACTTGTGGATTTCTGATTGCCGGGACGCGAGCTAGACGCTGATGGTTGATTGACGAATGTCTGACTGACACGTTCTTCTTCTTGGAGCTCTTTAGCAAAATGCCAGTCCTGATGGCTTTGCAGTTCCTCTGGGCTATCGAGGCTGGCGTTGCATCGCGAGCACGTCAATGTGATGATTGGGCCGGGTTCTGGTTCAGAATTCCCGTTTAATACCTCATCGGCTTTGCCCACCCCCTCTGAACCGGCCGGCTCACCTGACATGACCTCCTCTTTCAGGGTGCCCAACCTTTGACCGCTTTGACCACTGATGGCTGTATCGTCGGAGCCCAACCCAGAATTAGCGCCCTGAGATAACTCTCTCTTCGCGAAAAACCGTTCTATCCCGCTGTTATCCAGGCGCCTTCGCTTCTCTGCCGGGCGGATCTCATTTTCAGGATCAACCGTCGCGGTCCGTGCCCCTATCTTGCTTGCCTGAGCCTCCTCGCCCTTCAACAAGAAAGCGCCAATGCCCATGTTTCCAGTGACACCATCCTCAAATCCACCGACGCTAAGGCTAAGGTTGGAACACGGCCAAACCTGACCCTCGGCAACAATCTGGCTTAGCAGGTTCCTGGACAGCTCGAACAAAGTCTCTTCGTCGAGCTTACGGCCTTGAGGAATAGGACCCTGACGTGACCGGGTTTGGGTGCCGTGGCGGTGATGGAGATTGATAGTCTTCGGCCTCCGCTTGTTTTCCAAAACGCCTTCTTCGACCAACCGGGAAAAAATGTCAGCGGCGAAGATGCGGAGCCATCTAACAGCCTGTTCAAAGGAGGTTATACTGGGGCGAAAGGACTTGGCCGACAGCATCGACTTGATCTGGACGCGCGGGTTCACCTCGCTATTGTCGATACCACGCACGGTGTTGTAGACCCAAATCCCCGTGTCTTCGCCTAGTTTCGATTTCAGCTGCTCCACCGAGACACCCAGCAAATCTTTGACCGTGTCTGTGTGGTAGATCTGACTGATTTGTTCGCCTAGCTTGCCACCAAGGTTCCGCATTTTTGTGAACTTGAAGTCGGACAGGAAATGCTGAACTGAACGGTTCCGGATCACCGTCTGTTGGTTGGGCTTCCGGTAAGCCGAGCCCAACTTGCTCAACAGCTTATTACAGGCTACACCAGCGGAGCACGTGTATCCAAGCTTATCTGAGATAGCTATGCGCACCTTGCGCACGATTTCCGAGCCTATAAGAATAGCCACGTCGTCCCAGTCCGGATCCTCAAGTTCAGCATTCTCGCCTGGCAGGTCTACCAGCGCATCAGCCTGCCAGTCGAGAGCTGTAATGGATGGCATGGGCAGCATCTCGGTCGGGTCGTCGTATGGGGGAGGGTTGGCAAGCTCGGGAAAACGTTCGAGTAGGATAGCGTGCACCTGTGCCGAAAGGTCCATAAACACCTCATCGATGCTCGCCTTCTCCACCTTTTGAAGATGAGGTGGGAGTTCTTCCTTGATGATAGCCAGAATCCTACGGGATTCAAGTCGGTAAGGATCCAAGGACACCTTGTGCGTCGCCATATTGGCCGCGGCATCCGGGTGGTAATCCCACTTGGCATCGCCTTCTCTCCATGTTGCAACGTGTTGGTGTATAAGGTCCGGGCAAAGCTTTTTTGCTTCCGACACGTTGCAATGCCGGCCGATGCCAAAACTACGAGCCGGGTAGTTGACCGCTATCAAGCCCTGCCTATACGAGGTCAGTTTGACGTCAGAGGATGCCAAATGGGGGCGCAATGCCGGAGAGTGGCTTTACCATTGCTGAACGGCAACGGGCTTGTCGACGGGTATCCCCAGTCGCACCATTTCTACTTGGGCGTAGAAGCAATCGAGATCCAAGTGGGCAATAACCCTGAGCGGACACGAAGTGCTTGAGGCGGCGAGCTGCTGGATGTGACGGTATGTGAACCGTGAGCGCTTCATGCCGGGAGCGCCCGCGGGAGACGAGTCGCGAAAGGACTGCAGATGGAGCGGTGACAACATGGCAGCGTATGGGCGGAGTGGACAGCCAAGAGTGTCATTTTTGGTCGGTCGGTCGGGCTACGAAGGCGGACCAGCAACAGCAGTCAAAATCGTGGTAGTAATCGCGGATGGCCGAGAGAGGTCTATCGGTGACGGAGGTGCATGAAGACGGCGTCGCGACGGGTGGTTGTAAGAGTTGCCGAAATCACGTCGGACGGAGTAAAAGCGCGCTAAGGTAAGGTGTACTGTAGCAAAGAATGGCCGCGAAGTCCAGCGTGTCCAGACTGCCCTGTGGAAACTGTTTTGGAAGCTGACAGGATCGGAGGAAGTTCAAGCCGGGAGGTCCCCCACAGCGGGTGATTGGGTGGATGCATCCGCGCCTATCAGTGGATGAGATCCCCACGTTGACGCATGCGGAAGCCCCACCCCTACCGCAGGTCGCGCTCGGCTGTACATCCAAAACCAACGACTGCACTTGCAAAGCATCTATCTGATTGTGGTCCTTCTTCCCGTCTGCATCCTCAAACCAAAACGGAAGGCATCTTATAACTCACTTCAATTTTGACCCGCTCTAACTTCCATGATATCAGACCGAAATATAAAGCCGCGATGCAGGGACGTTTGGCCCAACCCTTCAGTCCATCCAAAAGGCCCCCTTCCCGCATAATGCGAGATACACTACATGTGCACCTGACCTGAAGCTCCAGTTGAGGTGTCAGAACGGTCCACATTCTGCCCAAACACGACCATGTCTAGATCGCCTAGTAAGGCGCGGGGGTAGGGGGAGTTACATCAACGAATCCTATCGATGTCATGTCTCAAGACGTCTGGGGATACTTTTTGCGCGGCGAAGAGAACTGAAGGCCCTGGGCCACCATCAACATCACTTCTCACGACAGCAGCCCGGTATTTGACGATTTGTGCCAAGTACGGGATACGGTTTTTGGTCAAGAGTGCGTGCTATGAACATACAACCTTTCGTAAAACCAGATGTGCATGCTCGATCATACGCTCGATGGGCGACGACTTTCATTCCGCTCTGGAGAGGGAACGGACGGGAAGCTACAGACAAATTATCTCATCGACCCTCTCTACGCAGCCTGAGAACCGAGAACTTGAACCCCAAAGTGACAACACAGCGCCTACATACATATTGCGTTAGCATATATCCCATACGTGGGGGTAAACGATGCAATGAACCCTACGATACCACCAGTTCGCACGACGCATCGTTTTCTGCTACCACCACTTACCATTTGTTCTTCAGGTTGCACTCAAAGCAGTGTCCCGTTGTTCCATCCGGATCCTGTCAGTCCATGTTGGGCTTTCTCAGAGTTCCACCGGAGTTGCATTCTGCTATTGAAATCCACTCTATGTCTTGAGGGCATTGATGTTAGCTACTGTGTAATCACTTTCAACCACGAACCACAGGAAGACAAACGGCTACGAGATATCAGAACAAGGAGAGGGTGATCAAAAAAAGGTGTTTGAACACAGACAACGGCATCCAGCTGGCTTCCTGGCCCAAGGAACATACATATGATGGAACTCCTCAACCCAATAGCAAAGTAGGTACAACCGAGTGCCAGCCTGATCGTGACCACAATAATTGTGCCGACTGTAAGCTATAAAAATCCATGTTGAACTTGCCCTTCTTATGATATGGGCCGTGCGGAACCATGTTCTCTGAAGCCTCTGCCGGCTAAGAGTGATACGTGCGATTGGAGACGTCCAAATCATGCTGCAATTTCGCAAAACTCGGGTGGTCATCTTCTTGGGAGTAGTAAAGGATGAGTACCTAACTTTCTCCAAGCTTTCTTTGGATCAAGTAGACAGGAAGCCATGGAACATGCTCACATCCGGAGAGACAGTAACATCAGCACCATACAAATGTGACCGCCATAATCCAACATTAAAGTATCTAATCAAGAGTAAAAAGAAACATAACCACCGCGCCCTTCGCCGAGCGCCAGCAAAGTACAGAAACAAAAATAGTACATAAACAAATGAAAGGGGGTATCTAGATTGATAATTTGATTCCAAAGTTCACAAGTTCGCCGGTCCATGCGCCTGGTCCTGTTGTCCCTGCTCCTGCTTGTTATTTTGTTTCCTCTCCTTAGGCCGTGCTCCCACCTCGGTTTTCGATGTGGCAAACCCCTTCTCGTCGTCGATCAGTGGCGGAAGCCCAAACCTTTCCCGCACGCGTTGATATATGGAACCCATTTCGTAAAAGCTCTCGTTGTTCTCATACGTCGCGCAAGGTGAGTCCTTCAGAGGTAACAGCCAGTCGATAAGCCCATTACCCATAATGGATTTCCAGTTTCGATAGAAGCCTAGATCCCACGGGTTCTCGCCCAGCTCAGTTTTGACAATGGCGAAAGTGCGTGTTGCCAGCATATCCCTCTCGCTGGCCACACCCCTTGCACCAGTGTCCCTTGATAACGGAGGGGTCAGGTCTCCGGGATTCGATATCGGATATGTGATGACCTTGTACTTTTCACAGGATTGAGTGCCCCTAGGGACCCGAATGGCGAGATTGTGTGGAAAGGTTTTGGCCTTGAGGTAGTCGATGTTGGTCATGTTCAAGAACGCATACCGCGCGGATGTGATGAACATGGTTATGGCGAAAAATCCAAGGAGGCCGTTTAAAGCCAGCATGGCGACCACGAAACCATCGAGGCCGTAACCGGTTTTGAGTCGCTGTTTCGTGCATAGAGCGCAAGCAGTGATAACTACTATGGCGCAAAGCGATCCGTAAAACGTAAACTGGATGAAGTATTTAAAAGCTGCGCCATGAAATTAGCCTAGTCCGCCATCATATCGACAGTCCCCCAACTTACACGTCTCGCCCACAATTCCCCCAACCCACGGACAATAGTGGTCCATTTTCTTCACGCATCGATCGATGTCACTGCAGTGATGCGCCCTGTCTGGCTTCCAAGTGCAACAACTGTGACACCATTGCGGCTTTCCGTCTGACTCGCAGATGAAAACGTCTTTGCTGTAAAAAGATTCCAACCCCGGACTATCAGGGTCCTCATCTGGTCCGACATTGCTGTAGGGATTGGCCTCTATATCGTCGGTTTGTTTATGCTTGTGTCGTCGCCAACTCGGCTTCTCTTTTTCCTCCTTTTCTAACCGCCATATCGCCCTCTGTCCAAGGGGGACAACGCCGGGATTTTGATGAATAACCAGGAACAACCTAACATAGGTCAAGACCATCAAGACAAAAGTGACGAAGTAGAGGACGAGGATTGCGATCGCAGCGCTGGGTTGTTGACGCCTATGGAGAAAGTGATCCACTGTGAAAGGCTTCCGGTCAGTGGGAAAAGTTCCGAGTCAGACAGAATATATAGAAGCCCCACATCTTCTGTCGGACCCGATTTATAGGTGCGAGAAGGAACATGCTGGGTGACATCACATAGGGACAGGGAGAGACTGTCCGAGTGGAAGTTGAAGATGGGGAAAAAGGACAACCAAGAACGTACCGCAAACTCTCTTGGCCGTGGTGTATGTTGCCAGACCAAAAACGGCGGCTAGAAAGATGGGCATAAATCGTGTGACCCATCTCGTCTCGGACCGGCGCGCTCGAACGGAACTCATTTCATCCCCAACCCTTGAGGCATAGGATGTGGTGTTTGTCGTAGCGTAGTCCGAATATGCGGGTCAAACCTCAGATCAGTATCGTTGGTGGCGTTTCGGACGAACGAGGTAGGGGCCGGGGCGTTTATTCCGCTTGCACACAGGCTAGTGCATCGGAGGAGTGATCGTGCAGATGAAAGGCGTTCAGTCGCAATGATCGTTCGGCAGGCGTGGTCGGCGCAGGATGATAGGAAACGGCCGGACGGCGAGAGTTCAGGAGACTAGTACCTAGGAAAGCGTAAATGACGGGCGCATATTGGCCGAGCTTTGCCCGCGCATAGGATAGTCGTCGTCGAACGGGGGGACCGTAGCGTTCAGTTGCGACGCCGTATATTGGTCGTTGCCGTTGGTTTCGTTCTTGCGATACCGTCCAGGGATGCGCTCAAAGAAGATGAAATGGTGGACAATCGGAGGTTGCTTCTATTAGACAATCCAAGACATCATCCAGTCTTTCAACGTCCGCATTTGTTGGAACTTGGAAACCTGGGCTGCCCTGGCCCCTGGACTGCAGGCAGGGAGGGTCAGCCCCATAGGGGCGCGTCCAGTGCGCAAAGAGCCAGGGGCCCGCACTGTGGTCGCAACTGAGGACGCTGGATCCAACCCGAAATGTTACAGTATCAATTGCGCCTGCAGTGAGCGTTAACACTGACGGTACAAGTCCATATACTATTCGATATATGTAGAACTCGCAACATCTTGACCTTCACTTACGGCAGGGCGGCTCATAACGAAGGGAAACCGCTAAGAGAAGGTATAATCTGAGATTCCCAACATTACAAACTTGAGATGACTCTATCAGTGCGCACTAACATGCTGAACATGCTCGGTTTTGGCGATGGTGATGGTGGTCGATGAAAGTACGCCCGGCATGTATGTAAGGGAACAACAAAGTGCTGTTAAAGTCCAACATTTGGGCCAATACTAGCGCATTAAACAACGGGAATTAAGAGAGTACCATGGGCCAATTTCGAAATTGGCATCTAGGCATTGTGACTGTGGGTTCACCAAGGTTTTAGCGTAGGCGGACACCAACTGTCTCTGTGACAAGCTGTAGGTCTCAGGTTTGGAAGTTGGTCCACGATAGCAACCCAACGAAGACTTTGCAAAGGGTTTCTTTGAGATGGGTTATCTGGTTGGTGTTTCGTCGGCTTCATTAGGCTGGGGCTCTGTTTGGTGATCTTTGAGGATAACGTGCGTTTGGCCCTCATGGTCGGACATGGCCAAATCGATCCACCATCCCGAGCTGACTCGTTGGCTTTGGCCTCGGCTTGACAAGAGTGCCAATAATCAAGTATTCATTGCGAATCGAAGTTCGACCGAAGCAATGAGCAGAGCTAGCAACTTCTCAACCAAACATTTTGGTGAAACTAAGGTAGTTCCAGTGTTGACAACATCAAACGGGCAAGGTGAGAACACGAACCACCCGTTCGTCCCGAAAAGCCAATCCAACAGTACGTGCTGGGCGATCTGGACAAGGTGTTCAGATTTCTGTTTATCGTGCAATCATCGGGCTCTGTGAGCCGCGCGGCTCTGTGCTGTGACTGAATCCCACCGACCACCTCCTCGGAGTTGTTGCAGCCCTAGGTGGACTTCGTGGTTCATGTTTGGTTTCCACATCGGCGTCGCTAAGCTGTCTATATCCAGCCTGTGTTGATCATGAGATGTGTGGTTTGAGCCGATACCTTGGCCATTGGCCGTTTCGGTTCCGATGTTCGCAAAGGTGTCGGCTGAGACGTTGATCTGAACGGTCACATAATCTCTTCACGGCCCTCATTGAGGTCTAAGGAGCCTCATGTCTCCGACATGTTTCAGTATACAACGTCCTCTTCGGTCGCTGCGCTACCGAACAGGGTTACATGTGTCGAAGGGGGCCAGTAGTGCGGCTTTAGGTTGTTTTGTGAGTGATGCCATGTGATTGTCTCCAGATCATGAGAGAAAACATGAGATAATATGGCTGAGGTAACATCAAAATCAGGCACCCGCAGAGCCTCAACTTGAAAAAGAGCCTCATCTCAATGTATAAAGCGGATGGTGGGTGTCTTCATCGGCGAATTGTGAGATACCACTCAGTATCTCGTCTACGAGGAAGAAACTACCTCCCAAGAGTAAGTTATTCATGCCGCCATCTAGGAGAACCGTCTGCTAACAAGCTTTAGTATCTGGCTCTCCACATACGATGCTCGAAGAGGATAAAAATGACAGTAATCAAGAGGAACCAACTTACTCGAAGCCAGACTTAACACCAAGTTCGGCTATCTCTGTCACAATCCTACACCAGTTCTGGATATCACTTCTATCTGTCCTTCAAATGGAAACAATACCAGACCATGAAGCCATCTTGGATGACAAGAATCATGCCTGCGCCAGCTTTCCGCTTCGAAGTTTCGCAAGGGCGTCTTTCAGGATGAGTGGTAGCTCAACCACCCACCGTCTATTTCTTAATCGCTGCCGCCAATTCTCTCTCGTCAAGGCAGCTTGCTACTTCTACTCAAGGATGTGGACCTTGAGCATCTCATTACTTTGGGTAGCGATCCGAAGCAGCAAGTATGGGCCTGATGGAAATGTCAGCAAGACTGAAGATTTTCTGTTTTGATAAGTTATTCGGTTATTTATATTATGGAACTCACCATTTCTTTACCTTGTCGTCTTCGTGGTCTCGTTTCCATACCAAGCGTCATCCTAATCAACAGCATAGAGCGGGCGAGAGGTACGAAGTTTGACGGACGTTGGCGGAGTTGCCGAAATAACGTCCTGGGAGACAGCCATGTGGTTGTCGTTGGCACACATACATACTTGTCAGAGCTCCATGCGCTTGCTTCCCCAACCTCAACGCCTCACGAGTACCACTGCCGCATGTTCCCCGCCCCCTTGCCTATTCATTCGGGGCGAATTGTCGGAGACGACGTCAGTTACGGTCACTTGATCTTATCTTCTTGTCGAAATCCCAGCCAAGCCATGACACGAGAGGCGTCTGGTTTGATGGCAAGGCCAGCATCTTCCTTCTTCACAACATCCGACGAGGATGTAACAGAAGACACCGAAGGCTTCTATGGCTGTGCGAGGGCATGTGTGCCTCTTTGCTTCATATCGGACGGACAGCCGACATGACTCCTACGAGGCGGACGAAGTGACCCGAAAACATCGGATCTCATTTGTGGGGGCCAGCCAGTCTTGATCCGGTATGTTCTGTTTCGGTCAACTTCTCCTCAAAATCTCAGATACCACGCCTCTCTTCAATCTCTGCCAGCATGGAGCTGCTTCATGGGGCTGCAGAGCCGCAACATGTACACTTGACTGCTCAGTGCTGGGTCGGTTGGATGGACAGGCGGCACCGAGGAAGGCAGAAGTCTGAGTGAGGCGGATAGAAACCAGCCATTCGCAGGATTGACGCGCTCGCCTTGGGGGGGAATTTGCCGGTCGCAGGGTATGATGGATTTCACAGGGATTTGGTCGGTGAACATGAACGATTTGGACGTATAAACTGATGGCGGGCGACGTGAAAAGGTGGCAGTGTTTCTTGGAGGATGAAAGTGCAATTCGATGTTCACCGGGCAGGAAGAAGTAGGGATCGATCAGTAATAACTGCAACTGGTTATTACTGAAATTTCCAGAAATTTCCTGCAAAAATGATGTTCCTTTCATCGGTTTCAGCGCACGTGACTGAAATATGGGGTTTACAGGGGTAAGCTAGGCACACAGACTGGGCTTTCAAACCCCCAAATCTGTAGGGCGCGCCCTGCCCCTGGTTCATCTATGAGCGTGAACTCCCTGAGGATGGCCTCGCTTCTGGCCTGTCGAACTGAGGGTATCGCTGAAGGTATCGAAACTCGAGAGGTTTACTGGGTAGAAGCTGGCAATGAGGGGAAATTAGGAAGCAAATCAGCACATTGAAAGGTTGTGAAATTATCAAAATATATGCGGTCCACACTGGGTGCACGGTCCCTCGTTTTAGCGGTAATTTCAGCAACTGGTAATAACGTGCAATAATTCCATTATTTCGGAATCAATCGATCCCTAGGAAGAAGGGCGGCGCGGATGACGGAAGTCGGAAGTTACCTCTACGGATTTTCCATTTGGAGGATGAAAGTGCAATTCGATGCTTTCAATGTTACTGTGGGAGGTAACGTACTGGTTGGTATTCAGGTTGTTTTTCCGAACAAAATGCTGTTTACAAGTATGCAGGACAGAGCTGACTGCAGTATAAAACACGCTGTAACTCCATGTATGCAATACGGCGACGAGAAGTACCGCTCGAGTAACTTGAAGGGAGCTGAAAACACCCCAGGCCTAGCGCGATAGACAAACAGTGTACCGGTGTACCTTCCCACGTGGCCGCAGAGCCGCAGACTTCATGGGGCAGCCCTCACGGTAGTGATGCCGGACATGGCGCCTCATTCACGTGTCGAGGTATGCATCTCCGTTTCTCCCTCCCATGGCCAAACAGATTCAATTAACACATTTCACTCAACTCGGACCGGTTTTGATTCAACGACAAAGCCAAGAACTTCATCACATCACTTCCGCCGACATCTATCCGACGACGGCGACCCCGAGAGCCAGCCTGGAGGACAATCGAGGACCGAAGGGTGTTTACTTTCTGAGTGCCGAGTTCGAACTCGAACATCAAACAACTCCAATCCGGCCGGAGAAGGGCAGTTTAGAGTTGGACAATTACCTACCGCTATACTCCTTTGGGGCAGGTCGACTCGGCATTTCTTGCCTTACGACCGCGAGTTACCTGCCCGTAGTGTATGGGCTCTACGCCGGCACTCAATTATCATTGCTTGTTTTTCACTGTTCCGCCTGGAAATTGGGAGTGCTGACCGAGATCTGTTCAGTTCAAGCCCTGACGATGGCTCAACGATCACCAATCGTCCTCCAATCCGGTGGATTCAAACAAGATACTTTTCCATGCAATGACGGATAGGCTGCTCGCCTGTATGAGTCCTTTCCCTTTGATCAAGGGTCAGAGTCTGAAGTGGATACTACTCACCGGAGTCGCACTGCCAATGGTTTTCGGTGTTGTCTCTCGTACTATCTGAGGCCATTACACTGCCAGATCTCATCCCAAAGCTCGGTGGTCCGTCTGGGCAGAATCATCATGGAAAATTCGAAGCGCAAGGCGCACCCACCGGTGCTGCTCGTTGACTGGCCGGGAACCATCAATGTTGAATGGTAGTATGGCTTAGTTGACGATTGACGCATTCGGAATTCTATCTGTTGTCGTGGTGTCAAAATCTTTGCAAAGATGTGAGCCATGGATGGGGTATAAGATTCTCACCACCACTCTCTTCTCAGATCAATGTTTTCATACCCATCATCTTCACCATCTTTACCATCCTCACCATATTCACCATTCTTCAGTGTTTTCTCTGCATCCGCAAGACATTCAAGAAATATCTGCTACCAGACTCAACTCTAGTCGATATCTCAGTCTTTGACAAAAAGTCCAACGTTTTCACCTCCACTCCATCTAAGACACTGGCTTCTCACTTCACGTACACTCAACAGCCACCCGTTGACAAAATGCCCGGCAAACACTCGAGCTCTTCTTCCAGCAAGACCTCCAGCTCCTCTGGAGGCAAGCACACTAGTTCTTCAGGCTCCGGCTCAAAGACCAAAACTGTTTGGTACTGCGTAAGTGATGGTCGCTGGTATACCCGTCTGTGAAGTGTCAACATCTGACAACCCGTTCATGCAGAGCGACTGTCGCATTGGGCCCCTTAACTATCACATCGATGAATATTGCCCCGACTGCCAACATAGACGTTGCGGCGCCTGCACCGTCACCACAATCGAATACAACCCTCGCAGATGAGCATCTAACGCTCATGTGCATTTGACAGCGCTACGCTCGTATGGGAACACAACTCAGGTCATATGAAGGGATTACACGAGGATACACTTACAGTTGGACATTCTTTTACCCACGAAGTACAATATTGTTTTGCTTTTTGATTTCTTTTTCGGCTCAAGCGAGACTTTGGGAGCTACTTTGTAACGGGGGGGTTCATCAGTAGTTGGGATCCCAGTACCATGCTTGAAAAGTACGAATAGAGCGCGGCTCAGGCCATGGAAAAGCGAACACAGAGGAGTTGGAACTGCCTACCTATTCTGTCGTTTTTCGGTTTTTTAGAGTGTTTGTTTATTTGGAGTCGTTTCAGTCCTTGATATGAAAATACACCTGTCGTTGATCGCGGAAGTCACAGAGAATGCAATGGTAACCTTGCTACTTATGAGGCTGTTTAGATTCTAGTGATTACTGACATAGTATGTCTGACTACAGTTGGACCCTTAATTTTCGAAGTGCTCTGATTGGTAGTCCACACATCATGAGGGCCCAGACAACGAGGTGCACTGCCCTTTAACCACCGTTCAATTTTCGCATTTCGAGAGAAAATAGAATAACAACAAGTCATACCAACGTCTATGAAGCTGTTCGCCTACTTCACCAAGATAGTTCGCCACTTTACTACACCTCTAGCCAGCTCAAAAGATCGTCCAATCGACTTGACACAATCGATCTGAGTCTATCAACAGCCTATCTAACCTGTGACCGAACATACAGATGTATAAGCCTCCATGAATCTCCATTCTCCACTCAACCACGTTTTGATAGTTCCCTATCCTTCAAAGCAACTGAAACAGTAATTACATGACATGCATGCGATGCGGCTCACCCAGAGTGACACATTAGGGGACTGCCCAGGTGTGTCGCAGCATGAATGAAACCCACCATCACGCTCGGGATCACCATTGATTCAGTGGCAGCAGCCACTTGCAGAGGTACTTCACAGGACGGCAGTGTCAAGCCTAGCGCGCCAATCTTTGGACGCTACAGGAATGTTACACGCGCATCATCACCACTGTTGGGGTACCACACCTCACACCTGCAGGACGTTGCATAAGGTACCTACCTACTGACACCACAACCCTCTCTACTGCTCAAGGTAACCACCCACGATGCAGAACTTCTTGATGTGAGTTCTTCACTCAACTCCACGGTATGAACTTGTCGAAAGAATGTGAAGAAAAAATAAATACAGCCTCGAAAACTTGACCCAACGGAAGTCCAAGCTGGACAAAGTCGAAGAAGGGGGAGGAGGCCTGCAAGTCATCAACGTCCAAACCCATTTGAGCCTTGCATGACTACATCCAATGATAGGCCTTCAGGAATTAGTACTCAAAATTTCAGGGTCTTACCCACTGATTATGAGCATGAGAAGCTCAAAAGAGCCGATAGGTGGGCAAAAGCTACTGAATGTTACTGGTTACATCCACTTGGGTGTACACTTGGACTTATTTTATCACCGGTAAACCATAACACCTGACCCAGACACCTACCCTGTCAAAACTCTTCGGGGTTTGAGTAACTCGGAAGATATCCCTCGGGTGGATTGAAGCACTGAAGAGGCTTTACCTGAAGAAGATCACTCCCATCCCATTCGTCCTTCAAGGTGAGTGACACTTGGCTATTTCGCCTTATCAACAACGCACCGTTACATAGAATAGCGGCGCAGCACAACCCCCACCACTCAAGCCCGCTTCCCCGCGCTTGTTTCTTGATCGCATGAGACACATCTCCATCTTTCGCCCTTCCACCAAGTCACAGCTAGACGTACCCTACCGTCAATTTTCTTCGTGGGGGACCACTTCATGAAGTTGACGTGGTCTGTGTAAGTGAGGTGCTCTAGGTCTAGGCCTCTTCACCGAATTAGGTAAAATGTAATTCAACGGCCGCGGAGTCATCGGTGAGCTTTGAAGGTGAGGACAGCAAAATGCACTGAAAGAAGCCGATACCCAAGTTTCAAAACCCAGAGGGAGAGACGGGGTTCGCAAATGTACAGTACCGCGGTGGTGAGAATTTCCTCTCGAGGAAAGTTGAACTACGCCTCCACTCCGATGTCTGTACCGACCTATCCAAACAGGTAGGTAGGTATGTAGTTCGGTAGTGCCTTCAACCGTCCGGCCCTCCCTCGGTCTTTTTCTCAACGGGCTGATCTTTCCAAAAAAAAATTTAAACCGCTTCTGCCGCCAACACCAATACCTTAATCTCATTTTGCCATTTAATATGGGAAATGGGTTGGGTTGGGTTGAGCATACTGAATGCCAAGAAAGGCCAACATATGCATTTCTGTCCCCATCCACAAGCAGGCTTGGAGTATGCCTCCCCCTCCACCTCAAAGAACCCCTAACCCAATTCAGATACCGAGCGGTCGTATGCAAGGAGGGATGGAAGGAGGGCCGAGGGAGGGAAAGGTACTGTAGCGTAGGGGAAAGCCTCATCATACCACACCTTTCCAAGTGCCGTGAGGCTGGCGGCGTCTGGCGGCGTCGCTCGCGCGGAACGCGGCAACGCGGCAATGGGTAGGATACATCATGATGCTGATATATGCTGATGTATTCATTGCCTTGGGACGCAATGCCTGGTGCACTTTGCAGCTGTTTGGGCAATGATGGGAGTTAGGAAACGTGGGAAGAAGAGGCTGTCGGTCTCTTGGTACCGGCATCATGCCGGCAAGCCAGGCTTGTGGTAGTGACGACCGACAGCGTGGTGGCTTGCGATTCGATGACCGACGGGCGGGTTGGTTGTTGGACTGTTGAAGTCCTCGACGATGAGGACGACAAAACCGGTCAGCCGGCCTGGAGAGAGACACTGGTTGACTTGGCAGTAGCGTGCGGCGGCAATGTCCAGCAGAGTCGTTTACCGAACCGCCGATGAGGTTATCGACACTTTTTTCCCGTCCCTGTCCCGGAGTTGCTGGTTTCGGCGGTGCCGAGGTATGTCTCCCGGGGCTGCTCAATGACATGTCAAGATGATAATGTTTCCCCCAGAAGGAGCTGTCAAAGTGGAAAGCCGCCGATCCCGTTGCATTTGCATATTTCGAATGTGAGATCCTGATTGTGACAGCATTGGCAGGTGTGGGAGGATTTGGCGCGCGAGGGCTGAGGTCCCTGGGGCGGGTGGTTCTGCGGGATTTGATTAGTAGCCTAGCTCAAGTCTTGTCATGTCATTCTCCGCGGTGTTGTTGCGGGAGTTTGCGGGGAAGGGAGCATGAGCTGAAGGTGGTGGTGGTTGATGCTTGATAGGATCGAAAGTGTCCAATCGTAATCCTGTCTGCTAGCTGAGCGGAGAGAAACGGGAAAATCTCATGAAAAAGAGAAAATTTGATTCGGCACAGGTCGTCAAGCTGAGCTGCTGAGGCTGGTAGCTGGTAGGATCCCAACGTGCCACTGTGCCTGATCATCCATCAAGCAAGCCCAATCGGCCATGTCCGGACGAGTGAGGTGAGGACAGCATCAACATTGCCAAGATGTCATGATGATAGGAGACGACGTTGCAAAGATGGAGGAACGGAGTTTACCATCCGTCTCGACGAAGGCAGACGCGGGATGACAGGCCGGACGGGAAAGCGGGCACGCGGGCACGAGGGGGTGACGTTGTCTTCGGAAGCAATTGAAGTCAATGTGGATCTTTGGTTGTGGAGACGCATCTTTACCGTGACGGGATCGGACACTGGCAAATTGGGTGGGCCTGACCCAAATTCCGTTGCTGATTATGAGAGCTTTTCATTGGATGAACTTTCAAGTGGAACCGCGGGCACAAGCGAGAAGCCCCACCCGATCGCCGGTGAGGTTCCGAATTTCCAGGGTGAAATCGAGAAAGCCCAAGGTCTGCAAAATTACACTGCGATTTTAGTGGCCATGCGGTCCCTCACCGAAAGCCCGGTAATTTTGTGTAATGTTTAGCAGCGCAACCGCAGCCAGTAGCGATGTTGAATCCGTCGAGGTTCAAAATAACAGCATTAGAATCCGAGGTTTCCATGATTGAAGGAATGGGTTTTTGGAGCAAACGATATCAAGCCACGAAGCAAAGCCTATCCCATCCGGGCCGATTATCATGGTCGGTGGTGGAAAAGGCACATTTCCACGATCCGCATGTTGAATACAGATACGGAACTTAGCATTATGGATAAGTATTGAATGTTTCGCCCAACGTTTTGACCCTGCGAGGTAAATTTTACGATCTGGGTGGTAGCCTGTTGTACCGTTCACTTGTCGGATCCAATTCTCTCGGTACAGTAATGTCACCTCCCCCCCCCCCCAAACACCCTTCTGCAAACACATGCAAAGTGACCTATTAAGTGCAACCTTTTTGGCGACCCGGATTCCCAGTTTTGTATGATGTTGAGGCACCAGCAAGTGCAAAAACCCCATCAAGTGCAAATCTTCCGAGCCTCTCCCCATAGTGCCCGAATTCTTTGCACTTTCAGGGGACAATACTGTACACTGAATTTTTGGGCTGTCCTATGTGCACCGAGGTTAGCAGTACTGGCAGTGGCAACCACTAGAACTAATGCATCACCCAAGAAGACCGTGGAGTTATTGTACATGACACTGAGAGGCTGAGAGGCACGGGAGATCGACGTCGTGTTCCGTATCATATTCTTTCACAGCACACAGGTATTGAGTTGGTATACAAACATAGTTATCATCTTCTCAACGGAAACTACCGAAACGATCTTGTCATGCAAGAAACCCGCTATTGATTGTTGCCTGAGTTGGTTTCTAAAATGTGTTTGTAAGATACTCGAACAAATGATGTATCCGGGCCGCTTCATCCTTCCCATACGCGACCTCAAGCTCAGCGTACTTGCTCGGTACAGGCCAAAAACTCCGAGCCAGGAGATGTGAGCGAGAAGCGTCGAGCGACCCCGGGAGGAGAAGCGGGTTGTAAAAAGATAAAGCGAATCATTTACAAGCCTGAAACGCCCGTTTTATGACTACAAGGAGGACCAAAAGACACCACAGTCCCCAAGATACCACAAAATGAAAATCAGAGCCAGGTAACCAAGCCAAAACTCACAACTCCTGTCTCTTTAGCCACACTCCCCGAAGCCTTAAATGTCCTTGAATCTTACACTCCGGGGGGGGGGGGGGGGGGGGGGGGCGGGGGGGGGCGGGGCGCGGGGGGGGGGGCGGGGGGCGGGGGCCGGGCGG